>OX104026.1:16481715-17081715 GCA_944470205.2 Schistosoma margrebowiei | reverse complement strand
TCCGTTTCGTAAAAGATCTCAGATGAGTCATTTTTATCACAACAAATAAAATTCTTACTTACTGCGCAAGCCAGTAACTGTCTGAATTCAGTAGCTCAGTGAATAGCGCGTTATTGTTCAAAGCAAAAGGTACTGAGTTCGAGTTTCAGTGTGAAAATCATCGCAGAAATAGTAGCACGTCGATTTAATAAAACCGAAGTAGAACGAAATATTCGTCATAGTCACTCAGGCTAGTGAAAACCACATTGAAACTTAATCAGCACTAAGAACTGGGGAACTATGATATTATTGGTAGCCAATGAGTGACTGATTATTTTAAAAATTAATTAGAAATTTCTAGTTCTCCAATTTGTGGTCAGGGTAGAGTAGTAGATGTGATTTAATAAAAGAAAGAAATATTATTTGTATGGACCAGACTTTATCTATCATTGCATCCTTATATCTGTTTTCCCAAAATAAATTTCAATGTCATAACACAGATGGCATTCACAAAGGAGAAGCTATTTACATTTATTGATGTATTCATTCGCTATTTATGTTTTGTTCTTAGTTATACAAGGGAAATAGGAATCCATCTACCTTGTAGGGTTTTAGCATTTATCTGTTTGTTCACTTCTTTTTATCTATTCACTACTGTCTATCGATCGTTTTAAGGGAGTGACCTTGAGAGTGGGATTGAAAAGAAGTGCAGTGGTGTATTCCCATTCATGTTGAATAAAAATTATTTTGTATTATTGGGCGCAAATATTGATGTTTGCTAAATTCCTCGTATAAGTTTAACTGAATTGTATATGTATGCATTGTGGAATAAATAAAAGCTAATATTATTTCCCCATTTGCTTTTATGGAGATTTTTTTAATCAATTTTCAGTTGTAAACTTTTACGTTTCCGATAGTTTTTATTTCAGTCTATATTGCTGGCAAGAAAAAGATATTACAGAAGCGGAAGTATAGCAAAAAGTCACAAATTCTATTATGTTGATTTTATCGATCTTTTATATTGAGACATGTTTCCAATGGACGCGATGGATTACGAGGGTAGCTGACGGATCTCAGAAGTGACCGGAAATCGCTCATTGTAGTCGCATATCAGCCAGTTAATCCGAAACGACGTAGAAGCTGACATATATGTGTATCGGTTCAGGATGCCACACGATATTATCACAGCGTGATGAAATTATCAATACAAATGCCAGAGTCTTGGAATTATTAACAGCAATCAGATTTAAGATAACTGATCATGAATTTGGGCGCGAAATTCATTCATTAGTATGGCTAAATGGCATTTTGGTATTATAGCTGATGTCACTTTGTAATAAAACCCTAAATCTAACTCCTAATCTTAATATCCAGCCGTAAATTCTAATCCCGATTCCTCATACGAATTTATAGCTCTAATTTAACTCCCGTAAGTAGGTGGAATTCTCAAGGTCAATACAGCATTGTTTAAAGTTTGTCCATCAATTATAATCCCACCGAAATATATAATAATGTGTTAAACAAAGGCCGAAAGGAAGAAAGAGGGTGAATGAACGTGTAGGATTGTGACCGATCCTGAGTCATTTTCACTCAACGCCTGTAATAATTAATTACGATAACCTCACGAACCCTAAACAGGTATTTTATAACGTAATTAAATGGAGGGTATTTAAGAAAGCTTGGGAGGTGGAATTTTAAGATTTTCTTTTCTATCACAAACAACTAAACCCTAATGTAATCTAGAAGTCATAGATTTCATATAAATTATCTTTAAAACACTTGATTGCGAGGTTTACGAAGATTCTTCAGTTTGAATATGGTCCAAGTCAAAGGATAATTTTATCTAGAAGACAATTGAAAACTAAGAGGCATTAGACAATAGTTTTATTCTAATATAGGACTTCTTTGAAGTACTCACCCTCTATTAAACCAAAGAATAGAGCTAGCGTGTTTCAGCCTTTGAAGCGAATCGTTACCTTTAGGTCGCGGGGTCAAGACCCGGTGATCTAGATTTCTAACTAGTCGATTCTCGATATTTCAAGATCATAATTCATTGACATCGGTAAATCTCATCTTATTCATAATTTGGTCAAACTACACGGACAATAGCTTCTTAGTAAAACTTAAGGAATTTTTCTCCACATTACCTACCAACGAGCACGTGATTTGTACTAGTATGATTGAAGTTCGAAATATGAACTATTGAATATCAACTCTGTGGTCTGAAAGAAAAATATTAGCCATGAGGTATAAGTGTCAACAGTTTCATCTACTTATTAGGTCTGGGTGAGGACTGATATCGTCTAGTTATTTGCTGCGATGAAGTTGCCTACTACTCCATAGATTTCGATAACCGCCTAGCTAATTTCATTCTGTGATGTGAACCATTTTCCAATAAGGCCATATTTATTACAGATCTATCTCATTTAAAATACCCCTGAAAATGGACAACGGCTTCGTCTTAGTGCGGAGCTATTCAATACTAAGCGTCCACAAACCATCAGGTTTTCTCAGGCAAGTATATTTTTACGTTCATCTACCTAATTTCCCTTTGAAATAGTTAACCTGAAAAAAGAGAACGTATCTTTATATTCCTTTTTATATGTTATTCTAAACTATTAGATGCTTGTCTCTTGGACGGAAGAAGAAATTTCCAAATATTCTTGGAATCCCAAATTAAAGGTAAATGTCGAAAAATAACTTTTTGTACATTATGTTGTTTTAAACAGTCAATGCTTTTATTCGTAAGGGTTTTCATTTTGGCATTGCCGATCAGTTCGTATGAGCTAATGCATATCTGGATGCAGTAGCTCACTGGATTGAGCTTTCAGTGTCAATATCAACATTGAGATGGGAATAAATTTATCTGACGAGTACTACATAAAACAAATCGTGCCCCTTGGATTCCATGAATAACTACTGTACAACTTCAATAAAATCAAAAGGGCTTAGTAATAGTCTTCAAAATACGGCAAATGAGAAGCATTAAAGTAATATACTGAAATGGGAAAATTGATTTTACTACAACTCATGATGATGGCTAGAACGGAAACGAAAGCATTGTAATTCAACTATCCAGTCAGTAAAGAACATAACGTGACACAAAAGGTCCACCTGAGGTATATACTTTTTCTATCATTTCAACAGAAGCACCTGTACGTTTGATGTCATTCATAACTTGAAAAATCTGAAATTCATCAAAAAGTTTATCATTAGTATTGTGATAGGAGAACTAGTTACAAAACAATACAAATCAATGCGGAATGGTGATACAGAATGAGATAGGCTTTATGTTATTATGCGCTGTATCCAAGACCTAGTGCTGATACACAACCTCCTATGTACTGACCCCCAACTAACTACTTAAGAAATAAGACAAAAAAGGAGAAAGCCTATCGGGCTATCGAATAACGTATACACATATAACCCTTAGAAAATCAATCGATTTCTTAGCCAATGGTGTACACTTGTCCTTTAGGATGTTTCTGACTTTCATCAAATAATCTCATTTGACATCAAAGAGGAAGAATGTATTTGTAAAATTTCAGCGAATAAATTTGAAGTAAATCCAACGTTTCGCCTAGCAATCCGGTCCAAGCTTTTTCAAGGAAATCTAATCAAATATCAGAATTATCGAATAATTTTGATAATTTGATAAGTCTGATGTTTGATTATATTTCCTTGAAAAAGCTTGAACCGGATTGCCAAGAGAAACGTTGGATTTACCTCAAATTCATTCGCTGAAATTTTACAAATACATTCCTCCTCTTTAATGTCTCACACCAACTCGGCGCCCAAATACTGTGAAACTATTCGATCAAATTTAGACGAAAGTTCTTATTTAATCTCACTTGGTTGCTGCTAATTGGATCACTAAATCACTTTATTTTGAGTGATTTAATTAGTCAATTATGGTTGACGTAGAGCCTAACACGAATGTGTGTGTGTTGGCCCAAGTTACCATTATCATACTAACTCGATAAGACGAAATTAACAGGATGAATAGAATAACTATTGAAATAATCTGACGACAATCATAATGAAAAAGACTAAACCCTGAGACTGTGTTCCTAAGAGACAGAGAGGAAAGTTGTATATGAAAGAATATCGAAAGTCAAAACCTAGAGGAAGACAAAGAGTGAATCCTTCGCACCACTACCACCCTGACCCTTGAGTTTTCAAAAACGATAACCAACTTCAGTCTTGTCTTATAACAGTCCATTCAAGAATATAAAAGTTAACAGATTTCTGTCTAAGACTAAATAAACGACTAGATAAATAATACAGGCAGAGCCGAGCTATAAGGATGAGAGAATCATGAACAAACAGGTCACTTAAAAGTTTCGTTTCAAATATCAAGAAAGAATATTGACTATCAATTGCAATGTAAATAACCTCACTCGCTAAAGAAAGCTAACCATAAACGTAGGAGTTACTGCCCATCGATTATGCCTCGAAAAATCTTACAGAGGAAAATATCTTAAACTACTTAAGATGTATTTATTTGTTAGGATAAGGATTAAGATTTAGTGTTTAATGATTTATAGTAAGGTTTGAGTTAGGATTAGGATGAAGAATGTAAGATATAGAGTTAGCGTTAGATTTGGGATTAGGTTACTTAGCGACTATCTATGATACCTAATCTAGATCCTGAGCCATAAATCTTAAATTAAGCATGATAAACCTGAGCCCAAATCCTAATCTAATGATAATATAGCAATCAATCGTAACTACTATTTCCCAAATGGCTGATTAACGTTAAGAATCTATCGATCCCATTTCAAGCGTCTCAAACTCATCATCATAGTTCAGTTTACCAATAATATGTCACATACCATCTAATTTCTTTGTACGTCGGTAAAGATTTCATCTCTTTTTCTCTTCATCTGTTCCACATAAAATCTTTCAATTCATCAGCCAGATATCACAAAGTATAATGATCTACGTGAGTTAAAGCTTGGTGATAAACGACTTGTTGATACGCCTGGTTATCACTTCAAAATTATGCCAAATAAATCAGGTGTTCATTTACCGGTGGAGGTATACAATGGGGGTAAGTATTCGTAGCATTTTCTCTCAGGTTAATTTAACTTGTATATTTTTTTGGGGTAATAGATAGTAGTTGAATGGTTATCAAAACGTCCCGCGAAACGGCTGAAGTAATACGTATAGACCATGGGATTCTAATCGTTTGCTTCAATGCCTGATTATTCTAAGTCCGATCTTTAGCAGAATTTCGGGTGCTCACTTCTTAGGATTTCATACTAGTATGTAATATTTCAAGTGAAGGGCAATAATGACAGATTCCTAATCAATTAAGTCGAAGAGGTTGGGAGTGAGAAAGTTACCAGCCGGTGATTACTTACTTACTTACTTACTTACTTACGCCTGTTACTCCTCGTGAAGCAGCATAGGCCGCTCACCAGCTTTCTCCATCCAACCCAGTCCTGGGCAATCCTTTCTAGCTCCGTCCAGTTGTAATTCATCGTTTTCATATCTGCTTCTATTATCCGACGCAATGTGTTCTTTGGCCTTCCTCTTTTTCGCTTCCCTTCAGGATTCCAAGTTAGGGCTTGCTTCGTGATGCAGTTCGACGATTTGCGTAATGTATGTCCTATCCATTTCCATCGTCTTTTTCTAATTTCTTCTTCAGCTGGAAGTTGGTTTGTTCTCTCCCACAGAAGGCTATTGCTGATGGTATCCGGCCAATGGATGTTGAGTATCTTGCGTAGACAGCTATTTATAAATACTTGTACTTTCTTGATTGTGGTTGTTGTAGTTCTCCAAGTTTCAGCTCCATACAGTAGAACTGCCTTGACGTTGGTATTGAAGATTCTCACTTTGATATTGATTGAAAGTTGTTTTGAGTTCCATATGTTATTTAACTGTGGGGATGCTGTCCTTGCTTTGCCAATCCTTGCCTTTACGTCTGCATCTGAACCTCCTTGTTCATCGATGATGCTTCCTAGGTATGTGAAGGACTCTACATTTTCCAGAGTTTCGCCATCAAGAGTGATTGGATTGTTGTTTTACGCTTTGAATTTGAGGACTTTGATTTTCCCTTTGTGTATGCTGAGGCCTAGTGATGCAGGGACTGCTGCTACACTGGCTATCTTCATCTGCATCTGTTCGTGTGTACGTGATAGGAGGGCTAGGTCATCTGCGAAGTCCAAATCGTCTAATTGATTCCGAGCTGTCCATTGTATTCCGTGTTTTCCTTCAGATGTCGAGGTCTTCATAATCCAGTCGACCACCAGAAGAAAGAGGAAGGGAGAGAGTAAACAGCCTTGTCTGACTCCGGTCCTTACTTGGAATGCATCTGTCAGCTGTCCTCCATGCACGACTTTGCACTGTAGCCCGTCGTATGAGTTCCGGATAATGTTGACAATCTTCTCAGGAACTCCGTAGTGTCGAAGAAGTTTCCATAATGTCCTCCTATCCACACTGTCGAATGCTTTTTCATAATCAATGAAGTTGATGTATAGTGATGAGTTCCACTCAACTGATTGTTCGACGATGATCCGTAGTGTTGCAATTTGGTCTGTGCATGATCGATCCTTACGGAATCCAGCTTGTTGATCTCGAAGTTGGGCGTCTACTGCATCTTTCATCCGGTTCAGCAACACTCTGTTGAAGACCTTCCCTGGTATTGACAGCAGTGTAATGCCTCTATAGTTTTCACATTTGCTCAGATCTCCTTTCTTTGGAATCTTGACGAGGTGCCCTTCTTTCCAGTCCATCGGCACTTGTTCCTCCTCCCGAATCTTTTTGAATAAAAGGTAAAGCATGTTTGTAGTTGCTTCGATGTCTGACTTCAGTGCTTCAGCTGGTATGTTGTCCGGACCCGCTGCTTTCCCGTTTTTGATTTGTCTGACGGCCATTCTGATTTCTTCCTTCGTTGATGGGTTGACGTCTATGAGAAGATCTGTGTGTGCCGCTTCGATGTCCGGTGGATTCATTGGAGCCGGCCTATTCAGGAGTTCCTCGAAGTATTCTACCTATCTGTTCCGCTGTTGTTGAATTTCGGTGATTGACTTGCCTTCTTTGTCTTTGACCGGTCTCTCTGGTTTACTGTATCTCCCTGCTAGTTTCTTCGTTGTATCCTGAAGCTGTTTCATATTCCCTTCTCTATCAGCTTTTTCTGCTGTCGTTGCTAGTTCTTCCACGTATTTCTTCTTGTCGGCTCTAATGCTCCTCTTCACTTGTTTGTTTGCTTCTATGTATCCAGCTTGTGCTTGGACTTCTCTGCTTGTGTTCGCCTGTTGTTTATTGCTGCCTTCTTGTTCTTCCTTTATTTGATTCTGTCCAGTGTTTCTATAGAGATCCATTCCTTATGATGGTATTTCTTTAGAACCAGAACCTCTTGACACGTTGAAGTTAATGTTTCCTTGATGCCTTTCCAGTTGTCCTCCATACTAGTTTCTTCTTCTTTCAGTAGATCTTGTAAGGCTTGGAACCTGTTGTTGAGAGCTATCTTGAATTCATTGAGTTTGTCAGTATCTCGAAGGAAGGCTGTATTGAACATTTGTAGTGCTGTTTGTCCACTTGTCCAGTTCTTTTTTAGCTTCAGTTTTAAATTGGCCACAACTAGGTGGTGATCTGAAGCTACGTCAGCGCCTCTCCTGGTTCTCACATCTTCAATTGTCCTTCGGAACTTTTTATTGATGCAAATATGATCTATTTGGTTCTCTGTAGTGTGGTCCGGTGAGATCAATGTAGCCTTGTGTTTACGCTTGTGTGGAAATATTGTGCCTCCTATGACCAATTTGTTGAATGCACATAGATTTGCAAATCTTTCTCCATTTTTGTTTTTCTGTCCCAGTCCATGTCGTCCCATAATATCTTCATATCCAGTGCTGTCTATTCCGACTTCGGCATTTAGATCTCCCATCAGAATAGTTAGGTCCTTTCTTGGGCATTTCTCAATGACTGACTGCAGCCGCTCGTAGAACTGATCTTTAATGTCGTCGTTACTATCATTTGTGGGTGCATAACATTGGATAATATTCATTGTGATCCCCTCCTTCTTTGTTTTGAATGATGCTTTGATGATTCTGGATCCGTGAGATTCCCATCCTACAAGTGCATTTCGTGCTACTTTGGACAGCATAAGAGCGACTCCCTGAGTGTGTGGAGCATTTTCCTCTTCGTGACCAGAGTACAGTGGCATCTCTCCCGTAGCTAGCCTTTTCTGTCCAGCTTGGGTCCAGTGGGTTTCGCTGATTCCCAGTACTGCTAAGTTGTATCTCCTCATTTCCATTGCTATTTGACTGGTCTTCCCGGTTTCCCACATTGTTCGAACGTTCCATGTACCTATAAAATTTTTTGCTCTGGTTGTTAGAAGGGGCATCGGCCTCGTGGCTTCCGAAGGAACTCGGCTTTCACCATGAAGCGTCATAATTCTTCTAAATGAAGACCTTCTAACAACCAGAGCAGAGTTTAAATGGTTTGGATTATTTTTTCTGGTAAGCGTTTTTTTTAGCGAGTTAGTTTTCTACGGGATGAGGACGCTAACCCCATGCCCAACCCTCCTCCTTTACCCGAGCTTGGGACCGGCAGTAACCCTATAAGAGCTACAGGCGGAGTTACCAGCCGGTGATGATGTAAGATAATTATTATGGTTTACTGAAAGTAGAATGAGAATATTCTTGAGAAATTAAATTGATCTTTAGGAGGTATAAGGATGTTATAAAACCTGGAGGTGCTGGGTTCAATTCTATTTAAGACCATGAATCTGCATCACTATCAAATGCCAACCTATGACTAGGCAGCTGTTCAATTATCCATGCTTTTGACTGCCTCTTTGACTAAAGTTCATGATGTGAACGAAAAATAAAGTTTGAAAAAGCAGCACAGGGAACATAAATTGAACAAGGAAAAGAGAAGGAAATATAATACAGACATAAAAACGATCTAAAAGTTGAAACAATAGTGAAAAAAACAGAATTGGTAAATCATGAGGACTATGTAAATAAATCAAGCTATTTGTCAAACACAACATGCTACTAAAATGTTATAAGTAGTGTAGCTAAAGTTTAAAAAATATTAACAAACCAAAGAAGTGGGCAGGTGTAAAAGTTATTTAACAGTACGTATGGGCACAGGTTGTTTCTCTATTTCAACTTAGTTATTTGTTAAAAGCAGACAACTATAAGCCCTAAAGTATTCGGGAGCAGGAATACGTAAAATATGTGCAGGGAATCTTCTTTTAAGAAATTTAAAGCAATTAGTCTCTTTGATAAATTTCGATAATGTAATAAGAAGACGAAGATTATCAGAACTATGTGATATATTAGCGCAATACATTGCGAACAATCTGATCACACATATACTTGTTAAGAACATATATATATAAAAAACAAAAGGTCAACTAGACTGGAAAAGGGGTAACAGGAAACAAGGGTAATAATAATAATAATAATAATAATAATAATAATAATAATAATAATAATAATAATAATAATAATAATAATAATAATAATAATAATAATAATAATAATAATAATATGAACACAAGTTGAAACCTAATCACTCTGGATAATAAGTCGATCTTACCAGGTTAGGTTTAAGGTGAGAACAAATTGTTTTTGAATACACAACGGGGGTTCGAATTTTCGTATGGCTAAGGCTTCAATAAACAGTATACTCCCTTTTACGCTTTTAAACAACACCACAAAAGCCTAGTTAAGATGAATCTTGTTTCAGTAAAAGGCTATTTGAATCACCTCTGAATGGTAAGGTGATGTAGATAGGCTTTTTTTTCACAAATGCTACAGTAGATCTCACTGACTTTCCATCTATTTATGAATTTCAGAGGATAGCCATTCTCCATTAATATTTTGTTTACCAACATAACATCATTATCAATGGTATCATTTGCACAAATACGATCAAGCCTGTTGAATAGACACCAAAACTAATGATAGGGAGTGAAGTAGTTGAGCGTGTCGACCGCTTCACTTATTTCGGGAGTCTCATCAGATTTTGTGGTCTGGTGCGTGACGAAATCTCATCACGGACACAGGAGGCTCGACTAGCTTTTGCCAAGTTGCCTCATTTATGACGTAGACGAGATATCCGTCTACCAACCAAAGGACGGGTTTACTGCTCAGCAGTTCATTCCGTCCTACTTTATGGAAGCGAAACACGGCCAGTAAGAGTAGAGGATATTCGTAGATTACTAGTATTCCATCATGCGTGTCATCGAAACATTGCTCGTATATTCCGGGACCACCGAGTAAGTAACTCAGTTGTTAGGAAATTGGTACTAGGTAAGGATGGCAAATCAATTGATGAAGTATTGAAACTTCATCAGTTGAGATGGCTGGGACGTGTTAAGTATGCCCAACCACCGACTGCCCCGACGTGAGATGTTTTATGGTGTAGGAGTAGATTGGAAGAAAGCCAGGGGCGGCCAGACCAAAAGATGGCACAAATCCATGAACTCACTGACAAGTGGACTGAGCCATGTTGGCAGGTGTAGACTACCTGGTTGGGATCCGCGAGATGATAGCAACCGATGGCTCAAAATCGTTTGCAATGGCGCAGGTGAATCTACTCTTTGTGTTCTCCTAAATTCTAATCTTCCAAATTCTTCATGTCCCTTTTTTCTCTTTCTAAATTTATTTCACTGGACGATATTCATTGAATAACATCTTCAAACCCTAATCTTTACGATTACTGCCTACACTTTTACTACATATACCACTATGGGTTTTGAATCGACAATTGTATCCTTATGCTAATGTTGTATGGCAACTCGAACTGATGTACGTACGTACGAAGTTCTACGTTGTTACTGACTGACTGATAGGCACCTTATCGAACCACATGTTGCATAAAAGTGTAGAAGGGCGTGTACTAAGGGTTTTTGAAGCCTATGCCATCCGAAAATTCAAACTCCCTTTGTGTCTTCAAAAACAATTTGTTCTCACCTTAAACCTAACCTGGTAAGATTGACTTATTATCCAGAGTGATTAGGTTTCAAATTGTGTTCATATTATTATTATTATTATTATTATTATTATTATTATTATTATTATTATTACCCTTGTTTCCTGTTATCCCTTTTCCAGTCTAGTTGACCTTTTGTTTTTTATATATAAATGTTCTTAACAAGTATATGTGTGATCAGATTGTTCGCAATGTATTGCGCTAATATATCAAATAGTTCTGATAATCTTCGTCTTCTTATTATATTATCGTAATATATAAAGTAATTGTCAGTATTGTGTTGTGGAGATCGTTGTTTTTCATTGAAATCATGAACCGATTGAAGTTAGACTACGATTGAAACATGAAAGCACTTGATGTCCGTCTTGTCCATGTATGGGACTCGAAATCTTAACCTCTAGAAGACAACTGGCATTTGACAGTATTCTTGTCTAAAATCGTCGGATGTCGGCTGAGTGGTCGAAAGGTTGCGTGTTCGTGCTCTAGATCGGAGGTCCTAGGTACGATTCCTGAGCGCGGATTAAGTAAATGCTCTCTGATGAGGGGTTCTTTACTGAAACGAAACGGCCATCTTTATTCGATAGTTACCAGGTAAGTGCATTATTGTATTTCTATATTCTCCTTACACCAAACTTCCAGTGGACATATTAACTGTCGTTATGCGAATTCATCATCGTCAACTAATTATGTACCGTTTGCTTCGTTCTCTCCTACTTACGATATGTTTGTATATAATTTATGATATCATAGTTGCGGTGATTCGCGGTCAGACAATTCCTATACATAAACTAATGACTGCTTGAGATACGTACTGGCTGCTTGCAATGCAATGATAGAAGCTTGCATGCTGTCTTCTCTCAATAGACTCAGAACTGGGGATAGAAAGCGTGCGTACCGGATGACCGATGGGAGTCAAGCTTATGTTAGACTCAGCTCAGGGTTGATCTTGTCAGTCGGAGTGTATCTTTCATTAAGGCTTGAAACAAAAAAGACGGAATAGCGTATGCAAGGTAGCAAACTTACAGCCGTAGTTCCGATTGGTGAATCAGGCAAGTGGAATTGATTAGTGTCTCAGACGTAACAAAAATCACACTTTTCGTTCATAAACATTTGTTTATTATTAATAAAATCGTTTACTTTGTCTTATTAGCGAAGGAAGTTTTTCAAACGTCCTTTTATTACAGAAATTAAGAGTGACAGCTTTAATGCTTTAAACTCCATTATGTGTAAAAGACAAGATCGAGACGTGTTAAGAAAATGTAATACGGTGTGGTAGATGAACCTGGATATTTAGTTTCATCTACAGTACAGTCACTATCGAAAGTCAATTGAAATAATATAATTGTGTGTGTTAATGTATCTCAATTATCGAAATATTTATGTTTTCTATCATTGTTATTATTATTATTATTATTATTATCCTAGAATAAAATGTAAAT
Organism: Schistosoma margrebowiei; assembly: GCA_944470205.2. Lineage (NCBI taxonomy): Eukaryota > Metazoa > Platyhelminthes > Trematoda > Strigeidida > Schistosomatidae > Schistosoma > Schistosoma margrebowiei. Next base: position 17,069,344 of record OX104026.1, on the reverse strand, counting down.
CAAGATGATTATACTCGCTTTATATCTTGTGATAAGTCAATCATATTAGAGTGGTAATAATTTATTTTTAATATTTGAATATTTCACAAAATTTTATTAGATTCTACAGTTTTCCATACTTTACGATGGACTGACGTATTGGATTCGATATTTCCAACCGAACCTAATTTACGTTTTACATATTTTGCAAGTTTAACTGGAATTTTACGTGTATATCCAGGTGTGTTGAATCGATCGGCACTATGTTACATAGTTATACTTTTATCAGAATTATACTCTAGTCAAGAATTTACTATTTGTTATCCTTCATAATTTCGGATATTAAAATTTATGAATTTTTTAACAATATATTTGTAACATAAAATGAAATTTCTTGAAAAGTTCTTAACAGAAAAACTGGATAAATTGATCAACAGAATTCAATCTACACTGAAAGATTGGGGAAACGACATTTGTTACTACTTATTGATTAATCAGTTTTAAGTATCTCAGTCCTACAAGGGACCAATCACTGATGGAATAATCAGTGGCACCGTCCCAAAACATGAGATAGGGTGATGCCGAGCCTAATCCCATAATAAATGTCACCTCAAAATTATGTGTACTCCTTGCTGACGAGCACGAAATAACACTATAAGTAGGTCAGGGGTTTCCTCTCGACTACTTCTAACCATCTAGCATCTCAACATAGTTATTCAGGCTAGTAACTTGGTCGATAGGATCAGATCAGTACAAAGGACTAGACAAAAATGACATTAGTCACTTTCAATGATTCATCAAGTTAAGAAAATATGGAAAAGGTGCTCGTTTTGATATAGATCAATTTTTATGAAAACGTTCCTCCTCTCCGCCGCTATTAGAATGGTCATCTCGGTCTCTTATATTGTCCGGACATTCCGTGTACCTACATTTATTGACCTGGTCGTCAGAAGTGAAATATGCCCCATGGCTTTCGACGAATCTCGGCTTTCACCAAAAGGCCTCATAAGCCTTCTAATTGAGAACCTATCAGCTCACAGGGCAGAATTCAATTGACTTAAATGATCTCTCCTGGTTTACGTTTTGTTAACAATGTTTTGTTTGACGGGTCGCGGATAAGAACCCTACGCCGAACCACTCTCCTTTGTCCGCGATCGGTACCGGTAGTAATGCTAAAACAGCTTTAGGTGGAGCTACAAAAACTACCTACTTATTTAATATTCAAGGTTGATATCATGGAACTTTGTCATTTCTTGACTTTTGCACATACACCATGTGGACTGAAATATCATTACTCGTACGTATACTTAACTGAATTTCTCGAGTCGTGGTTGCCCATTTAGCTCATAAAAAACACATCTTCATAAGAATTCGTTACAAAGTTGTGATAGTTTATTTAAATTTCTAACGTTAAAGAACATTTAGTATTAACGTTAGTTATTCATAAACAAAAGGCTTTATCTCGGATCGTGGAAAGAAATCTAAAGCAACCAGACGTGCTGCAAATTCTCTGAATCTAGTGGGTAGTGACTGTTTGACTAATTAAAACAAGATGCTTGGCTTTCCATATCATATTCTGTAAAGAATCCTTAAACTTGATTGATCATTCGGTTGTGACCAATGTCATATATTTCAAGCCCTTCTTAGTACTGATAGAATTCTATAGGTCAAGTTGTAATGCGGTCATTAGTCTAAGTGGCTTGATAGGCGATCAATCATAATACGAATGGCTCAGTAGTAATGTCTATGATTGTGATGCTGGTTGGTATGTGGTCGAATCCACCAGATGGCATCAATTATAGACATACCTTTCTAGTGCGTGCCAAATAGCACAAAACCGAGATGTATAATAGTGAGAGTAAAATGAGATTGATCGTTAAGTGTTGACAAGGTAGTAAGCACATTCAACTACTTTATTTGTCTACTTGTTTTAATTTAGACATTTGACCTACCATGTAAAATTACGTAAAAAATGGCCGTGTAATTAATGTTAACCGTCTGATTGAGCACATGTCTGAACATCAATCTTTATCTATTCTCCCATAGGTCGGAAACACACAATCGATAAACATTCATAAATATATATACATATTTTTAACACCAAACTCACTGACTGTTTTCCCTGTGTGTTTGCTTTCTGTGCTCCTGCGGATCTTGGTAATGATTCGCAATAAACTATACAACCGATGTTCTGACTTTTGAATAATCTCCAGTAAATCCATAATACTATTAGCAAATTTAGTCTACTTAAATACTAAGTTAACGGGATATTATTTATTGGAGTCAGATATCGAGGAAATTAGCTTCTATAGACAAATAGACACAGCCTATTGACTATTAGATATTTGATTTCCCTTCTTGTTATTGATTTCTATTCTGAATTCACTTGGAGTGGCTGCTTGTAACTGTGTTGAATGAAGTATTACATAGAGTTACTTTGGTTCTCCACTCTTGGTCGTGAATCGTGTATTTGATATAACTTGATCTAATCTCTATATTGTGTACCGTTCATATACCCGATCTAGAGTATCATAGTATACTACAGAGAGAGAGAAGAATATTTTAAACTATCCGTTATGTCAATAGGCCAAGTAGAGTTAACCGCCACCAATCACCATCTAACATATGTAAAGAATCCTTTAACTAAATGTCCGAATCATCATTCATATTTTTACTTGGATTAGGTTAGGAAAAAGCAGCTAATTTCTTTGAGAAAATGATTGTTTTGTTAAGACATGGTTTAATACTTCCGAGACGATCTCCTCAAAGCCTTTAAATTCAGTCATGACTGGGAAAAATCAACCATGTCTAGAGTCGAATAGTCGTCACGATCACCACAGAACAACTTCTGTACTATGTTAAGAGTTGGAAATGCACACTCTGGGATTCAACCATGGTTCAGTGCCTGGTGTTAGAGTTGGAGTTTCCTAGTTAGAGTTCTGAGGGAAAAGTGGACAGGCACTGTTGACAAGTCCCATGCCGAACAAAACATCCGTTCAGCTCTGCTTGGTTTTTAGTAGTACCCCATATATGATCAATTTTTCACGAATAAAACCTGCGATAAATGAAAAGTACAAATAGATGTCTCAAACAGTTTTCAGAAACAATTTCTCGAAAACTTATTTGTTTGTTGCTATTGTTTTCATTTTAGCATTCCCTTGGAGAAAACAAAATGTTGATATGTTTGATGTTCGTAGACGTTCATGGTAAGTATTATTGCAAAGGATTAGACTAATTGGTTTTCGAGTAAGCTCTATGTCTATACTATTGCTATTACTTTGTAGTCTCATCTGATTTAATATATCAAACCATTTAGTCATTAAGAAATAATTCAGACTTATTGAATTATTATTGTCTATAACAGATTTATGAAGAAAATTACTCGTTCTTTTTCATTTGTGAAGCTAGCAAATGCAAGAAGATTCTATTTACATATTTCTTTTTCAAGTATATGAGATGATAGGCTATTTGTAAAGGTTTGAATTTTCTGCGTTGCCGATATTGAGAACTGTGATTAACCAACCTTTGTCGTTAAATGTGAATCAAAAGGTTGAAGGGGGGATACTTGTTAATAAAAAAAACTGATTAAATTTAGTTCTGTATACTAACGACGGAATGATACAAACCTTTATAGTAAAGAGATTCAAACACAAGTTATTGACTATTTTGATACTCACTGGTGTTTGAAGAAATAGATTCTGGATCTGTATCAGGGTGTAATTACCATAGATGTCCTCGAACCGTTGTTTGCATATTTTGCAACTAACGCTCTAGCAATCCTGAGGTTGTGCTCACACTACTAGGTAAGTATGGTAAACCAGTTGAAGATAGTGAATCTTCATTAATTAAGATGGCTGGGGCATGTGTTACGTAAGTCCATCTACCAACTACTTCAATACAATGATACCTGGTGAGGAAGTAGATTGAAAGAAAGATAGGGGTGGCCAAAATAAGACAAAAGATCAGTCCATGAAAACAGTGACAATTGAACTGAGTCGTATCAATTATTGTAGATTACCTGGTTGGTGTCCTCATGATTATTGCAATCAATGGTTAGAGACTTTGGGTAACATGGCTCAGCGTTCGCAATGAGGCAGGTGTATTCACTCATTTCCTTCCATTTGACCTTAAACTTCGAAATTCCTCATGAGCTCTTTGTAGTATTTCACCAATTCGTACTTTCTTCCTGAATTGTATTTTTGATGTCTAATCTTTTCTATGATCGTTAATACTGTTATTACCTCTACTACTCTGGGATTCACCCTGACAAATTCATCTCTTTGTGGTAATGGGGTATGACAATTCAGACCGATGTACACATATGTTAGGTTAACTGAATGACTGATAAGTATCAACACTAGGATGCAGGTACATCAAACCGACGAGTAGCAAACAGGATTAGACGTATCTTTTGCATTCCTCTACTAGTCACAAAACTCCGCCTGTAGATCTTATAGAGTTACTGCCGGTCCCAAGCCCGGGTAAAAGAGGAGGGTTTGGCATGGCGTTAGTGACCCCATCCCGTAGAAAAGTAACTCGCTAAAAAAACGCTAACAAGAAAAAATAATCCAAACCATTTAAACTCTGCCCTGGGAGTTAGAAGGTCTTCATTTAGAAGAACTATGATGCCTCAGTGCGAAAGCCAAGTTCCTTCGGAGGCTACAAGGCCGATGCCCCTTCTAACAACCAGAGCAACAATTTTTATAGGTATATGGAACGTCTTGGCAGTGCGGTAGAACGAGAAGACCAGTCAAATAGCAAAGGAAAGGAGGAGATACAAGTTGGTGGTACTCGGAATCAGTGAAACCCATTGGACCCAAGCTGGGCAGCTAAAGCTATATACGGGAGAGATGCCACTGTACTCTGGTCACGAAGAGGGAAATGCTCCACACACTCAGGGAGTGGCACTGAACCATCCAGCTCAGAGAACAAAACTCCACCAAAATGCAAAGAATACAACCTAGAAATATATTATTTGTATAAGTATATTTATTTGTTTAATACTGTATTATATAAATATTTTTTTATGTAAATGTGTTTCTATTTTCACTTCTATTTACATGAGGTTTATACAAGGTTCTTCTGTTCCCAAAGATCTGTTCATATTACTTGACACGTAAGTTTGGATATTTTTTTATATACTGCCATTGAACGGTTCAAAGATGTCTTAAATGTTATCTATGAGCAAATGGCTAAAAGATCGGATTCTTATCAGAACTTTCAGAATGTTCTCTGTTAGATAGTATTGATTAGTAGACTTATTTTTTGTACAAAGATAATGGTTGAATTCATTAGCATATATTTTCGATTGTGGAATCTTGAAAATGAATTAATTGAAAAATGATTTTTTTGCTAAATAAATTGTTATAGAATTCAAATCTAAAAATAATTTTAACTAAGAAGTTGAAGTTTATATTTTGACACACTTATCTTAGTGCTAAGGTAAATGAAACTGTCATTTTCTTTTCAATTTAACACCTAGAGTAGTGGTATGATGTGTAAACCAACCTCTTAGAAACATAACTTTGTTTAATAATTTGTGGAAAGCATTTAGTTCTGAATGGTAATGTTGACAGATAACAATGCACCACAATTTAATCCATGTTAATTCTCATTAACAAGGCTTATTTGAAAATTAAGTCTAGCTTAAAGTATTTCTGAAAACCTAATGAGTTACAGCAAGGTCAATCTTTTACATTGCCGTTTTAAAAGCAAGTGGACTATATCCCCAGATAATTCCATCATATCATATATGAATGCGAAACTTAACCATTCATTTTTGATCTTAGCTAATAGGGTGACCACTAATAGGAAAGATATATTAATAGGGTTTTTCTCTTATTGATCTCCCTTAAAATATTGGATAAAGCTTACTTTTTCTGCTCGTTCCATTTTCTTCTTGATAAATACCTTCATATAAACAAAAGTACTAAACATTACCCAATATTGTTTACGTTAATTCATTTGTCCTTTATTAAATGTTATTTTAGGAGTGGAAGTATGACTGGCCAGTCATTAAAATTGGCTAACTTATCAGCTCAGAAATTAATTGAAGCTCTTGATGTGGATGATTACTTCACTGTAGCACATGTAGGACAAACTTTTCCTGTTTAAAATTTATACAATTTTGGTTTCATTTTTTTACTCAAGTTTTCTAAACAGTCTATTTGTAATAAACAAAAGTTCAGTGAAAAAAATCTATCATGTACCATTAAAATAGTATAGTGTCTGCTCCAAACTTATTCTTTGTTCCAGCTCAACTTTTTACGTTAGAACTTCATTCAACGTACTGTACGTATCTGCATAATATCAAAAGCCTTTGCGCATACAGAGTGGCTGGAAAACAGATATAAAAACCTGTAACTAATAAATGAAAAAATCTCTTCAGATGTTTGATCACTTAGTAATAAAGGATATCGTATTTAAAAACACATAATGTGAACAAAGAGTTTCCTCTTTTACAGTTTAAGAAATTTAGAATTATTGGCTGAAAAATATAAAAACACATTTATTTGGACGGATAATTGTAAAACCTGGTGAACACTTATTGAAAAGTATATTTTCCGTTGGTCTTTCTGTTTTTAATATGAAGGAAATTTTTAGATAATTATGTGATATTGGTTTGGTCCCTTAATGGTGATCGAATCTTATCGATCAATTCGCAATGTGGTTACTAGTCTGAGATTTCGTATGGTTGGAAGTAGTCATCAGTAAACCCTGCATGACCTAGGTTCTATGCTAGTTGATACTTGCCATCAAAACTTACCTGCAATCTCTAGGGGTTTGTTGCTCCCTGACAAATGAAAACCACACAAGTTCATGGTCAGGGACGTCACCGCTGGACTATTCGGACCACGACTGACCTCCTGAAGTACTTAGATATTTGCGATTGATTGATTATTGAACAGTGACCTATATTAATTTTCACTAAATATCTACCATTGCGATAGCATATGATATGTCTCACAGTACAGTACTCATTATTTAAGGTTACTCTTCTTATCACTAAAGTTCTAACTGTGCAATAATCACTTTTATAACGAAACTCTTATTCTCATCATACATTTAACCAAGTACCCATTATTCAGTCACTTATTTTTAATCATTCGAGCGAAGAAATTTCTTTTCAATTGGTTTTTCATCATGGCTCTACACTATATATATATATTCACAATTATTTTTAATTTGTTTTAAATATTTTTAATTGTTGTTTGTAGTTTCCTGGAGCTAAAGATCATGTTGCACCAATGATTGTCACAGCAAATAATGAAAGCGAACCAATTTGTTTTAATTCATTTGTTCAGGCAACTAAACGTAATAAAATGGTCAGTTACATTTTTATTTTGAGTATTGTTTGCTTCCCCTTCCATTTGGATTATTTGGAAGATGAATGGATAGAAATTATGGTGCACAGGCCAAGAACTGAACCATTTCTTTTACTTCACTTAGGAAAGATAGATTTCTTAAATTAGTAGTTAGGACTTATGACCTGTATGAAGTTAATCACGTTAAGAGTGAAGACACAAAATTGTTCATGATAGCCAAAGAAAATTGTGCATCAACTAAATTTTGAAGATTCTTACCCCTGGGTTCATTTTATCAATTCAACGGTAACGAGTTGTAAAATATCTGTCTGTCAGCTAAGGGTCAAGTATACTGCTCTGTATTACTCTGTTAGTTTGAAACATGGCCTATGAAAGTAGAATACATGAGTAGTCTACAATAATCTGGTCCTAGGTGTCCTAAAAGTATTGCTAACCTGTGGTAGAAAAACCAGTTGAGCGATGCTGAGGTTTTAGATCTACAATGACTGAGGTGTCTGGGACATGTCCTACGTATGTGTAACCACCATCTACCTAAACGACACTTGAAAGGAACCCTTCTCTTTAATGATAGATCTCTGTAAATAGTCATTAGAATATTATAAATTTTCTTAAAGTTTCTTTCAAGTTTCACTAAAAGCCTTTTGGCCTAGCTCGTGTTTTTAATGGATACACCATAGATGAACCTTGTGTTTTTAGTTAGTTTGTCGAGTATATGAAATGCCGAGGACCAGTCTATCCACCCATTAGGTGAACCTTTCCCATTAATATATGTGAATTAGGAAATCCTATCCGAAAGTAAAAACTTAACAGAAAACCTAATGTAAATATTGTACATATTCATGTCAACTTCCTTTTATTTCATAACTACTAATACGTTTTCCTTTTTTAAATATTGTATTCAAAACTCAAGCGCTTGTTTTACGATTTGAGTACTTTAAAAGCACGTGGTTATTCCGATTTTCCAGCATCATTGAAATTCGCTTATGAAATGTTTCGTAATGTAAGTGAAATTCTTACAGCTTTCATATTTTAGAAATCCTTTAGTTTAACTATCCCTTATATAACAACGTTAACTGGTTTCATAACATGTAGACAACTAAATGATTGAAGACAATTGAGAGGAAATCCTAGATATAGGTTTCGTGATAGCTAGTACTAGTCAATGTAGTGTACCTCCAATCTTTGGAGAACTGATGCTCTCAGTATAATTCGTACCCTCACCACTCTGGTTTTGAGGGTTTTCCACCTGATGATCCTAGATCAATTCGGGTATCCTGACGACTATCTCCAAACACTTAACATTTCACAATAGTATAGTTACACAAATTATTTATAATTCAAAAGATTGTTCACTGAAAGTATTACAGCTGGCAATCATCTGAGCCAAGCAAACTGCGATCTGGTGCATACATTTCAACTTAATATACTTGAGAAGCAAGAGAAATGATAACCAATAAATTGGGCAGATTGTTAGTCAGTTATAAAATCAAGAATAAGGATAGAAATACCTAGTAGTTAGACACTGAAATATGGATGTATACATTCTTAAGATTATAAATCAAAATGTAGGATCATCAATAAAGATCTATCCGTCATCTAGTCCGATTTATCGAAGAAAACATAAAGATCATTCAGTAAGAAAAATCCAATCCCCAACTATTTTATTTATCGATCGAGTTTATAATTATTAACATTATTACACAGTAGTCTGTCGGGAAAATAGGATGAGACCACGTGGTAGTTTTCAATAACCGATTAAATAACAGCTTATACAAGATTCTAAAAGTTTTAACCCAACCGCTGTGTGAGTTAGAATACTGAACATTATTAGGAAGTTTTAATTGATTAAACTGAATCGTAGTGTACATACTTCAAGGGTATTTGTGGTGTATGCTACTTATGCTTACAAATATAAGTAGTGTGTAGCACCGATCGGAAGTAGAATACTTGGTAGAGCAGAAGATTGAAGTGAAGAGAAAGGAAGCAAATTGGAAAGCGATCGAGATAATAACAGAATTAGAGGAATAATGGAATTAAGGTTGTTAAGACCAATACTAATCCGACCTCCCTCTCAGGTTCCTCAAAAAATGCGACATCTTAGAGTTAGACAGTCGATAAAGTCATTTAAAAACTTGAAACACGCAAACGAAGATCGGCACCAGTTCACGTTTACAAACGTAGCTACACCCAATCTCCCAATTTTGGGTAAGCAGCCATAGTAAACTTTGCGGAAATGGCACAAAAACCCCAAAATTCCCCTAGACCTGAGGAAATTCCCCTTTAACCTTGGTGAAAGTCATTTGAATTTGGGGATTTCTTCGAACATTGGTGAAGGACATTTGACTTCGGGAGTTCCACCGAAATTCCCCCAAACTTGGGAGCTCGGGCACCGCCGTCACACCTCTTTTTATTGTTCGATTGATCCAGACGATAAATTTTGAAATCACGTAGTGATACTAGGCATTCGTTCTGTAAATTATTCAACCAAGATTCTTGGATTGTTATGACACCACAATTACGATACGTATTTTGATTTAGTAGGAATCGAAGATTGTCCACTTTGTTGACTAGTCACCCGGAGTTAGAATTTGGCAGCTCGAGAATCGACATACGAATAATGTTCATTCTCTTTAACGCACATCGCCAACCACCACGATATATTTTATAGTACTTTTTTGTAACTTCCCGAGCTCTTAAGTTTTGGGTATTTCGGGAAACTCCCGAAGTCAAATGACCTTAATCAAGGTTAAAGGGGAATTTCGGGGAAATATTAGGGAATTTTCCCAAATTTCACTATAGCGGCTTCCCCGAAACAGAGCTCGGGCTGTGCAGCGAAAGGTCGTAGGCTTTTCATAAACGTGCCTGTATAGGTTATGCGAATAATGGACATAATGAAACGTTAAAACAAAAGGAGAAAACATAACTTGGTGAAATAATTAGATTGCGGAATTAGGTAGCCCAGATATTCAAGCAGGCCGCATCTAAAGTTGCAGGTGATGCTACCGAAATATACATCCCGGACACCCTCATATAAAATTTCCAACTTAATTTGCGTTAGTGAATTTACAGAACGATATAATCCAAATCAGAGAATGAATTTCGGACATGTATATTTCATACACTCGTTGACCTAAACAGACAATCAGAGACACGAAGTGGAGAAACAGACCAGAGAAGACAAACATGCCAACTCGGATTTGATCAAACGTGACCCAATATTTTCGTAACCAGACGAAAATGATTCACAAACTTGAGATGAGTAGGATATGCAGTACACAAAATCACGTTTATGTAAAAAAAACGCCAAGGTTGCTAATCGAATAATCTACAAGGTCAAAATGCGACGCAAGATAAGTAAATATACTGGTCTATTAGATAGCAAGAAAAATTTATATATGCTTAAAACAGTAGTAGTTGGTGTTGTAGGCTTTTAATATCCATCAACTTCTGGTCGTGTGTCGAACAAATGTCGATAGCAGTCAATCTTCTATCGTTTCTATTCCAAGCCTATGTGATTTGTATACAGAAATAGTGGAATGTAACATACTATATAATAGTGTGTCATAGTTATTGATGAACAGGTGAGAAGTGACTATGATCCAGTTACGTTGTAGCTACTTGATTAATAATAATAATAGGTAATGTGTTAAACGGAACTCACGGTGAACGGAATGTAAAAACAAAATAGTCCATATATTTAGTGATCATGCAATAAGAATATAGTAATAGTCCCTAAAATAGTTACTATTTCTTAAGTTTTTGTTTCATTACATATTTCTCCCACTTTACATATGGTGAATAAAACTTATAAGCAAAAAATTTTACTTAATAGTAGTAGGTATGAAAAAATTTCGTTTAACTTTGGAATTGCGGTGTAATACAAAAGAATGAACATAGTTCATTTAGAAGAAAAATTTCAGGCTTGATTTCTGCTGAATTTTGAAAGCCGTTATGGCATATACTGCTTATGTTATTCATCCAGCCGTGTAGATGTCATTAAAAATTAGTTGTGATGAGCTTAATTGACCAGAACTGACGTAGATCTTCAGAATCAATGTATAAATTCAATGACACTTTCATTACGGCAAGCAGTTGCAATCTTTTTTTTCTAGATAAAGTCCAGTTAATCTTCTAGATTCCGCTTTATCAATCTATTATTTTCTCCAGAAAATTAGTCAGATTAATTTTCTTTCAGTTAATCTGTACACGATTTTTGTTTAGTTAACTGGAAGTGAACGAGGAGATCGTGGTAAAGAATTAAGAAATAAAATTCTTGTATTAATGACAGATAATGCATTTGTATTTGATGAATCTGTACTTTCGCAGCTTAAACAACAAAAGTCTAATGTGAGTTGATCAATTTAAATTTCTCTTTCTATGACTTTGAGACGTGTCAGGGTGAAAAGATAATCGAAAGTAATACCAGAACTAAAAATCTAGGGGAAGATAAAGAATGAGTGCATATGCACCTCTGTGATGTGTCGTCGTTAGTGTCAATTAGCGTCCCCAACTACTGACGGTGTAGTCTAATGGTTAAGTGCTTGCGCACGATACCGATAGGCCCTGGGTCCGAATCTCGCGGGGTGCGGGATCGTGGATGCGCACTGCTATGGAGTCCCATACTAGGACGAAACGACCGTCCAGTGCTTCCAGGTTTTCCATGGTGGTCTAAATTCAATTGACTCATGATTTCAACTGTTGAAATTTCTAAAATCGCCACAAAACCCTTCTGATAAAATTTATGTTTGTAGAAGTTGGACCGAGTATAAGTTAATATCAGTCCATTGATAATTTACTATTTTCAAACATTTAAAAAGTTCAAAACGGATGTATAGCATAAGCTAAATCTCTGTTAATATGATTGTAAAACAATGTTTCTTACTGATTCAACTTTCACCTGAGTAATTTCATTATTATGCTTAACATGTAAAATTTCGTCATTCTAATATCTATTTATTCAAAGGCTTCTTAAAGTTTGACAATTACCATACTGTACGTCAAAATTACCACATTCATTGAGTGCATTCCCTATGCGTGTTTGGAAATTTTTATTTTTAAGCTTTGTAGTTTGAAATTTCTGAAGAAAACATTTATTGATGCTTGTCATCAGTTTTCCCAACTGTACATGAAAAACAAACCCTACCGTTATTAATTATTTTTATTATAAGTTGTTGTGGAGATTATTGAATTCAATGTTTCAAGGGACCATGATGATTGAAGTAAAAAATGTAGACTCTGTGGTCTGTAGGTTAAGGCCTCATCATGAGGCCTAAATTTTATGGGTTCAACCTTAGTTAGTGTGATTTATTGAGTGATATATATCTCAAAGTTTAGTGTCGAATTGAACTCTATAGAGTAAGTACAGGGGTATCGTTGACATTCGATAGGGAACACAGATTATATGGAAGTTGACAAATAATGAAAATAAATTAGAACTTAAAGTTTGAATGACATGGTATTTGTCGTAAAACATAAAACTCCATAATCATACCAATAGCAGAAATAAACATAGCACTACATTCCACAACCGTGCAATTCAAATACACATGTGTACGTATTTGTTTAAACACTAATGAAAACGAGACAACGGGATTCCTTAAGAAGCTATAATTGGTAAATCATAGGTTCAAACATACGTACATTTGTCCTTTTGACCCAGAAAATGACAAGCGAACTTTACTAAGGACATAATAATCCTCCAATAGCATTTCTTGTTTAAAAGTCCCACCTACTATTTGATCTCGAGACAGAGAGGCCTGTCACAGTGCACATTAACTGATTCAAATTTAAGTCAGAATACATAATGCTATTTCTTCATGATGTCTTTGAATTGATTAAAGATTCACAAACTACTTTACTGAATCACTTAATAGTGCGACAAATCACTTCGTTTAATACAGGATTTAACATCGCTTATTCTAGTATTATTTATCAAATTAAGATTTTTTTACTACTTCAGTTGGATCAATATGTTATGTTGTCAACTACATAATTTGTCGACTTATTTTGTACCGTAGATTACAACATTTATTTATTCCCTTGGTGAACCTGTTGGAGCAGCTTATGAACATAAAATGAAAGTGTGTGCAACAAACGGTAAATCTATACATTTGAAATTAAAGTGTAGTGCAATATTTTGAAATCTTAATTTCATTTTAACCCTGACAGTTTGATAAACTCTTAATAATCAAGCAAATCCTATAAATTTCAACATCTTCCTAACTAATGTTCATTGTAGTTTGAAATAAGTGACAGCATGGAGTGTCGTTTCACTAATGGTCATTTTTCAGGTATGAGTAGATGAAAGTGCGGAGGATCGCGTACTTTGTTCACAGTAACATAGTAAAATAAACTTCTATGAGGATCTAAAGTTGTTTATTGAATAGATTTCAACAAGAAACATTTAAAACATTTACTCATTTATCCACAGTTATTCCATCAACTAATTTGATTTCAATTTTTGTTAATACAGAACTATTTCTTTTCATTCCTGTAGTATATTACATTTACAAATTTTTCCTTAAATGTATTGTTTTATCAATAGTTCTGATATTAATTAATATTCCTTTAGACTATTATCAGTATCTACCGACCGTCGGAGCAGTCTCAAATTTAATGAAGGTAATTATATGATTATTATTTTAGTTTATATATGATTGTGACTTTATAAGGTTGTATCAATCATAGACTGATCTCAGTCAATATAATGAAAAACTGGGGAACATCAGACATTTCTAAAGCTCAGCCTTGTCAGTTATCAAATCTAGAACCTTCAAGTCTCTTGAGGATTGCTTAGCCATTAGATCCACTGAGTTGAGATCAAAAGGTACAATATAATGTGACAATCATCCGATGTGATTGGTGACAACTGCTTCACTTCAGACATCTGAATTCCATCAACTAAAACTTCTCATTAAAACTTCAGGGACATTTCAAAATAAGTCATTAATGAGCTGACTATTAATAGATTAGCTGAAGACGGTTCGTCAAAGATTGGTTGTCCGTGTGATTTAAATGCTCTGGGTACAGTCTTTAGCAGGATAGTGGGAGTGTGTTGTTAATGAGTCCAGTAGTAGGACAAAACGGCTGTCCCATGCTCTCAAATTTATTATAATATAATTGAAATAAATCTGTTACGAGTACAACCTATAAATCGAACTAATCGCCATAAACATCTTGAAATAAATTGAATTATTGTTTGTCCAAATAGGTGTTTAACAACGGTATGGGCTAACTAGTGGTACATCTAGATTTAAAGCTATAGTTTTACTGTAGGAAAGACTTTTTTTGAATTTTAATCGTAAAGTTTTTTTGGTCTTTACAATTTCCTAGTTAATTAGACATCTATATAAGCTCATTAGAAATACTAGCAGCTTCTTTTTGAGGGCATGAACATACATAAACACTTAGAAATGTCAATAATACTGTACGAAATAACCCAGTTAAGCTCAAATAGTTCATAAGTGCTGGAAGTGAAAAATATCAACATTGACGTTATTGGAAAACGAAAAAATCGGGGTAGACTAAAAGTTAATTTGACTGGCTTTCGGATGCTTGAAACTGACTTTTTAACCATTTTCTAGTTCCCCCAGAAATTGCGTATACTTAAATATGAAATGAGAGAGGATATAAGTAGGAGTTATGGGAAAAGATTTACTTCCAGGGTTAGTTTAAGAACAGAAAATAAGGATGTTTATAGATTTCTTTGTTGTCTTGATATTCTAGAAGCCTTTAGAAATATGCTAAATTTAGTAAAAAGGGCCATCAATTACCCCGTCCAAATATGACAAATAATTACATGTTTTTCTCAAACTATCTAAGTAGCTTCTGTCAACTAGTTTTTTCAGCTTTTGGAAATATTTCCGAGGAATTTTCAAGGAGTTCTAGCATAAGTATTAACAGATAAAATGTGAAGGTGAAATATTTAACTTTGGATAACTATTGGCTGATAAAGAATGTGCACATCTACATCATTGATAATGATTCGAACCAAATAGCCTGATGCCCATAACAATAAATTATAGTGGATTTGTTGATTTGTGTTAGAAACTTAGCATCATCCTCCAAATCTCAGATGTATCACTCTGTCTACATTATTAAGCAAAGAAATGTAATTTATTTGTGTAACTCCATTCCCCATTTCTACAATTGTATCCTTTGACTAATCCAATACCAGGGTCTCTATTAAATGTTTTTTAGATATCCTAAATATGAGCTTCAATGTTCATATCTTCTCAGTTACATAGTACAAAAAAATACCATGACACTTATCGTCCCTGGTTAATAACTAATACAGTCTGCTGAAAACCTACTAGATTTTTCATACACATAGTTCTCTTTATCATTTTGAAAAGAGCAAGAACAAAGATTCTAGCAGAATAGCATAAATTCATTTCGTTGGTTCTGGTCGGCTGCTTACAACCTGCGACATTTAATATCATAATTACATAATGAATTTAAATTACTTACATAAAAGGGTTTGGTTGGAAGTTATATTGAAGACACATTAGTATAGTATAGCAAAGGTGTAAATAAATTGAATATACTGAATATTGTAAATATATACCTTATGTGAAAGAACATTACTTAACATTGAATGTGACAGCGGTTCAAAAGGCCAGAAACAAGTGTTTTCATAATGAATACACGTTGATGGGAATAAAATGAGTAGAGCTCAGTTGATAAAATAAGAATACTAATTTAGAAGTTAGTTGAAATAAAACTCAATGATGTAATAAATGCATTTATTACAGGTGGTCAGCGGCTGATTAGAAACCAACGAAATAAAATGATTTCATGCTATTCTGCTAGAATCTTTGTTCTTACTAGGCTTTTCTATGAACTGTCCTGGAAATTAAACGGATATTATTTAAGGTTTCATAAACGATTTGCTTTTTGTTATATTCAAACGAGAAATATGAATGCCAACTCTTGAGAACGATTTATGGACCGAAACGATGCATATATTTTTATTGTATAACTATTAAGTAGCTAAACTATGCATATTCATGTTTCTCATAGACTATTATTATACGACTTACCGATCTTGAGTTCTACCCAGTCTATTAATTACAGTCTCCCACATTCACATTCACTTTTGGCTAGATCTTGTACAAATGTTTTCCGTTTCGTTGTGCGATGTGGTCTGTTTAGTCTGTATATAAACCCAGTATGTCTGAAATACATGATTCATATCGCGGAGGCTGAGATTGGTGTCCTGGTCTCAACGGGCAGAGCTAGACAGGAAGAAGGACCGGTAAGGACTCTAGATTGCTCTTACGGGTTTGTGCATCATCGGTCCAGTCGAGAACTCACTGTTCTCTAATTGGTGGTATCACTACGTCATATATATTGATAGGGACGCAATCCCACAAGTCATAAAATTTTTAAGCACTGTAATTTGATTCAACAAATTAGTATACCATATTATGTTTGAATGATGGTGGAATCATTAATATAGTTTTTTAAAATATCTAAATCCAATACCCAACTTTCTTTTAAAGTACTGAAACGAAAATATGAGTTTTGCTTGGAAAACATTAGTGATTTGGAAGATAGCGAGTCATCTATTCAATTAGATGAGCGTAAACGTACCATAGCACACAGAACGGTATATAGCTGACTATGTTATACCGGTAATATCAACCAAAAAAACGAACTATTCGCTGTTTTTAAGGTAGATGAGCTGCTTAAAATGAATAAGCTTCCAGAAATAGCACACATAATGAAGACTAGACAGTAAATTGCGAAAAAACTTATTACAGGTAGGAAAACAACTCAAACATTGAAATTATAAAAGGTCAGTAAGACTATTAGATAATTGCAGTAGAGAAATTTCAAGAGCTAAAATCTAATGGTCCTGAAAAGTGGTTGAATATAACCTTAGCTACTGAATAATAATAAACAGAATAGTATTACACGCAGGAAAGCAGCCGGAAAAAGAATAAAGAGAATACAAAGTGGTGATGATCATCTCGAGTAGATGTGCTTAATTGTCTTGTTCACCATAATGGTACTTCATATTATTTAGGACTTTCATGAAAAATCAACTCAAATTCGCTTCGGACCAAATGCTAGTCCATTACCAACTGAAGTAATTCTACATGGTGCATCAGATGTACTACATACAAATCAATATAAAGTAAGATTGTCGTAATTCATCAGATGCATGCTCTTTAAATAATATTAGTAATATTAACATTAATTGCTTTCTTTCCCCTCCGATCCGTCTGCTCGTCTGCTTCTCTACATTCAAGAATAAAGTCTGCTTGATTTTGTCATGTACATGCATGTTATCTGTAGATTGGATTTAGCGACTTCATTTCATCTGTAAGTATTTACTGGTTATTTTGAAAAATCTGACGTGTCATTACTGATATATATACATATAATCTAGTTTAACTGACTTAATGTCGAGGTGTTTGGTATTAACGGAGATAGAGATACATTTTATTACGTATAATATCACATAATAAAAAAATCAGAGCATGTTGTTTATGAAGTTCACATATTGGATGTTGTCTGAAACTCTTGCCATTGGAACAGTATCCAAACGTTACACAACTAATAATAGGCGAACAGTATTAAATTATTCATTTACAACCACATTTAGATTGTTTAAACAGAAAATCACTCAATGTATTGTATATTCAACCGTAATGATTTAATATACATAAAACATGAATTTTGTTGCAGCATTGTAACGAAACACTATTTTCACTTAACCTTTTTAGGGCACAGGCTTAATGGTTAGTATATCTATGCCTGTTTATAATCGAACTGTAAGTCGATGAGATTTTCATACTCTTCTTTGATATAACTAATTTTGTTTCATCACACCGATAATGTGTACACCAACCATAAATTTAGAAGATGAGATGTCAGTTCACTGGTGTATGAAAGTAGTGTCGGGATTGTTGAGAACTACGAAGGTTCTAGATTAGGTCTTAGATTAGATAGTGAGCACATATTCTTTAGGATTTTTTAACTAGGATAAAAGTGCTGTTCAATTAATGTTTCTAAAGCTGATATAAATGGTGAAAAGTCATTTGAAACTCAACACAGTTTTCTTATCATCTTCGTGGCTGAAAACGCACAAAATATCTGAAGTAATTTCTATTCTTTGAGCTCAGTATGGGTGTCTGGGAACAGTTATTATTTTCTTGCTTTGTATTAAGGGAACTTGATTGTTTAACTGCGAAGCTCTGACTGTCATTTTTAACTTCTACTTCACGTTGAAGTGACATGTTATCGCTGATATCTTTACAACCCGACAGCCAAGAAACTGGCCGTGACTAGTTCAACTTCATGAGTAACTGCGTCCCATAACATTTCAGGAAATCCATGTTCAGTGTATCTGGAAAAATATATTACTTTCTTGGTGAGTGACATTCGAAAACGATTAAAGTTGGGTAGTGAAGTCCTTATTGCTTACTTACGCCTGTTACTACCAATGGTGCATAGGCCTCCGACCAGCATTCTCCAACCCACTTTTCCCTGGGCCTTCCTTTCCAGTTCTATCCACTTTTTTTCATTTTTCTCATATCTATCTCCATTTCTCGGCGTAATGTGTTCTTTGGTCTTCCTCTTTTCCTTTGACCTTAGAAGTTCACTCAACTGTAAATAAGTATATAAAACGCATCTTTCATTTAATAAGAACTTTTCTAAATTTGATCGAGAAGTTTCACTGTGATTGGTCGCCGAGTTAATGTGAGACATTAAAGATGAAGTATTTATTTGTAAAATCTCAGCGAATGAATTTTAAGTAAATCCAACGTTTCGCCTGGCAATCTGGTCCAAGCTCTCTCAAGGAAATATAATCAAACATCAAAATTATCAATAGATTTACTTCAAATTCTTTCGCTGAGATTTTACAAATACATACTTCCTCTTTAGCATCTTTGATTTGCTCTATGATTTTTCCGATATTTCCTTATGTGATATTATTTCATGATAAAAAGCCACCTCTAAACTGTACAAATCTTCAGAGATCACTTGATTAAAACATTTATTTATCTGAGCCATGTTTGTGATTAAGAAGTCTACTTTTATTCAAAAACAAACAAACAACCAATTTCAGAAAAAGTTACAATTCTTGGGCCTTATGGGTACAGAACTACCAATCGAATTAATGATGTATGGATTACCTCAATCAAAAGTAACTTCCTTTATTCTTTTTTTTTACTTTGTATTCATGCGTAAATGCATATTGATATTTCAAGATTGTAATTTGTGAACCGGGAATTACATCATCAGTGCAGATTTATAATATAAGTTGGTTGGGATGAAATAGTCGGTCGGTTTTTTCGAAATATTTGTTTGTCTCGTAATGTTAAGTGATTTTACAGGAGAAATTCCAGGGTTTTTTTCTAATTAGGACAATAATTATAATCAGTTTCACAGATTGAAATCATGAGTCAGTTGAAGCTAGACCACCATGGGAAACCTGGAAGCACTGGACGGCCGTTTTGTCCTAGTATGGGACTCCTCAGTAGTGCGTACTCACGATCCCGCAACCCGCGGGATTCGAACCCAGGACCTACTGGCTTCGCGCGCGAGCACTTAACCATTAGACCATGGTTGGAGTTAGACATTAACATCACTGGATGCGGGCTCAGTGGTCTAATGGTTAAGTGCTCGCGCGCGAAGCCAGTAGGTCCTGGGTTCGAATCCCGCGGGTTACGGGATCGTGAGTACGCACTACTGAGGAGTCCCATACTAGAACAAAATGGCCGTCCAGTGCTTCCAAGTTTTCCATGGTGGTCTAAATTCAACTGACTCATGATTTCAATCTGCACAAACCCCTTCTGATAATAATCAGTTTCATACTATTCTAACCCATTTCTAATACTCATCAAATTCTGTCAATTAAGTTGCAATGTGATCACTAGTCTAAGTAAATTAACATTGCAAGAACTATGTTAAATGGTTAAAATCAACCCTTAGGAAACATTTCTCGAATTAGGTTTCACTCTAGTTAGCGCGTATCGGCAACATGTACCTAAAATCTTAGGTGAACTAATATTTCTTATTGGAATTCTAACCCGTCTCAATCATCTATGTAGTCTGATACAATACTCTGGATGACATACAAGGTGTAGCGGTTGACATCACATATATGCTATTTATGACATTATTTGAATCGATTTAATTTTTGGTATCAGTATTTTGATGAGACTCAGGTCAAGTATCTGTTACTTCTAATTTCAAAGCGTACTTCACCGAACTATCGCAATACTCTACCTTAAAAACTATCATAAACTCGTAATCATTAACAGTTTAGAAGAATTCGCATTAGTAGACCATATTCCAATAGAGGTTGATCAAACTTATTCTTAAATGTCAACAGCTAAAAAATGGTCACTTACGAATAAGAGTAATAATAGTCACATAAAGATTTACCTCAGACCATATTGATTCTTTTTAAGGACAGAATAACAAAAACCTACCATTAAACTTAATGTTAGGACATTTTTCAGCTGTAAATTTAATCGAATGTGTATGCGCTGATTAAGAGAGAAAAAAAACACTTACCTAACATAAATATATACGTTTTTGTTGTAAATTTTGAACAAATTTATGATTAAATATCGTTTCTTGTTAAAATATATTATTGAATTAGATAAAATGATGAATGAAAAATATGAATAGCGATCACCTATTCACCTCTTTTGTATCTATGGTCTTACTCCTTATACTTGGAAACGGGAACCCACTGTAGTTCCCACGGTGGATGTACGGATAAAGGTTTGATGGACTGGTCGACTTTTCAAAAAACATGTTCCCAAAACAAGTTATCATTAGACCAAAATACACTCCTTTATGTACTAATTTTTATGTACAATAATCTCATATATAGGAAAAATTTAATGAGTTATTGGAAAAACACAATGAACATGGTTTAACCAAATGGACACCAAGAAATATAAATGTTAAACTGCATGGAAGCTCATACCTATAATATGAAACGAAGTGCATACTAAATTGATACAAGTATATTGACCTAAATAATGACATTTTTCAATGTCAAGCGATTGTTGAGTTTTAGTTCGAATTTTTGTAATACGCTTCACTTTATATCCTTTGGTCAATTAATCGATGGAGTGTTGGGCACGTGTTTAGTCCATTTGGCTGTCTATCAGTCAGTAGTTGTAGCCTCAAACTTCATTTCACCTATTTTGGTTAAAGTAACTGGGTAGTGGTGGTGGTATTACTAGTCTTCACATATACCTTAGGAGAGCGACTCAAAGTCGAGTATACAAATCTGTATACCCGGTAAATAGGTTGAAATAAATTAACGTATTAATTGTGATTCGTTTATTTTCGATAGTTTAATTAAATAGTCAATAAAATCATTATTTTCAGCTCTATCCAATTGGTTACGCATTCGTTGTTAATACTAATGGTTATTTAGTTTTTCATCCTAGTTTGATCCCTGAAGTAAGTTGTTAATAAAATAATTTGTGTTCATAGATTTAATGTTTGTGAGTATATAGAAGAGTTTGTTTTAATTAGTTGATTTATAACTGATGGTAGCTGAGATACACAAGATACCAGACTAGACAATTATTTTATATTTCTAGTTTAAAATTGTTTAAGAGCGATCATTGCATGAATCTAAATTGTCGTGTTTTGCGGCCCTATTCAGTTACGGCAAATACTTCCCACGACATTCTGAACTTTCTATGCAAATCAGAAATCTGAAATAAGTAAAAAGGCTTAATCGCCAAACTGAATTAATAGTTATACAGTTCATACATAAATGCATACATTGGTCCTTCTGACCTAGCCAGTGATACGTAGGCTGAAACTTTTACTGGAAACATAATCAGTAGCAGTCATGGTAACAGTTAGCATATATCTTAGCAAATGTTATGTAAAACCTATCAACATATAGCTGCTAAGACGTTTGGAAATGATAAAATGGGAAGAGTAGGATAAAGAAACCATGATTCTTAAGTTCTCGATGTCGAATTGATTGTTCTTGATATTTAAAATCGAAGTATTAAGTGCGTAGGTCTTCATCCATATTGATTACACGGTATTCCTACACCTGTGGGGCCCTTAATTTTATGGTCATTTAGATCGGACGATGTTTGTTCACAGGCTCTTCACTTTAGTGGCCTGGGATCCAAGATGATCGTAATGAGTGAGTTATTGGTTAACATTAAATGCACGGCCATTTTTGTACTTTTTTTGAGTGAACATTTTTTTTCATCCCCATCTTCCGATAATTTTCATTCCGTTTCGTCCAATCAAATAACTAGTTTTGAGTTCGTTATAATTGGTCGTTTATTTCTTAAAATCGATATAAAATGTCTGGACTTCAATGATGGTGCACATTTTCTTCCAATTATGGACAGTAGTAACATGCCAAACATAAGTGCTGTCGTTCCTCACGTTGTCGCAGGAACCGATAACCTGTTCTTGAGCACACTGTATCTCGTAGCGTCTCAATCACTTGAAGCGTTGAAGAGCGTCATCAGAACTTATGGAAAAGCTACGTACTGCCATTATGCGGTGAGAGATTCTCATTTCCATAGAAATCGGAAGCCGTATATTGAATTCATATGTTGGAGAAATAGCCGTAGAACACCTAGCGGTTCCTCACAACCGAGTAGACGAACGAAGGTATTTGATTAGTTTTGTTATGATTTTTCATAAAGGACTTTCGTGAACACTCAATGTCCTTCATATTTTGTAAGTTACCAACTATCAACATAACGTCAATATGGATGCAACGTTAAGCAATGACGAGGAAGGAATTGTTTCGGTGAACTCAAAGGATTTCACTGAACGAAATGACGACGATGACGAAAACGCATATGACAACAGACTGTGAAATTTAAAATCTTGCGCAACCGCCACATGAAATTGTTGATGGAAGTGCCTGGATTTTTTGTCCATGCGAAGCAATGTTTCATTTGTTTTGTGCCTACGATCCATCAACACACGTCCATGGGACCCACTGTCCCATGTGCGGCGCTATAACGGAGTCATAGCAAGTCTTTCGTTCATGAAATTCGGAATTGTTAAGAGAACGAGTAAAGGCCCTTTTCAGGGCCACCCACAATTTGATTTAAATTCTTTTGTTTCAATTTCTTATTTCCATACCAAAGGTCAAGTGGTGAAACTATCAAAATTCATTTTAGATTAATAGTCATTATATGATTATCGTCCACGTCTTCGTAAACGCTTTTTAAGCTTGATCAAATATACGGTTTAAGTAAACGATTTAGTGTAGGAAATGTCATCTAATGAACACTCATCTGTCTAAGAATAGTACATGCAAAACTTATTCAGAATGTTCCAGTGTTTTGTCATGTAGCTACGATAGACGAATGTAGTACTACCAGTTCACTAGTACAACGACGTCATTTCTATGGGAAAGGTCGACTGAACCAACATTGATGAATTATAATTAAGCCTTAGTGACTAAGCAATATAATCAATGGAGATTTATAAAAATTTCGTGGATTAGTTGGAATTAGACATTAACAGGTTTTCCATGGTGCTCTAGCTTCGATTCACTCATGATCCCAACTATTCCAATAAAAAAAACAATTCTGTCTGATTGCTCCGTCCAAGTTCTTATCAAAATATAGACTTTAAAAAAGAAGATACCAACGTCATTTTACTCAGAAATTAGCAAATGATATTT
Source organism: Schistosoma margrebowiei (assembly GCA_944470205.2). NCBI lineage: Eukaryota > Metazoa > Platyhelminthes > Trematoda > Strigeidida > Schistosomatidae > Schistosoma > Schistosoma margrebowiei. The sequence goes on along the minus strand of OX104026.1, from coordinate 17,045,380 downwards.
ATGATTGGGTTCTTTTCCAAACAATTATTCTTAGTACAAAAGGGTTGTTTAGTTTCGCCGGAAAAATGGTGTCAGAAATAAATGCAAGATTGTCAATTGCGTTATTTTGCTAATCCATTAAAAGCGTCAATTGTTTTTACCTGTACATTCTTTGTGGTTGAGCAGTTTAAAATTTGACAAAAAATACTTGTCTACGTAAGTATTCATGTGAATAGATTATTGTGCTCGTCAATTGCGCTTAATATTTTTTGCACGTAATGTCAACAGCATATTTGCAGTTTAAAACTTCCCATAGAATATTCTATATTGTTGAATAACAAGTTTTGACAAGTCACCCTAAACAGAGACATACACACTAACAAAATTTTAACGATTTAAAATGAATCCATGAAAATCATAATCGACGGTACTAGGAAAGATCTAACAGAAGCAACTAAGGAGAGTTTTTTTTAAAACAAGTGAAGAACTTGGTTGGTGATCCGACATACAACTCACTGATGCCAAAAGAATCACAATTAACTTACTTATAGGGCATAGACATTAATCCAATTATCACTACCTTGGTAGATTCACAGCTTTGACTAGTTTCACCTGGAGTTATTTATTTTGTTATGTGGTCTTCGTCAAAATAATTCTTATTTTGCTATTTTTACTTCACACCAAAATCATCACTTTGTTCATCGGCTTTTTCATGCACTTAGTTCTGTAAAATTACGTAAACTCTTCAAATCCTGTTTAACTATAATGTGTAACCCACCTTATCAATTTCTAACTATAAACCATCACTACCTTACTGCCCTAGGTCCTCTATATCTGTTTTCAAATGATCTGAATCTTGTGTAAGTTCTTCACAACTTCTATAATTATCACACGATCGGTCCTGTTCTGTTTCCGAACTTCGTTTAACCACAGCCTCACCCGCTCTCCTGTTTTTGAATTCCATATTCAAATGACTTAACACCTGTTCAGTCACAGATATATATATATATATATATATATATATATATATATATATATATAGTGTGGTGTAGGGTCGCGGTTGACTATGATCACCACTACAGGAAGACTGCGTGCCAGTTAACCGTTAAGATCCCCCATAGATCAAATATCAGAAAGCAGTTGATGGCTGTAGTCGAGATGTATTTGTTGGAGATCTTGTGGTATCGAAAAAATATCGAGAATCTGCCAGGTTACAAGTGTGGTCACTGAGCGTAACCGAATTCGTGCAAGGTCACTGTCAACGGAAGAATGTATGTATTTTGGCACAGTTAAACAAACAAGTACAGTAAAACAATCCCTGGTACAATTGATTTTAATCATAATTGTTTCCATTACACCAATCGCGTTCTGTCGATAAAAGTAGGTCACTACAGGAGCCCCTAGCTAGGGAAAACATTTAGTGCACGGCCATTTTTGTATTTTTTTTTCGAGTGCAATTTTTTTTCGTCCCTTTTGAAAAAAATTTTCATCACCATCTTCCAATAACTTCCATTCTGTGTCGTCCAATCAAATAGCTAATTTTGAGTTCGTTATAATTGGTCGTTCATTTCTTCAAATCGATATAAAATATCAGGACATGAAGACAGAGCACATTTTCTTACAATTATGGACGGTAGTAACTTGCGAAGTATGAGCTCCATCGTTCCTCACTTTGTCACAGAAACCGATAACCTGTTCGTTCTTGAGCACATTGTATCTCGTAGCGTTCCAATCTTTTGAAGCGTTGAAGAGCGTCATTAGAACGTATGAAAGAGCCACGTACTGCCATTATGTGGTGAGGGATTCTCATTTCCATAGAGATCGGAAGCCGTATATTAAGTTCGTATGTTGGAGAAATGGCCGTAGAACACCTAGCGGTTCCTCACAGCCGAGTAGACGAACGAGGTAATTTGATTAGTGTTATTATAATTTTTCATTAAGGACTACCGTGAACACTCAATGTCTTTCCTCCATATTTTGTAAGTTATCAACTATCAAAATAACCTCAATATGGATGTAACGTTAAGCAGTGACGAGGGAGAAATTGTTTCGACGAACTCAGAGGAGTTCACTGAACGAGATGACGACAATGAAGAAAACGCATATGACAACAGACCTTGTGATATTTGCAATCTTGCGCAACCGCCACATGAAACTGTTGCTGGAATTGCCTGGATTTTTTGTCCATGCGAAGCAATGATTCATTTATTTTTTGCCTACGACCCATCACCACACATTCATGGAATCCACTGTCCCATGTGCGACGCTATAACGGAGTCATAGCAAGTCTTTCGTTCATGAAATTCGGAATTGTTAAGAGAACGAGTAAAGGCCCTTTTCAGGGCCACCCACAATTTGATTTAAATTCTTTTGTTTCAATTTCTTATTTCCATACCAAAGGTCAAGTGGTGAAACCATCAATATTCATTTAAGATTAGTAGTCATTATGTGATTATCGTCCACGTATTCGTAAACGTTTTTTAAGCTTTATCAAATATACGGTTTAAGTAAACGATTTCGTATAGTAAATGTCATCTAATGAACACTCATCTGTCTAACAATAGTACATGCAAAACTTATTCAGAATGTTTCAGTGTTTTGTCATATAGTTACGATAGGCGAATGTAGTACTACCAGTTCACTAGTACAACGACATCATTTCTATAGGAAAGGTCAACTGAACCAACATTGATGAATTCTAATTAAGCCTTAGTGATTGAGCAATATAATCAATGGAGATTTATAGAAATTTCGTGGATTAGATCATTTAAAGAGGATTTTGGAAAAAATTTTATAACTGGTTTTAATAGTTGATGATAGTAATAACTGACGTTGAAAGGTGGTCAAATTTTTAATGCACAATTAGTAAAGAAATCATTCATCGAAGTATTCCCATTAGTTTTTTCTTAACACATCGTATGTTATTTTATTAAACGTTATATGCGTAGCAACATATCCATAAATCATCATGATAAAAAATAATGAATAGGGCATGCATAAATCACGCTAACCGTTAATGATCGGTGAATGAAGCAAAATAGTAATAACTTCTCTCAGAAAATAGCAAACAATATTTGTCATTGGGTATTTTTCCAAACAGTGATTCTTAGTATAAAAGAATTGTTTAGTTTCGCCGGAAAAATGGTGTCATAAATAAATGGAAGATTGTCAATTGCGTTATTTTGCTAATCCATTAAAAGCGTTACTTGTTTTTACCTGTACATTCTTTGCAGTTGAGCAGTTTAAAATTATGACCAAAAATACTTGTCTATGTAAGTAGTCATGTGATGAATTGATTATTGTGCTCGTCAATTGGGCTTATCAATTTTTGTCACGTAATGTCAAAAGCATATTTACAGTTGAAAAATCTCCATAGAATATTCTATATTGTTGAATAACAATTTTTGACAGGTATTTGAAATATTAGTTACATTAAGTATAAAAGAACAAGCCTACGTCTGAGGAAATAAGTGTCTCTCTCTGAATTACACAGTTTAATACGAACAAAGTGATACATTTATGCGTTTTATAAAATGTCTTTATTATAAGTGAATTGAAGATAGAGCACCATGTTTCAATATAGTGAAATTGGTAATTTTGAAGTTTGGTAAATAAATTATAGACTTTTATTTGTTACAATGACATTAAACGAGCGTATACCCAAATGTCATCTGATACAAATCACTTTGTTCGTATTAAGCTGTGTAATTGAGAGAGACACTTATTTCCTCAGACGTAGGCTTGTTCTTTTATACATAATGTAACTAATATTTCAAATACCTGTCAAAAATTGTTATTCAACAATATAAAATATTCTATGGTGATTTTTAAACTGTAAATATCCTGTTGACATTACGTGCAAAACATTGTTAAGCTCAATTGACGAGCACAATAATCTATTCATCACATGACTACTTACATAGACAAGTATTTTTGGTCATAATTTTAAACTGCTCAACTACAAAGAATGTACAGGTAAAAACAAGTAACGCTTTTAATGGATTGACAAAATAACGCAATTGACAATCTTCCATTTATTTATGACACCATTTTTCCGGCGAAACTAAACAATTCTTTTATACTAAGAATCACTGTTTGGAAAAATACCCAATGACAAATATTGTTTGCTATTTTCTGAGAGAAGTTATTACTATTTTGCTTCATTCACCGATCATTAACGGTTAGCGTGATTTATGCATGCCCTATTCATTATTTTTTATCATGATGATTTATGGATATGTTGCTACGCATATAACGTTTAATAAAATAACATACGATGTGTTAAGAAAAAACTAATGGGAATACTTCGATGAATGATTTCTTTACTAATTGTGCATTAAAAATTTGACCACCTTTCAACGTCAGTTATTACTATCATCAACTATTAAAACCAGTTATAAAATTTTTTCCAAAATCCTCTTTAAATGATCTAATCCACGAAATTTCTATAAATCTCCATTGATTATATTGCTCAATCACTAAGGCTTAATTAGAATTCATCAATGTTGGTTCAGTTGACCTTTCCTATAGAAATGATGTCGTTGTACTAGTGAACTGGTAGTACTACATTCGCCTATCGTAACTATATGACAAAACACTGAAACATTCTGAATAAGTTTTGCATGTACTATTGTTAGACAGATGAGTGTTCATTAGATGACATTTACTATACGAAATCGTTTACTTAAACCGTATATTTGATAAAGCTTGAAAAGCGTTTACGAATACGTCGACGATAATCACATAATGATTACCAATCTTAAATGAATTTTGATGGTTTCATCACTTGACCTTTGTCATGGAGTTAAGGAATTGAAACAAAATAATTCAAATCAAATTGTGGGTGGCCCTGAAAAGGGCCTTTACTCGTTCTCTTAACAATTCCGAATTTCATGAACGAAAGACTTGCTATGACTCCGTTATAGCGTCGCACATGGGACAGTGGATTCCATGGACGTGTGGTGATGGGTCGTAGGCAAAAAATAAATGAAGCATTGCTTCGCATGGACAAAGAAAATCTATTCACTTCCATCAGTAGTTCCATGTGGCGGTTGCGCAAGATTGCAAATATCACAAGGTCTGTTGTCATATGCGTTTTCTTCATTGTCGTCATCTCGTTCAGTGAACTCCTCTGAGTTCGTCGAAACGATTTCTCCCTCGTCACTACTTAACGTTACATCCATATTGAGGTTATTTTGATAGTTGATAATTTACAAAATATGAAGGAAAGACATTGAGTGTTCACGGTAGTCCTTAATGAAAAATTATAATAACACTAATCAAATTACCTCGTTCGTCTACTCAGCTGATAGGAACCGCTAGGTGTTCTACGGCCATTTCTCCAACATACGAATTTAATATACGACTTTCGATCTCTATGGAAATGAGAATCCCTCACCACATAATGGTAGTACGTGGCTCTTTCATACGTTCTAAAGACGCTCTTCAACGCTTCAAGAGATTGGAACGCTACGAGACACAATGTGCTCAAGAATAGGTTATCGGTTTCTGTGACAACATGATGAACGACGGAGACTGTACTGCGCATGCTACTACGGTCCATAACTGCAAGAAAATGTGCTCTGTCGTCAAGTCCTCATATTTTATATCGATTTAGAGAAATAAATGACCAATTATAACGAAGTCAAAACTAGTTATTTGTTTGGACGTCACAGAATGGAAGTTATTGGAAGATGGTGATGAAAATTTTTTTCAAAAGGGACGAAAAAAAATTGCACTCGAAAAAAAAATACAAAAATGGCCGTGCACTAAATGTTTTCCCCTAGCTAGGAAGGGTTTACACTTTCGATACGTAGCGGTTTCGTTCGTGAGACTGATCGGCAAACGTGCGACTGTAGGACGAAAGAGTTGGCAGAACGGGAAGCGATCGTTGATCCTCGAGTTGCCATCGAAGGTCTTTTACGTAGAATGGTACCAGGAGAAACATACTGCATTTGTTGCTCGAGTTAGCTTACCACACCAGAGTGGTGGTAGCAAGCCCATTCAACTAATGTATCATTTGTCTACTCACTGTAATTCAGACACTTAATTCATCATGTTAATTTGTGTGCATTTCAAACTCTTAATTCACTATGTTAATTTCGGTGTGTATGATCGAATGCATGTCTGTACATTAACCCCTAAGCTATTCTCCTATTGGTGGTAATATACAGATAATCAATAATTTATCCACACCTGATTAACTCTCAAAAATATATATGGATTTTTGTCACACACACTGACTCACTCACATTGTTTCATCGTGTGCTTGTTCGTCCTACGTTTGTGGATCTTTATTAATCATTAACAATAAACTATCTCTGTAATGGGTGTTCAGGCTTCTCAATAATCTCGAGTAAATCTATAATTCTACTAGGAGATTAAGCCTATCAAAAATACTCAGTTTACGGGATATTATTTATTGGAGTCAGACATTGAAGATATTAGCCTCAACAAATTAGCCAGCCACCGTCCCCACATATTGGTGACCCGCCTTTAGAACGCGCATCATTTTCTTACAAAGTCTGCTGCATTCTTCTCAAACGTATCATAAAGAACTGCATATTGGAATTATTATTATAATTAATAACAATCCATTGACAGTTATAATAAATTCACTCATAACATTTTCCCTTTGGAATTATTACTGTATATTCTCATATATATATACCAAAAGTGAAATTTTTTTTTTCGGTGAGTCTTATATATTTTTTGTTGTTATTTTCGATTTCTTCATATCGTATATTTCAAACCTCAACTTATTATTATTATTATTATTATTATTATTATTATTATTATTATTATTATTATTATTATTATTATTATTATTATTATTACTATTATTATTATTGCTCCTTCGTACCATGTCAGTTGATAATTCGCTAAGCCTATCATCTAAATCTATTTCCGTGGGTGCCATTTCTGTACCTTTACCTATTTTTAATCCACTAAAGGCTGAACTCTGGTTTGCTCGCTTAGAAAGCTTTTTTGTTGCAAACAAAATCACAAATCAGAGTACGAAATTTAGTTACGCAAACTCACTGCTGCCGGACGACATCATTGAACAAGTGCCTGATGTCATTTTCAAGCCGGATCCTGACTCACCATTCGATTGTCTAAAAAGAGAGGTCATTCGTGTCACATCTCTCACCGACCAACAGACAATTGATCAACTTTTAGCCAGCGTGGAGCTAGGTGACAACACACCATCACAGTTAAAACGCCACATGACAAACTTATTAGGAAATCGTACAGTAGACAAACGTCTACTATATCAATTGTGGCTCAGACGTCTCCCTCAAAACATTCAACAGATACTTGCAATCGGAGACGGAGACGTCGATTTCGATAGGTTAGCAGACATAGCCGACAGAATTTACGAACGGTCCAAGACTCACCCTGTATCTCACATCCAATCAAGTTCAACTGATGAGATCGCCGAGTTACGACGATCAGTTGATACTCTTACGAAACAGATAGCCCAGATTCAATTATTGAATGCTTCCCACAGTAAGCGTAGAGGAACATCCACAAGCCGTAGACGACGTAGTCCAAGCACTACTAGATACAACATTTGTTGGTACCATAGAACATACGGCAAACAAGCTAGAAAATGTATTCCGCCTTGTAACTTTGCAAGCACACAGAAAAAGGAACGTCAAGACCGCCGGTTAATGACGACTGCACTCACTGACCACAACACTCAAGACAGTCGTCTTTTATATGTTACAGACAAAAGAACCGGCACACAGTTTTTAGTCGACACTGGGGCAGAGGTTAGTGTAGTACCACCCACTGCACTCGAGAAAAACACACCTGACCCCAAACTAAAACTACAAGCAGCAAACAAGTCTGAAATCAAGACGTACGGCAAAAGGCGGTTACAATTAAATTTCGGTCCTAAATCCAATTTTTCATGGAGTTTCATCATAGCGGACGTCCTCGTTCCTATAATCGGCATTGATTTTCTGCAATTCCACAAAATACTGGTAGACGTCAGAAATAGGAAACTTGTCCTTGCCGAACAGAGTAAGGAAATTAGAGGAATTATATCAAATGAGACTTCCATACATTTATTAGTTAAACCGCATCAAGAGAACGACAAATACGTCAATTTACTTAATCAGTTTCCAGACTTATTACGACCGAGTTTCAAACACGACAAACCGACGCATACCATCGTACATTACATAAAGACAGAGGGTCCACCAGTGTTCGCACGTCCAAGACGCCTTGATCCCTCTCGTCTGGCTATCGCAAAGAACGAATTCAACAAAATGATTGAGTTGGGCATCATACGCCCCTCCGATAGTCCGTGGGCATCACAGCTCCATATGGTACCTAAGAAAAACTCTTCTGAAGTTAGACCGTGCGGTGACTATAGAGCTCTCAACAGCCGGACCATACCAGATAGATACCCTCTCCCACATTTGCATGACTTCACTCATAGCCTATCTGACGTGTCGATTTTTTCAAAAATTGATCTCGTTCGTGCTTACCATCACATTCCAATTCATCCGAACGATGTTCCTAAAACAGCCATTACTACCCCCTTTGGACTATACGAATTCGTCCGCATGCCTTTCGGATTAAGGAATGATGCACAAAGTTTCCAACGTTTTATTGACCAAGTGGTACGGGGCTTACCGTTTGTGTATGCTTACATAGATGACCTACTTATAGCAAGCAAAGATGAAAATGAACATCTAACTCATCTGAAAATGCTTTTTGAGAAGCTAAACGAGTATGGGTTAGCAGTCAATCCTGACAAATGTGAGTTCGGAAAACAATCCCTCACCTTTTTAGGTCACGTACTTGATAATCAAGGCATTAAACCAGTTCCTGAGGAAACACAAGCTATCAAAAATTATCCTTTGTCTGATTCATTCAAGAAACTACGACGTTTCCTTGGGATGATCAACTTTTACAGACGTTTTATCCCTAAATGTGCAGACTTAGCAAAACCATTAACTGATTTATTAAGGGGACGAGCTAAATCATTAGCGATGACACCGCAAGCAATCCAAGCATTTGATCAGTTGAAAAGCGCTTTAAGCACAGAGGCATTACTCGCACGACGAAAGGTTGATGCACCTTTAGCAATAATGACCGACGCTTCTAATGTAGCAGTAGGTGCTGTACTTCAGCAACGTGTCAATGAACAATGGCAACCCCTTGCATTTTTCTCAAAAAAGCTAAACGCAACGCAAACAAAATATAGCACATTCGGTAGAGAACTGTTGGCTATCTACTTAGCCATCAAACACTTTCGCTATATGTTAGAAGGCAATTCTTTCACGATATATACTGATCACAAACCTCTAACTAAGTCCTTGATGCACAATCATGATAAATACAGTCCGCGCGAGATCCGTCAACTAGAATTCATTTCACAATTTGCAGCTGATATACGCTATATTAAGGGCAATGCAAATGAGGCAGCAGATGCACTATCGAGATTAAATATCAATACCTTCTCGATCCCTGATATAGACTATCAAGAAATGGCAAAGCATCAAAAGCTCGATACGGAGCTACAAAAACTTTTGCAGTCTAAGGAAACGGAATTATTATTCCAAAACATCCCCATAAACAACAAGGACACCTTAACTTGTGATACCTCAACAGGTAAAACTCGCCCTTTTGTACCTTACGGTATGAGACGAAATATTTTTGAGAAGTTACACAATATATCTCATCCAGGTATAAAAGCCACTGTAAAGCTTGTCACAGATAGATTTGTATGGCCAAAAATAAACAAAGACGTACGAAAATGGTCACTGGAATGCATCCAATGCCAAAAGTCAAAAGTACATAGGCACATCATATCTCCTACAGGAATTTTTCCCACCGCTACCTCTAGGTTCGACCATATTCATATCGACATTGTTGGACCATTACCGATTTCTAATGGTTACACGCATATATTAACATGTATAGATAGATTTACGAGATGGCCAATAGCTGTTCCGTTAAAAGATACGTCAGCATCAACAGTGGCGAAGAAGCTGGTGAAACACTGGATTACAAACTTCGGTGTCCCTACAACAATTACGACCGACCGTGGAACGCAATTCGAAAGCAAACTATTTCAACAACTTACGGATACTTTCGGTATAAAGAGAATTAGAACTACTGCTTATCATCCGTCGGCTAACGGAATGATAGAAAGGTTCCACAGACAGCTAAAAGCCTCTTTGACGGCCGCACGAGGGGATTACAAATGGGATGTCAAGCTTCCTTTGATACTATTAGGCATTCGCTCAACCATCAAACAAGACCTCGGTTGTTGTGCTGCTGAGTTGGTTTATGGAACAACGTTACGTTTGCCTGGTGAATTTTTTGACCGTGCAACAGATATTCCAGCTGATATAACCAACTACGTACAACAATTAAAACACCAGATGGAATCCATTAGGTCCGTTAAACCACGAACCCAAAAGGTGAAATCATTCGTACCCAATGAACTAGACAAATGCTCACATGTATTCGTCAGAAATGATAGAGTACGACAGCCGTTACAGACTCCTTACGACGGCCCTTTTAAAATCATCCGAAAGGACACTAAAACGGTTACAGTGGAAAGAGCAGGTAAACATGATACTGTTAGCATCGACAGAGTAAAACCAGCATTTTTAGAGAACACTGAAAAACAGACAACTGTAAAGTCGTCTAAACCTGAAGCAGAGCAAGCACCATTCAAACTACCTACAACAAGGAACACTTCAAATCAAAGTTCAGCAGCAGCACAAACTACAACAAGATCAGGAAGAAGAGTACACTGGCCAGATAGGTATGTAGCAACCACCATATTTATCTAGACCAAATCCTGAGACTACTCTTATAACACATAAAAATCCTACTTTATTTTGATTACTTTTTTCTTATTGGCCCCACGGATCATCATTATGCTTACATTTTAACTTTATACAATTCATTAATGTTAAATATACACTTGTATAAAGATGATACGAAATGTTTCAACACACCAACAGTTATTACAATTTAACGCTTACTCATCATATTGAGTTGTACTTTTATTTTAAAAACAGTTCCGTTCTTTATCTCTTTGTCGAACATAGATGTTAATCGAATTTTTTTTTGGTACATAAAAACATCAATGTTCTGGATGGGAGCTTATGTAGCAAGCCCATTCAACTAATGTATCATTTGTCTACTCACTGTAATTCAGACACTTAATTCATCATGTTAATTTGTGTGCATTTCAAACTCTTAATTCACTATGTTAATTTCGGTGTGTATGATCGAATGCATGTCTGTACATTAACCCCTAAGCTATTCTCCTATTGGTGGTAATATACAGATAATCAATAATTTATCCACACCTGATTAACTCTCAAAAATATATATGGATTTTTGTCACACACACTGACTCACTCACATTGTTTCATCGTGTGCTTGTTCGTCCTACGTTTGTGGATCTTTATTAATCATTAACAATAAACTATCTCTGTAATGGGTGTTCAGGCTTCTCAATAATCTCGAGTAAATCTATAATTCTACTAGGAGATTAAGCCTATCAAAAATACTCAGTTTACGGGATATTATTTATTGGAGTCAGACATTGAAGATATTAGCCTCAACAAATTAGCCAGCCACCGTCCCCACACGTTCGTAGGGGTCCGGACCAGAAAACGCTGAAGACGTAGGATGGAACTACGTTGACTCAAGAAACTAGAAGCGACCATAACAACCAATTTGGAGATCAAAGGTATGCCAGAGAGATTCGAAACCAGAATATCGAATGAGTGCGTTGACTAGAGCGTGGCTGATCAGGCTAGCTTTTTCCGAAATTGACTGAAGTCAACGGTACCAAACGGGCAATGGTCGGAGACGTGGTCTCAAGATACAAAAAAATCAAAGAAAAAAAGAAAGGCGTAGCATCCATGTAGTATAGGAATAGTCGTACACCGTGTCCGTATATGGTCCTAAGCAGCTGACAAGAAACCACAAAATGAAATGGATTCGTACTATTCTCCCTCGATTGCTATTTTGCTCTTATTCAAATTTCTGAATGGAGGTAGCTGGATGAAATATATGAATATGCGTCTCCCTGTTTTCGTCTTCGAGTCACTCAATCATTTAATGATAGTCGGTTGCAAAATATGGAGAGAAATAAATTGAGTGTTCATGGATGCGCACTTCATGAGAGTCATGTTGTAAGACGAAACGGCCGTCCAGTGATCCCTGGTTTTTTAATACTGTTCGATTCATGATCTCAATGAAAACTCGATCTTCACAAACGTACGCTGACAATGCGATTAATGTTTTTAACGGTGCTCAAGTGATGGTTGCTTCCCTCATCATATCTTTAAATCTATACGTGAATGTAGATTCCGTCTCCATCCAAAAATCTACGACGTGTCACACAATCCCTAATGTAATTCATTTCGTAATTTTTCTCTGAATAGGATCCTTTGGCATTGTTAAAATTGTTTTGGATTTAAATATTGTTTGTCGAATTAAACTCATGAATTTAATTCAAAATGTTCATTTGAAAATCAGTCGGAAATTTTTGAAGAAATGAATCAAAACACTTGATGTCTTTACCATTAATCTAGATAGATACTAACAGGATTTATGGAGTAAAGAACTAAGTCGAATTCAAATAGAGGCACTTCCTCGGATTAAAATTTCATATTGCAAAATGTGCAACAGATCCGAAAACGATATGCAATTTCAATAGTTGTCAAGTCGTAAAGACTTTAATAAAATTATAGTTGTAAACAGTTGAATTTAAGTTATTCTCTCAATTGTTTAGGATTTATTCTCATTCACGTCTATTTTTACACAGTCTAATAACTTTTGAATCATTATATATATAAAGTTTTTTTAGATTAAAGTGTCATGAAACGAAAGTACGTTAACTACACCCTTCCCTAATTCTATCGGTTTCTAATTTGATTGACTCGTTTTTGCATTTCTCTTTCCTAAAAACCTTCATACATCTTTAGTACCCTTGGTTAGATGATAGTCCGTACTTAGACTTTCTTGATGCTGAATTCAATGTTTATGGATCAAAAACACTGGTAAGCTTAAATATTCTGGTTAATTTTATCAATTTATTACAATAACAAATTGGTCTAATTAATATATCAAGATTTAGGACTATTGACAAATTGAGTGACAAGTGGCAGTTAGGACCAAGGCTTGGTCGAAAGCTTTCTACTGATCATATCCAATCTTCTTGTAACCTAAGATTTAAAAACCTGATTTCGAGTCACTAAGACTAGTGGCTGAATTGCAATTTGTTTGCTAGCATTCAGTCACTACTAAAAGACTAGGCAAACATGGTATGGTCTACAGATTAGTGATCAATTATTAAGATGCATATTTTCACCAGGAATATGTTTCATCCTAGATACAGAATAAATGTTTTTAATTGAAAAGAACACAATGGAATTTTTTTAAAAATCTTTTCGACTGTTATAAACAACTTCATGGATGAATCATAAGCTCTCTTGTATAATCCCAGCCAAATGTACCGGATATACTACTCAAACCAAAGTTTAGAATTCACTCATCATTAATCAGCAGCCACAAATGCAGAGATAAGCTACCAACGTGTTCTTTTTGGTAATTCCAATAGTCCATTTGTAATTTCTTTCATAGAATCAACAAAAAATTTGATGGTCCCCCTATTTTGTCACTTTTAAACAAATTGATTTTCCCGGCCATCAAGACAAAATCATTGAGAATTTTTCATCATGTATTTCAGATTAGAAAGAAGTTGATTGATAATGCTAGAGGTTCTGAACAAATTATCGATTTCATCAAAGTTTCAGATAATGTAAGTTTATTGTCACATTTTGAAACTTTTAGTGGCCCGTGGATCTGACTCCTATTTAGATCATATAAATGTTTGCTATCGCCTATTCTCGTATATAATCGTCGACTTAAATCACGTTATCCAGTAGAGGAATTAAATAAGTCAAATAACGAGAATGGGATGTTGAATACATATATTTTGTATGAGGTTAATGAAGTGGAAGGAAGAGAAGCGACGCAGAGTGGAAATGGCTGGTAAGCCAACTCCATTTTAGTCAAGCGTTGCTCAATATTTATAGTCAGACAAAATAAAGCTACAGACATGCAATGAATCATATGATATGATGTGTATACACCTACGTGCCCATATAAAAACAATCAAGACTGACAAGCGAATAATTGACAAGGTCAACATATGACTCATGTAGAATGAATAGAATGGGACGTCCGAAAACTAGAATAAGATATATTATGGGCTAAAGCTAATGACTAACACTACATAGCCCCCTCGTAGAAAATAGCACATTTAAAAACGTCTGTTTTCGAAAATGACACTGAAGTGATATGGAGTTAACGTTAACAATAAGTAGCGAAAAAAATTGTGCAACACTCGATAAAGTAGTGGTTCACATGAGGGGTGAATGTATTATATGAAAATGTTATATTTATGTAAAAGAATACATGAATATCGAAAAGGCGCGGACAAAAATGGAAACGTTAACATGCGAATATGAGCAAATTAATGAGCGTACAAAAAATTAACATGTACTAATGCTATGACTGTCTGAACGATAAAATAACAAGATCGTGTGAACGATTCAAAATATCGTGGAAATAGCGATAAATTGTTTGTGGGTATGACAGCGAAACAAATCGTGAAAATAAGTAAAGTATAATATGACAGAAATTGGTCTGTGATGCTGACAAAATAGTGAAATATGTTAACTATATGTTCTGTTGAGCAGCAGTAGAATTAATGGCATCGACTAGCGATGAGTGAATCCGAATTTAAATGCGTAGTTCCCGTTAGTAGAATAATAATAGTCAAGTCGTGACATGATATCTGCATCGACGGGTGATATTCGTTGCTGTACTGCAATTGATAATAATCATAAACTATGAAGTCAGTGAACGTTGTCGTCTGCGTCATGACAGATGCATTGGGTTATCGTTGAATATGTATTAGTAGAATGACCAGAGGAACAGAATAGTGACTGAGTTGACGAGGTACGTAGAGTCGTATTCCTTTTTGGCCATGAAGCCTAGAGTGGTTTGTGTGGTTTGAGGGAGATGCGGTCGACCTCGTTTATTACAAAACCGTACCAAGGCATGACAAAAATACCAATACATATGATTAGCGATGGCGACGTATGAGACTGACTTGGATGTGACGAACAAGAGTGTATCTTCGAGAGACTAGCTCTAAACTCTATGTTCTGATATACCGTGCGATGGGTATAGAATAGTAGTTGCAGTACTCGAATAATGTTTTTGGGTAATTAATGATGCGGCATGTGGTTATACATGTGAACGAAGAGATAAGATGAACGTAATGGTTTCTAATCAGCTAGTTAGAGGCATCCACAGACATAATGGAGGCGATTTTGAAATGAAAAGTGTATGTTATGATAACATAAATTGCTGACCTCGACTAAGTGAATGAATGTAATATTAGGTCGAAATGACATGGAAAAAATGGAACGAACTCACTTAAAGCAGGGAAATTTCACGTTTTTGAATAGTAAAAATATCCTAATGAGTTCTGAATGTTATTACGTGGAGTGGGATTTTCATAAAATGATAATTTGTTCGGTGAGTAATATGACCGCAAAAATGTCATAATTTAATGACAGCATGAACAAGACTAATAATTCCACATTCGGTCATGATATTGGCAGTAATTTCATAATATGCACATAATGATAATTTGAATCGTAATGGAACAATCCGACGAATGGATCAATGAGGATAATTGACATGAGGACAAAGTAACAATAAGATAATAAGATTTGTGTATGTTCATGTCGTGCTGCACAGGCTTTGCTGAGTGCGTCGGCTTAGAGATTGAGCTGGACCTGTTGAGTGTGTTCGTCGAATGTATCAAGTGCAGAAATCTCTTCATCGGCGTAGCTTGCTGCATTAGGTTCGTCGTCAGCGTGCTTACCATTTTAGTTCGTCGAAAGTATGGAGTGCAGCCGTTCCTTCATCGACGTAGCTTGCTGCGTTGCGCTCGTCGTCGGCGGGCTCACCCTTTTGGTGTCCCGTCGTTTCCTGTTCTCACGTCGGGGTTACCATTTTAGTGGCTCGTAGATCTGACTCCTACTTAGATCGTATAAATGTTTGCTATTGCCTATTCTCGTATATAATCGTCAACTTAAATCACGTTATCCAATAACGGAATCAAATAAGCGGTTAGTAGTAAGACTAGCAGAGTGAATAAATGCGTGGGCCGTAAGCAATATTCAAGCGTACATTTTCATACATTCGCAATAGTAATAAAGATACAATGATTTAGGTAAGTAGTTGTACGGATGACTCAGGTCGTTAATATGTTAATAAAATGACTTAATTGAATTAATAGTGAACATACTCGATTTCACATGATCTGCTATAAACTCATACTTGTCGTGAATCAATGGGGCTTGATCTAAATCACTAGCTTTCATTCTTAATATAAATTATTTTCGGACAACAAGTTTACTTATGTTCTTTAAGATTATAATAGATCATCACTGATTATCAAACAATAAATTCAGCGACATAACTCATCTAAACATCATAGCAACTCAAGTGCAATTGAGTTTGTTCACATTTAATTTGGTTAAGCTATAGTTGCTGCTTCTCTTTGCCTTCTGATTTCAAACACCGCTGAGGATTGTATGATAATGGTTACGAGGGTGACTGGTTAACGAAGCACAGCCACTACAAGTTGACGAAAGTCGAAAGGTTGCCTTGGTTTTTCGGATTATATATATCACAACATAGTTGACCATATTTAGTGTACTTAATTAAAATAATTAAAAAGCCTAACAGTAAATTTATACTAATCTCTTTTCTGATTTTCAAATAACTAGGATACAAAACTTAAATTTTTTTAATAGGTGAAAGTTCATAGAACAATTACTGCATAGAATGAATCACTAGATGTATATC
The DNA here is from genome assembly GCA_944470205.2 of Schistosoma margrebowiei. Classification (NCBI taxonomy): domain Eukaryota; kingdom Metazoa; phylum Platyhelminthes; class Trematoda; order Strigeidida; family Schistosomatidae; genus Schistosoma; species Schistosoma margrebowiei. The sequence continues at coordinate 17,028,460 of OX104026.1, read as the reverse complement.
ACGGCTTAAAAATATTTTTTTACAATACTGAACAAATTGAGGTGATTTGCTTTGTTTTTATTGATTTCACTTTTCAGGTGCATACTTATGTTAAACCAAGGCTGTATTCATTTACAAGACTACCTAATACAGATTTTGGGTAAGGAATGCTTCTTTTCCACTCTTCTTTTTAGTACGATAGATCAATAAATTTTCAGCGATATCATACAACCATTCTATCTTTTTCTGTTTGCTATGAATAATACATTTCTGAAAAAAACATGTTTCAATGGTTGAAGCTAGACCACCATGGAAAATCTGGAAACACTGGACGACTTTCTTGTTCTATTGTGGGACTCCTCAATGGTGCGCATCCACAACCTCGCCTCCTGCGAGATTCAAACCCAGGACCTACTAGTTTCGCGCGCGAGCACTTAGCCAATAGACCACTGGGCCGGCATCCAACGATGTCAATGTCTAACTTCAACTAATCCGCGAATTTGAGCTACACATCCATCATTGTTTTCAGTGAGTTACTATCTCACAACAGAACTGGTTGAACTCCACTGGTCACTACTTCTCACTAGAACTCCAGGATATACCTCTTGAAGCCAGTCACTAGTGAGCATATGTTGATTAATATCAGATGGATTTTGTGGATATTATAGTAATTTCAATGGTTAAGATCATGAGTCACAAAATGTTTAAAGGGTATATTTTTACAAAGCAGCTTCAGAATTGATAATCTATAAGAATTGTGTTTCTGTGTCCATTCTCAGATTTTACCACTGAGCAGACAAATATAATGTCTGACCTGTGACATATGTGTTCCAGTTAAAGTTACCAAGTTACATGAAAACAGGGACTTAAAACATTAATAGAAATATCAAAGTAGTGTAGTGAAAAACATTATCAGTAGTAGTAATATTAGTCGTTTTTATATGGACCATAGATATTTTTGTATGGAATAAAGAGTTTTAGTTGTCATTAAAACTATGGGTTCACGGAATGCTGGAGAATGATCACATTTTCTTAATTGTTATTGATTCTTAATTTGTCGATCGACTCCTAACGTTCTGTTCGAGTCAGTTATTTAAAATTGATAGTTCATTGATTATTGAACAGTCTCATTCTTTTTAGTCTTTTAATTATATTCCGATATATAGACAACGTCTAACTATAATTTAGTATATACTACATATGTTGGCAGGTATAAGTAGAATGCAACACTAGTGGAAAGTGGAATGCATACCTGCAGAAGATTACGAAGATCCAGTTAAAGAAAACCGAAGAGGAAACAGAAATTAATAATAAAAAACGTAATCAAAATACTCATGGAGCATGTAAAGGAAAACCAATAAAAGATGTGCAAATTATGTATTCAATGTATAGTTTTCATATTTTAAGAAAGTACAAAGTCATCGTTCATCATATTAATCTTCAGAGACTAGCTTTTAAGAGTTTAACAGTATACTCAGATGTTTGTTTGCAGTACATTTTATGACATCCATTAGTACTGATCAAAGATTAATCTGAATGTAGTTTTATGGCTAATTAATGCTAACCGAACTTCAAACGATAATCAACAATTAATGACAGTTTCTTAAAATATAAGCATTTCAATACTATAGTTAAATGTTGCATATTCAGTTTTAGGCCTGATGATTCCATGTTGGATCTTTAACCGAATTACGCGTTTGCATTGCTGAGGAGCCCCAAACCAGTGATAAACATATGTCCAGTGCTTCTTCTAATAATATCAATCTTGGAAGAATATTTCTTTGTATTAATTCGGTCATTTCATTCTACCTAATTATATATATTTCTAGATTCATCAGTAGCACAAATTTCCAGTTTCACCGACAGTTTGTCACTTTACTGCGTTAAGCTTCAGTACGTTACTTGAAGTCCTTCGGTATGATGTTCAGATTGAGTGTTAACCTGTCAAGATTTCTTGACATTTGAAAAAAAACGTAGATAGGAAAATGAAGACAGTACGACACAGATAATCGTCCACCATTCAACTACTCCTAAAACATAATTCGAGTTGTGAAAATAACAAGTAACCATAACCATTTTTGTACCTACTATGCCAGTTTGATGATAACGTTGTTTTCTCAGTGAAAGTTTTTGTCGGACGGCAATTTTTCTCCGTAAATTGAATCAACGTCTTTATTATTTCTTTTTCCAGAGTTGCATTTGTTATGCCCACTGATCAACAGTTGTTTTTGAGTATTCCAAAACCAATAAAATCTAAAATTACTACAGATGGTTCAGGGAATTACATGATTGACGATGGTATGTCAAAATATATGCATTTATATATTGTCAGTATAGGGTTATGCAGACTGTGTAACTTCACTGAGTTCATGAACTGATCTAGTTTAGTAAACCACCTAAAATATAGAAGTTCCAGACAGCTGTTTCGTCCTAGTGTGGGAGTCCTCAGGAGTGCACATTCGTGATACCCCATCCAGGAACTGAATCCAGGACATTCAATCTCGTGTGCTAACGTCTGACTTCTAGATCATGGAACCAGGGTTCAGTCGTGTATATGTTTAGCTTTAACCAATCCACGATATTGAAAGACTATCTAGCATTGTCTTCGGTTAGTAGCTTCTTCACACCCAATATGGTTAAACTTGTACTCTATTGGGTCCCGGCTCAGTAGTCTAGAAGTCAAAAGATTCCACGCACGGCTGAAGGTCTTGGGTTCGGTTCCTGTTTGTAGTATCATGAATGTGCACTCCTAAGGATTCATACACTAGGATGAATCAGCTGTCTGGAACTTCCATATTTTCAGTGGTTGTCTAAGCTAGATCGCTTTGTGATTTCAGCAATATATTTAGGTTAATTTCTTTATGGTGATTAAAATTTAACAATTAACTGATGAGACCCTAGTTGTAAGTTCAAACCACTGCATTCTAGTCCGGTAATAAAGAGGTCATACGGTCATCGTAGGACTTGAATAAATTGGAATACATATACGTTGATATCGACTTATTGTCTTAAATTAGGCTGGAATAGCCATTGCCTCCTGCATTTAGTGGTTCATAAGCTGGCGAAAATTACTTCTTTAGTTACGCCTGTTACCCCTCGTGGAAGAGCATATTCCGCACACCAGCACTCGCTATCCAACCCTGTCCTGGGCAGTCCTTTCCAGTTGCTATTCATCCTTTTTGGTGTCTAATTCCAATTCTCGGAGCAGTGTGTTCTATGGCCTTCCTCTTATCTGGTTCCCTTCAGTATTCCAAGTTAGGGCTTGCCTTATGATGCAGTTTGGTGATTTCCGTAATGTATTTCCTATCCACTGACATCGTCTTTTCCTAAGTTCCTCTTCATCTGGAAGCTGGTTTGTCCTCTCCCACAGTAGGATGTTGCTGATGGTATCCGGTCAACGAACATTAAGTATCTTGCGTGGACAACTGTTTTTAAATATTTATACCTTTTTGATGATGGTTGTGGTAGTTCTCCAAGTTTCAGCTCAGTACAGTAAGATTGTCTTGAAGTTCATGTTGAAGATTCTGACTTTGATATTGGTTGACAGTTGTTTTGAGTTCCATATGTCCTGCAAATGTAGGAATGCGGCCCTTGCTTTGCCAATCCTTACCTTTACTTCTTCATCCGATCCTACTGGTTTATCGATGATGCTTTCCAGGTGTATGAAAGATTCCACATCGTCCAGAGTTTCCCCATCAATTGTGACTGGGTTGGTGTTCTCTATGTTGTATTTGAGGATGTTGTTTTTTCCTTTGTGTATGTTGAGGCCTACTGATACAGAGACTGCTGCTACACTAGTTGTCTTCATCTGCATTTGTTCGTGTGTGTGGGATAGAAGAGACAGGTCATTTATGAAGTCCAAATCTTATAATTGATTCCGAGCTGTCCACTGTATTCATGCTTTCCCTCAGGTGTCGAGGGTCTACATGATCCAGTTGGACCACCAGAAGAAAGAGAAAGAGAGAAAGTAAAAAGCCTTGTTTGACTCCGGTCCTCACTTGGAATGCATCTGTCAGCTGTCCTTCATGCACGACTTTGCAGTGTGGTCCGTCGTATGAGTTTTGGATAATGTTGACAATTTTAAGAGGACCTCCATAGCATCGAAGAAGTTTCCATAATATTCTCCTGTCCACAATGTCAAACACCTTCTCATAGTCAATGAAATTGGTGTATGGTGACGGGTCCCATTTAACGGATTGTTCAACGATGATCCGTTGATTTGTCTGATAGCCAACCTGATTTCTTCGATCGTTGGTGGAGTGACATCTACAGGAAGGTCTGGAGGTGCTGCTTCGATGTTCTGTGGATCTAATAAGCATGTATATTCAAGAGTCCCTCTAAGTATTTTACGCATGTTCCGCTGTTTTTGAATTTCAGTGATTGCATGTTTCCTTTGTCCTTGATCAGTCTCTCTGGTTTCCTATATCTCCCTACTAATTTCTTCGTTGGATCATATAGTTGTTTGATATTTCCTTCTACTGCGGCTTTTTCCTGTATCGTTGCCAGTTCTTCCACGTATTTCTGCTTGTTGGCTTTACTGCTCTTCTTCACTTTCTTGATTCCTTCTATGTTACTCAGCTTGTATCTTGAGTTTCTCTGCTCGTGTTCTGCTGTTGTTAATTGCTGTCTTCTTGTTCTTCCTTTCTTTGATCCTGAACAGGGTTTCCACAGAAATCCATTCCTTATGATGATGCTTGTTTAGGCCCACAACCTCCTGAAACGTTGAAGTTAATGATTTTTTGATACCTTCCCAGTTGTCCTCCATAGTAGTTTCTTCTTTATTTCCTAGATCCTGTAAGGCTTGGAACCTGTTTTTGAGATTTATCTTGAATTCGTCGAGTTTGTTAGTATCTCGAAGGCTGTATTGAACCTTTGTAATGCTGTTCCTCCAGTTGTACAGTGTTTCCTTAACTTCAGTTTCATCTTGGTCACAACCAAGTGGTGATTTGAAGCTATGTCAGCTCCTCTCCTAGTTCTTACACCTTCCGTTGTCCTTCCGAATCTCTTATTGACATTATCTAGTTCTTTGTGGTGTAGTCCGGTGAGATCCATGTAACTTTGTGTATGCGTTTGTGTGGAAATATTGTGCCGCCTATAACCAATTTGTTGAATGCGCATACATTTACAAATCTCTCCCCACTTTTGTTTGTCTCTCCCAGTCCATGTTTTTCCATGATATCTTCATATTCCGTGTTGTTTATTCCGACTTTGGTGTTTAAATCTCCCACTAAAATAGTGAGATCCTTTCTTGCGCACTTCGCTATGATTGATTGCAGCTTCTCATATAATTGATCTTTAATGTCGTCGTTGCTATCATTGGTGGGTGTATAACATTGGATAACATTCATTGTAATCCCCTCCTTCTTTGTTTTGAATTATGATTTGATGATTCTGGATCCGTGAGATTCCCATCCTATAAGTGTTTTACGTGCTTCTTTGGACAGCATCAGTGCCACTCCCTGAGTGTGTGGAGCATTTCCCTCTTCGTGACCAGAGTACAGTGGCATCTCTCCCGTATATAGCTTTAGCTGCCCAGCTTGGGTCCAATGGGTTTCACTGATTCCGAGTACCACCAACTTGTATCTCCTCCTTTCCTTTGCTATTTGACTGGTCTTCTCGTTCTACCGCACTGTCAAGACGTTCCATATACCTATAAAAATTGTTGCTCTGGTTGTTAGAAGGGGCATCGGCCTCGTGGCTTCCGAAGAATCTCGGCTTTTTCCGTGAGGCGTCATCATTCTTCCTGCTACTCGCAGGACAAAGTTTGAATGGTCTTATTTGCTTAATCTGGTTGGGGTTTTTTAACAAGATATTTTTCTGCTGGTTAAGATTGTCGATTTCATGCCCAAACTTCCATCTTTACCCGGGCTTGTGACGTTGAGTAAATCTAGAAGATCTACTGGTGGAGTTAGCTGATGACTTTTATATCACAAATAAGTTGATCTCAATATTTAATCAAATAAACACTAATTATATTTATTTCAATAAATGTGTACAATACACTTACCTTTTAAACGTCGGATGTAAATTGAGTACGCGATCACAATCAATGTTTGCTTGATTGATGAATCAAGAACTATGTAAGTATACCTTGAAGTATTTTGGATTTATTGAATAAAGCCATTAATAATAATAAAGCATTTTGGAATAAAAGGGGGAATGGAATGAAGTTCACACGATTAGTCATTTTATGAACTTAGATACTATATAGTGCTCATAGAATATTTTATGCAAAGTTATAAAAAAAGCTGACAATATGAGATTATCTACATCGTTTACATCACAAATCGATTTCAGTTAAATAACTACTGAAAATCAGGAGATATTGGAAAGTTGTTGTATCCCAGTAGGGGATTCAGCAGTGCGCATTTACGATCTCACTGGCAGATTGGACTCAGGATTATAAGGTCTCACAGTGAGCACTTAAACTTTAGACCAGTGAGCCGGAACGCAACAGTTTACATGTTGAAATTCGATCGACTTGCAGTATTACGCAACCATTTATTGCCATTACCGAGTAACTGTCTAATACCCTATATGGCTAAATTCCACTGACTACGGCTTCTCACTAATCTTCAAAAACTCTCGTTAGTAATGATAAGAATAATGTGGTAGGCTTAGCATTCACTAATACTGAGATTTCAATAGATGATAATTTTTAGTTTAGTCGATGCTTGAAAGGAACTCTTATGTTTTCGTCCTCAATATGAATACTCTGTCATGTCTTTTAGTGAATTAATTTTTGGTAATGTCCTACTTAACAAATTTTCAAGTCAATAATTTTTATGAAAGTCGTTTGGCGAGAGCTGATTCATCTAAGTTTTCAGTAGCGGAAAACATACGTAATGGTGAAGGATATAAACTCTGAATTTTTGAATTATTTCTCGTCTACTTCTATATCATATTGAAGTTGACATTGAAATTATTTACATGAAACGGTGTTTGTATGGGATAATTAAATAATATTTTGAGAGGACATTTGTAATTTGATTACTTTGAACTAAACATTATGTTATGTTACACGGGTCAGTGATATAGTAATTCTTCAATATTTCCTTCATTATTAAATCTCTTTCAACGCGTACCTGATGTGTACTGGATTTACGACAACACTTATCAAGCTCTGATTAATGTGAATTGCATTCTGTTATCTTATTATATTAAGTTTCAAAACTACAAAATGAAAAATGTGTAAAAAGACTAGTATGATGTACTAAACAGTTGCCTTATCCTAGTTCGAGACTTTGCAGAAATACACCATCGACATTGAAAGTAAACATTAATATCTTATGGCGAACCAATTAGATCTAAGACAATGGCTCATGGATTTTCATGTGGCGATTCAAAACGCAACGACATATGGCTTTTATCTAATGAAGAATTAAGTGCGAAATACCTAATGCCTATCAATTTTTAATGAATAAGAGGCTTAATGGTGATGAACATGCCAATGTCAAAGTCATTTTCAAAATCACAGTAGTTCTTCAGTAAATATCACCATAAAACTATCGAACATAATTTCGTTTTTGTTTTCGACTGATTCCACTCCTTTCTTTCCGTTTACATGAATGCACATACATTCATTTACTCCACCATTTTTCTGTTAACTTTCAGTTCTCATCGAAAATTTAATAAAGAAAGCGAAAATTATTTTACCATGGAAGGCATTAGATGTGTACATGAAAATAAATTACTATGTGTTTAATTTGGAAAAAGCTAATGAACACATGATACTTCATAAAGATGAAGATGATCAAGTGAACGTGAAGACAACATTAGTGGACGAGGAGGAGGGAGAATATAAAATAATAAACAGAGAAGAAACTGTAATGGAAAACAAAGAGGAACAACAGCGATTCAGTGCGTCAATATCATTAAATGATGAGTTTATTTCGATGGAAAATGAACTTCTCTCATTACAATTAAATGATTCATTTTGTGTAAATAATACAAATTGTTTATCACAGAAATCATTTTTGAGAAAACTTATCATTCGAAGTACACTATCGTCCAACAATGTTAATGATGAATCTAGAAATATTCCAGGTATTAAAAATTTTAATGGTTCTTCTTCAATAATACTCACTGATCAGACAACAGAAACAACAAAAGCGCTACAATCCAGCGAATCAATCACAGCACCATTATCATCCAGATTTGAGACATCATTTGGTGTCAGTGAAATCGGTATAGATGAAAATAAATCATCAATACAAACACCGATAAAAAATACAAAATCTGTGGATAACAAACCAATAATAAATGAAGTAAATACATTAGTGGGTTTTGAAAATACTACTATTGCTACCACTACTTCTAATGCTACTACTTCAGCCACTTCAGTATTATTAACAAGTCCTGATGGCATAATTAGTCAAACTACATTAGACATGATAAAAGATGAAGTGAATGTAAACAATGATGGTGTGGAATCGGATAAACTCATCTCTGAACAAAATAATGAATTAAGAAATTTCCTTGGAAAAATACAGAGTATTAATTCTAGTAAGTAATTATCTTGTAGGTTATAATAAAATGATAATCATAATATTGATTTAAAAGTAGTATTTATCACGGAGTCCAGATGTTTAAGTGGATTACGCGACGGCGTTTGAAGCGAACAACACTGGTTTGGGATCCTGGCGTGAACGTCAACTTTGGGATGCAGGTACATCCAGCTGACTAGTCTCAAATAAGACTAAATGTTCGTCCTAAGTTCCATTGTTATGCACCATCAATCTCTACTTCTAGTCCGTAAAATATTTTCTGAACTCATCACTTCTTCAAGCATTCTTTCTGACACAACAATATGAGTACATTGTGAGCGGAAATTCTACTCTGTATGCTTCGATTTGAACAATTGGTATTTTACAGCGGACAAAAAATCATATGCATATGCCAGTTGCGCTTAATTGTCATGAGTGATTATGATTGAGTGATTACTTACTCACTAATCTAAATTCATAGTCAGATGCCGTCTACTTAACTACTAACTAACTAACTAAACTATCTACTTATCTACTTACCTTCTTACCTACTTAATTACTCAGTTGTGCACTGGCTACAATTCAGAGGAACATAAGCATAGAAGAAGCTAGTGGTTTAAAACTGAGCATTTGAATTGATATTTGATAAATGAGTAATTAGGTTATCAGTAGTATGCTGTTATGTTGCAAGCAAAAGAAAAGTTTTGAATATGTTAACACAAAAATAACACTGCAGTTGTTAAACCAAGAATTTTTGGAATTGGTTTTACAACAAAGTAAAATCATTAGTTCCGTAAAAAATGTTTTTTGAATAGTAAATGAAAAAAATCGGTAATCTATTAGTCTGCAACCAATCTAGTTCTTACTGTTAAAAGTAATCTGTATGATGGCGTGCATTACTTTAATATAGATGCATTAGTTCGGATTTCCAGGACACTATTAATGTGTCTCATTATCATGATTGATCCGAGTACGTAACCACGGGTTTTTGTTTGAGAGGTTATAATATTACTCATAAGCTTCCAAAACCCCGATAGGTAGAATGAAGTATAAATATGCAACTTGTTATGTCCGAGCAAAGATTAAATCACGAGTAACTTCGGAGACATATTAATGGACTGTTATTATTTATATATTCTTATGGTATAACTATTCAATAATTAGATTACGCATGTTTATATTCCTCTTATTATAAACTTCATTTTGACCTATAATTTATTATTATACGATTTACTGTTCTTAAGCTGCCTTCCACGTTCATAACCACTTTTTATCTTTATTGTGTACAAATATTATTTCCTATTTTATGGTGCGTTGCGGTCTGTTTGGTATTTCTGAAATAAATGTTTCGATTCGATTCGATTCACATAGTGGAAGCTGGTATTGGTGTTCTGGACTCAAATGGACGGGCTAGGAGGAAATAGGACCAATAAGGATGCTAGACTGCCCATACCGGTCGAACGTCATTGGTTTGGCACGGTACTAAGATTGTATAAGTCGTATTTTGATTGATGAATAAATCGCGTGATAAAAAGCCGGACATAAAGTCATAACACAACTCACTGGTTGAGAATCAAGCACCGACCACTAAGCTTTCTCATGCTGACCCAAAAACCACTAACAAATACACAGTTTAGCTTACTTTCCCTATAAACTCAGGACATACCATGTACGGGTCAGCATTTCAGTAGGTTATTGAGCTGAGTGTAATTGGTTTTCTCAGATAACCTCTTAGCTCAAAGGAACCATTCTAGAGTTAGGAAGTATAAGACTTGGAAAAAGACAGAAAATAACAATCAAACAACATTAAGTGATTTGATCTCATAATCTAGCTAAGTGTTCATACACTAAAAGGCTTCAGTATAAGTATTCCTTAGTAGTCAATAAACAATATAAAACACTGATTGAAGAATTTAATGATCCTTTATGGAAGCAATTGAAGGTTACTCGTTTTGGTCAACTATATACACCTTACCCATTCAATTTAATGTTTATTAAATATCAAGTAGTAAACAGATCATTTAAATTATAATTGGTCAGTGAGATTTTATTTTATCAGCTCATGGCTATCCCAATGACCATGGTTCGAATTAGTGGGTGACTCGTATAAAAATAACTAATTATTTCTATCGTATGACCTGTACTTGCAGTCTTTAGACTATACTTGTTGTGATTGCTTGCGAGATGAAAACAATACATTGTTCGTTCCCAATATTACTTTTAGATTCTAGCACATCAACACAATAACACTGAAACGACGATACCTATCTGTATAGGTCTTAGGTTATTCGTAAAGTTTTCACAATTGATTAAGTGTGTCTTTCCTTGAATTTTTGATGTAATTTAGTTTCCTGGCTGAATGGTTTATTCGTGGAGCTTTCATAGTTCTTTTAAACAACATTATCAGCACAAAATTCAGGGACTTCCAGTCATTGTTCCCTTTATTTAGCGGAAGAGCGTCGAATATTGAAGTGCAGTATTCACTGAAGACTTTCTTTCAATCTCTAATTTTTATTATATTTGTGCCTTACATTTAGCGTATTGGCTGAACATCTTCATAGCAGACAGTCAAATATAACAACAGCCACTTACAGCGAAAATTGTAATGAAAACAATTCTTTAAAATGAAACATTCTCCTACTGACTGAACTGTGAAGTGAACGAAATTATTAGGTAAGGACATCTATAATGAACGTTGAAAACTTTGTGGATAACCCTAGACGTGTTTGGGGTTTACATTCACATGCATAGTATGTATATGTGCTCATAATTATATAATCAGTAAACCGTCTATCGCAATCAAATGATTTCTTCTCAATTGCATATGACATTTCTTATGAAAACTAATTTAAATCAGTCAAAATATCTATAATGAAATGATCGTTTTATGTTTTTATCCAGATCAAACGGAATTATTGTCACAAATTCTACTGGAAATTATCATGGCAGAGAGAGATGTCACGGAATCAGCTGAATCAATCAAACTTAAAAGTCCGATACTTTCACGAACTATAGCATTAAATACTGGTGTAATATGGACAATACCAATCAAGTTAGTTTACAACTAATAATTTAGCTCATTAGTTTTAATGATCTGAACTCACATTGTCGCTAATAAAAGGACGGTAGCATAGTGTCACATGACGTATCATTACCTTGGACAGACTGGTTGGAAAGACCTAGTGTAATCTTCCACCCATTCGATAAGCACTCAAAGATAACTGGTGCCAATAACTCGGGAATTTTTAATTAAAAATGAAAGAGACCAGAAAAATAAGTAAGCTTGAATAGTACGAAAACATTATATCTCATGGTTTCTTGTCAGCTGCTTACGACCATATATAGATTGCAGCGTAATACTGAGGTATGATATAATGTGCAGCAATTGACATTAATGATAGAAAAGAACTGGAAAAATAAAATTTATCAATGACCACTATATATATATATATATATATATATATATATATATATATATATATATATATATATATATATATATATATATATATATATCTGTGACTGAACAGGTGTGAAGTCATTTGAATATGGAATTCAAAAACAGGAGAGCGGGTGAGGCTGTGGTTAAACGAAGTTCGGAAACAGAACAGGACCGATCGTGTGATAATTATAGAAGTTGTGAAGAACTTACACAAGATTCAGATCATTTGAAAACAGATATAGAGGACCTAGGGCAGTAAGGTAGTGATGGTTTATAGTTAGAAATTGATAAGGTGGGTTACACATTATAGTTAAACAGGATTTGAAGAGTTTACGTAATTTTACAGAACTAAGTGCATGAAAAAGCCGATGAACAAAGTGATGATTTTGGTGTGAAGTAAAAATAGCAAAATAAGAATTATTTTGACGAAGACCACATAACAAAATAAATAACTCCAGGTGAAACTAGTCAAAGCTGTGAATCTACCAAGGTAGTGATAATTGGATTAATGTCTCTTTCTGGATACATAAAGCAGGTTTGAGTTTCCCTATTGTTACTGCTTCGGCAAACCAGGGACACTGTGCTTTTTTATTTGCTAATATTTTTGAAGCGTTGTAGAATACCGTTGGTATGCCAGATATCAATTAAATGACGAGCTTTCGCACTGTTTAGAGTCGTTGTGCCTCACAGTTTCGAATTTTTTGGAGTGTGCTCGGATATGCGAACACGTACTCTTCTCTCTATTATTTCAATGTATGTGCTTTGGTACGTACACGTAATTTGGTACATGCAGTTGCAGGTACTGAGCAAAGATGACCAGTCAATTTTTTTTGTGTTAGCAGTTCATTTGGCATAACGTTGTCAGTCTTGCTGATGGATAAACAACCTTCATCGTGGTATACGTCCTGTAGTTAATTATTCCAGTGATTCCATCTCATTTGTAGCGCAGATATAAAAAGTAGGTCTTCTTTCCAACTGTAGCGTAGTTAACACGTAAGTTGGTTTCGGCATACTTCTCGATGAATTTCACTGGATATGCATTTCACATGGGCAAGATTTAATGATGGCAAGCTGTCCTTCCAGGCTTTCCTTGAGCGACGTTTACGGGAGCGGTCAAAAGTGGTTCGTAAAATCTCCTTTTCGTAATTTTTCGGACTGAGTATGTTATAGTTTAGATAAATTCCACTCCACTCCTTAACTTATATTGAATTATGATGAGATTTCGTCTATAGTAATTATTAATATAATTTACAAATGAGAATACAAAACACTTAAAATTCGAAATAACTAAATCACTAACCATTTGATTGATTTTTGTTTAGTTTGAATGTGAAGTTAAGTTCCTTCCATTTTTTGTAAATAGCACTAATGAACAATTTTATAATGAATTAAAATATTGGCCAAATTCACCTATATTTCAACGTGTATACGATTCACATGATTTGATATTTTGGGTACGGTTAAGAATGAATGAAGGTGAGATATATATAAATATACCATTATTAAAATAAATCTTTCATCAGGGTAAAGGCTTTTGTGGCAATCGCTAAATTCGTTTTAATTTCTACTACGAATTTACCTTAGTTAATTGAAAACTAGGGAGTTTCATATGCTTGTTTCATTCTATAAGGGAACTCTTCAGTAGTTCCAGTCCTCAACCTGGTTTATAGAAATGGTTGCTTAATGCTGCGAATCGAGTTAATTTCGACATGTAAACTATTAGTTACTAGTGTAGTGAACAAGAACACGGGTGGGGACAATCGAATGTATTTATCACAACAGTTACAGACTATCTCAACAAAATCTGAATACCATATAGTAAATCGTCAATTTGCAAAATATTCATGCATCAAATCAAACTGGACCGTTTCTGTTGCAAACACCAATCCATTGTCTCCCATTCCATTGTGTTATGACCTTGGGTATGTCTGGTTTTACTATCACGCGACCTATCTACCAATCCGGATACGACTTATACGAATTTCACACTAGGCCAACCAATGACGTTCAACCGGTGTGGGCAGTCTAGCGTCCTTATTGGTCCTATGTACTACGAGCCCTTCCACTTGAGTCCAGAACACAATACCAGCTTCGAATCAGAGCAGATCGTTTATTTCAAACATACTCGGTTTATATATCAAACAGACAGACCACAACACACCATAAATTAGGAAATAACATATGTACACAAATAAGCCAAAACGTGGCTGTGAACGAGGGGGACAGTAATTAATAGACTGAACATAGTTTAAGAACCGTAAATCGTACAATAATAAATTATAGATCAAAATAAAGCTTATAATAAGAGGGATATAAATATACATAATCTAATGATTGAATAGTTTTACAATAAGAATATTTATAGAATATTAGTCCACTAATAGTCCTCGGGAGTTAGCTGTAATTTAATCTTCGCTCGGATATAACACATTGTTCATGCGTTTTCTTACAAATTCCACTGTGTTCTCGCTCTACCTTTCTTGATCTTCGCCATCTTCTGCTGCCAGACATTACGTTCTTTTAACGCACATTATATACTACTTATATCAATATACGTAGCTTACACCACACTGGTTCAGTCGTCTAAAGTCTAAGCGCTCTCTGTGAGAGGTAAGGATCTTGGGTGTGACTCCTCAGTGAAGTCTTGAGTGCGCACTGTTGCATCCTGTTTTACGATGAAACGAATGTCCAATTCTTCTTGGTTCTCAATGGTTTTTGACTAAGATTAATCCGTGATGGAACTAAGATTTTTTTTCAGTCTTGTTATACTAAAATTGTTATGTTTATTTTGAAAATGAGACTCATTACAGCCTTGCTTTGCGTAATATTACTTTCCGTCAAAAGTACTCGTTATAGTTTTTCAACTACGAAGTTGATGACAGTGTAGTGTTCGTGTTGTATCGTGTGACTGCAGATTAGACGCGCCGCATATTTATCGATCGGATCAATGACACGTAAAACACGCACAAACGACCTAGAGTCCCGATTGGCCCTGCTTCGCTGTCTAGTCCAGCCAGTTGAGTCCAGAACACAAGTCTCAGCCTCTGAGATATGAATCGTTATATTTCAGACATACTCTGTTTATATACCAAACAGAAAACAACATTTGTACAATTTTTAACAAGTGGAATAAATATTGACAAATAGGGAATGTTCATTTAATGTCCAAGGACACCATTAGACTTAACATGATAATTATTGGTATATTTTTCTGCATATCCTAACATGTTGTAACAAAGAAAAGTTTGTATAAGTTTTCACAGCCTGGAACAACAAGGTTTTAATCAATGGATCATATTTATGCATAGTGTGTGACAAGAGACTCCCCAGTTGTCCCAGTGGAATTTGATGGTTTTCTTGGGATATCATCTGCAGTGGAGTCAACCAGGAGTTTGATTCAAAGTAACATCTTCAGATTTCATCTGTTAGTACCCAATAACCGAATAAGATACATAAGTTATTTTTAACCTCATGATCCTGAAGCTTTTGTGGAATCAAGGTATTCTAACTTCTCTGCGTAGAATCATTGTAACCATCAACCAAGTTTAAGAGCAACTTTTCCATTTTTTTCTGTTTAATTTTTCATAGAGAGTAATTAGTAGGACGTTTCTAATAGAAGCTGTAAACGCGTTGTCAAAAGAAGGTTAATCGAAAAAGAGAGGGACAAAAAGAATTCTCTCTGTACTTATCTATCAAGTGACAATCACATATTTCGTGTTTTTTTTATACTTAGAATAAGATTTCTCCAAGGAGTATTGATTATTATAATTTTTGTGAGTGTTTTTTCTCAACGATTGTGGGTAAATTTTAAAATAATTTTTCATGCAGAACTACAAAATACCAGAGAGCGCTGTATACCTTTATCGACTTAAAGTGAGTATATTTTATCACGCCACATTTGTAAGCTTTTGAATCTATAGACTTCAGTGGTTCTTCAGCCCTTGGCATTTCATATTTAAAACTTGTCTTCGAAATTACACTTATTGTCATGAAATAACTTACGCTGGATCTTGACTGATAAAGTTCAGTGGTGTCGGGGAATGGAATAGCAGCCACCAATGAGAGCACTAAATTATTGTTGTGTTACATCCTGAATGAATTGAATTTGAGTCCTTAGATCATTTTAACTCAGTAACAACTTGAACTAAGCAATTGCCTAAAAAACTGAAGGTTCCGGATTCGATTCATCGGGCGGTCGTTAGTATGTACTGCTGGAGATCCTTTACTGTAATAAAACATGTCTAGTGATCATAATGTTTGATGAAAGACACCCAGAAATACTGATAGTGATTCTAGTTTCTTTTAAAACTGTCTGTTTTGTAGATTCTAGTAAACCGAGAGGAAATCCGGTCGTCACAGAAGACAATAGTAATTCTTTATTACAAAGTAACACTAAACAAATAATTGACAATGATACCATTAATATTACTGCACAAACCAGTGAAAATCAGTTACACGTAACACCAACAACAACAAAGTCAACAGTAAATAATACCGAGGAAGAGCAAAATGTGAATCAAGTTGACGGTAGTAAAAATATTCTCAACAGGGATAAGGTGATAGATGATCATAAACATTCACATATTGAAATTGATGAATCATTTCTAACAGTTAATGACGATGAATCTATTGAAAATGTGGAATCAATAAATCAAATTATGATGAATAGTCAAGATAATACTGCATTACCAGTGACTATATTTACATCGATTACAATTACACAAGGACCAAATGTCTATAAAGCTGGAGGTAAGATTAATATTAAATCTGTTTTATGAATAGGTGAAATAAGGTCATTTGTTTCACTATATTATTCAAATGTTCGTAAAAATTCTTAGAAGTTATTTATACCAGACTCGTCACTCATTTTTTAAACTGAAAAATGTTTTGTTAGAGTTATATACTTAGACAACTTTTCTGGATACAGTTTGTCGATAGTCGGATGTGATAAAACGCTAGACACGTCAGATGTTTTCACCAGCAAATTAGATTAATTGTTTTCTTAGACTGACATTATCTTCAAAGTCTTCATATGTAGTAGAACTCTGTATTATTTTAAACGAACCACTTTTTAATCTCTTATTTTCATATACAGTAGTCAACATTTTGTGAATTTCTCAAGAGGTTTTCACAACTTCAACAAGAACCTTAGTTTATGTTACCTATTTATTGGACAGATATTGAGCATGTTAATTGAAAAGTTGGATTAGACAGGTAATAATCGAAAATAAAATTGATCAGTTCTAGCATAATATAGACGATAATTTATGGTTCATTACTGTGAAGACTTCATCAGCTTTAAGTTAATCAAATCTTCAAAAAA
Organism: Schistosoma margrebowiei; assembly: GCA_944470205.2. Taxonomy (NCBI): domain Eukaryota; kingdom Metazoa; phylum Platyhelminthes; class Trematoda; order Strigeidida; family Schistosomatidae; genus Schistosoma; species Schistosoma margrebowiei. The sequence goes on along the minus strand of OX104026.1, from coordinate 17,011,230 downwards.
AATTTCATAAAGTGATTTTAAAAGAAATTGGATATATTAAATATGTTTATTTTTCGGTGAGAATACTTAGTAAGTAGCAGATAGATATTTCAGTCAATCATTTGTTCCCAAATACTTGAAATATCAACCAAAAGAAAATCTAAACAAATAGATAGTTATCCTGACCTATTTACCAAGACTATAAAGTATTTGTGCTCAGAGCAGATATGTCTTTTGGGTTTGAGTTCCAGTAATAGCGTCAATAATGTGTTAAATGTTCATCCACCTAATGAATCCTAAGATGAGATAAAATCCGCTCTCTGAAATCCTACTTCTGGTCACTATTGAAACTGAAGAGTTAACAGGGTATTTTATAATTGAGGTGGTGAAGAAAATTTGTAGCTCAGGTAGATGATTTTGCTGGAGTTTTGTTCTCTGACCAGAATAGTTTGGTCATGGAGTTTTCATCGTTTTCCTGTACAACATCATCAACAAAAACGTCAGGTAGAAGCGAAGTATTTGACCAGAAAATATTTGACAATTGCTTTTTACTGATGCTTTAATGAAAAGCTGTGACTTGTGGATTTCAATCTTGCCACGAGTGACCCAACTAGCTGTGGAATAATAAGATTGAAAATGGTAGGAAGCTTTGTCCTAAAAAAAGGATGAATATGTACATTATTCAGGATTATAACCATACGTGTATTCATTGACCTAGATAGGTACATGTCATCTATGACCTTGACCAGACGCATAATACAATTATTTCAGTAGTATTTCTAGTACTTGTAAACCAGTTAAAATTGAGAAAGCAATTTCAGTGTGTTAGTACCTACAGAAAACCAAGATATGAGCTATTGACTGTATGGTAATTAACCTCAGTGAAAAAACATTGACAAATACGTACTACAAGTTGAATTGAGAAAGCACTCATTTGAGAAAATGGGGAAACGCAATAGTGTCAATAGTTATAAGCATTGTCGAGATGGGGTGATATTTCTTAACAAAGTTGGTTGTTGCTTTAAGTTTGGATAAGAGTTTGGAAATAAAGTGTATCTGTATAAACAACTTCGAAATGATGACAAAATGAACTTTAATATATTTTGACTGTTTATCAGTAGTGTAAAAGATAATGAATTCTACGTTAAATTCTTGAACTTTGTATCACAATTCATTCACTCATATTCACAGTTCACGTATTGGTTAAATGGATTAGAACTTTCTCAAGGTCATTCCAAGAGCCCCATGTTTGTAAATATGCTTTAGCCTAACCTTCTTATCGAATGTTTTATCCGTGTCCACTATTATTGATATCTTAAATCGAAAACTACTACAATCCTCACAACGCGATATAAGGGCTCAAAGACTGTTACAAGTAAAGATTTGTTCATCCAAAAAATCTGACGGTCCTAGTCGAAAATAAGCTCATTTATATATTCGTCTGTATACCCATTTGATTATTATTTACAAAAAGGTCACATAAATCAAATTATAACAAGATTGCATGTTGCATTTCATGCTGAACATAGTTCACGTTAATTGAATACAAAGTGCCCCCGAACGCCCTGGTACGGCTGAGAGTGGGGAGAGTCCGCTCTCCCTCTCGAAATGCTCCATATGGCCACGAGTATGTAGTACCTGCCAGGGAAGTCCTACTCATTGAGGGGGTGTTGTTTACGGAATTGAGAAGACGAAAAGCGAACGTCCGGCGCTTTAACCGGGTTAGTGGATTTGGAGAGTCCACCTTGGGGCATTGGAAAACCCTGATTCCAAACCAATGGTGCACATGGGCTTTAGTATTCTGAAGGAACAAATGGCGTAGGAACCAATCTTTGGTCACTGGCTACCATGGGACTTCATCTCCTTACGTTGCTCCGCTGCCTTGTGGATCAGACCTTTAGGTTGAAAGTTCCGGGTGTGGCCCCCTAGAAAAAAAAGCCTGGTTCGGCCCACGCACCCGGACAGAATCCCATCCCTCACACATATCAAATGAGATCTGTGTGGTGCATATGTATTTGGTGCCTCCTTGTACCAATATCTGTGTTAAAATAAATAAATTAATAAAAAAGAATACAAGGAACATTATATCTTGAATAAACATTAAAGAAATAAATCAGTGTTATATTGAATAAAATATCACGCCGAAATTAATTATTACACTGAGTAGTTAGCATATTGAATTAAAAGCGGAAGTAATGACAAACAAGTATCTCATTGAACAAAAAACGTAATTTTGCTTCTTTATCCCGTCGTTTCACCTACCTTGCGGCCTTATGATTCCATGTGATTTGTCTGACTTTTTACAATAACAAGAGTCTTGTTTGAACTATTGTGAATTATTGGATTCTAAATCACAATTGCCCAGAAATATTGTACCATAGGCTTGACCTAATAACCTTAATTTCCTTTCTTTTGCAAGTTCATAGGTGTTCACTGTTGTGGAGTCTATTGAATGTTCTCTTGCTTTCCTATATTTTTCTATGATACATCAAATCTTTATTTAAATTATCAGAAATTTCGCCACAATTAAGTATCAACGTTGTTTAAAATTGACATGTCTCACTTTTAGTCTGTTTTTTACGTTTTATATTCCTTATATGTATAAAACAACATATTATAGTTATGGGTATAACTCTGGAACCAGATTATTTATCTGAACAGCTAAGTATGATCCCAGAATGTTCAGTTACACAATCGAACAAATTATGTTATTTACTAGAAGATGCAGCTAACATAATTGCTGTGAACAACAAATTATTATATTATCAGGTAAATCTGAATATATGTTTAGATATTATTTGTGTTTTACCATGTCTATTCTGATACCGATATGCACAAGCTTTCCATATGCATACCCAAGCGACTGCTTGAATTGATGGACTGTGAATGAGAATGATGCTTTATTGGTTAAACCAATTTTTCTATATTTGTCGCTTAGATATTCAACTCACGTGTCGAACCAAATGGGATGTGTCCCGTCCCGTAATAAATGAAAACATCTTTTGGTCAATATCTTATACTTACCATCTGGTTGATATCTAAATGATTCACTGAACCAGTATTACCCATATATTTTACACTTTAGTCATCATGTTTCCGTTCAAATGTTTCATGCTTAATTTCATTATATTAATAGTTAACAAAGAAAATCATTTGTGTTATATCCCAGTGAAGATTAAAGTACGAGTGACGTCTGAGACCTAATAATGGACTAATATTATCTATATATTCTTATTGTATAACTTTTCAGTAACTAGGTTATGTTTATTGATGTTCCTCTTATTATAAGCTTCATTTTGAACTATAATTTATTATTATCAGAATGGGTCTTGTGGAGATCTTTAGAAATTCCACTGGTTGAAATCATGAGTTAATTGAAGCTAGACAACCGTGGAAAACCTGGGAGCACTGGACGGCCGTTTCGACGCCATTGTCTTCAGTGATCTCCTATCTCACAACAGACCTGGTTGAACTTCACTGGTAACGACTTCTCACTAGAACTCCAGGAGTGTCTCCTGAAGTTAGACATTAACACCGTTAGATCCCGGCTCAGTGGACTAATGGTTAAGTACTCGCGTGCGAAACCAGTAGGTCTTGGGTTCGAATGCCGCGGGATCGTCGATGCGCACTGTTGAGAAATCCCATACCCGGACGGAACGGCCGTCCAGTACTTCCAGGTTCTCCATGGTGGTCTAGCTTCAATTGACTCATGATTTCAACCTATAGTTTATTATTATACGATGTACTGTCCCTAAATTATGTTCAGCTTATTAACTACTGTCTCCCATGTTCACAACCACTTTTTGGCTTTATTGTGTACAAATATTATTTCCTATTATATGGTGCGTTGCGGTCTGTTTGGTTGATATATAAACCCAGTATTTCTGAAATGTTTCGATTCGATTCACATAGTGGAAGCTGGTATTGGTGCTCTGAACTCAAATGTACAGACTAGGAGGATTGATAACTTCACGTAATGAAACTTAGAAACAATAATCTATTGTCCAAATAACTCTGTAATACCATCTTTGTTTGCTGGTTTGAAGGATACTAAATTTAAACCTAGCATGGCTTTCATGATTATTTCAAAGTTTCACAAAAAACGTAGCATATGCAAAATGGTAACAAGCATTGTAATCTATGTCTTAAGTATTTTTTCAGGCTTGAAAGTCCTAGATTCGATTCACGTCGGGTACGTGGGTGGTCACTGTTGAGGAGTCCCGTTCTCGAACGAAATCATTACCTAATCTTTTCTGGTTTTCGATATTTTTCTGACCAGAATCAGTTTGCGATGTGAAATTTCAAATTTTTCTAGACAGTTGTAAGCAAACGTCAAATAAATAATGCCTACCTTTTGATTCCTTTGGTCGGTAGTGTAATTTATCGCTAATGTTCTAAACTATTTGAACGTTTTTTAGTGATCGCTCATTAAGTCAATAGAGTTTGTAATTTGAGTAATGTGGTAAACTTTGAAAATAATCCATTGTCCTTTTTATCGTTTTGTTTGAAATTCTCTGAAGAAAGTAGAGGCGCAACGCGATGTACTAACCAGTTGTAGACACCTTATTATGGCTTGAAATCGATGATCGGTATCACGTGTTATAGTTACTAATGTGACTTCTAATCACGATTTTTTTTATGACATCTACCGTTTCTTCTGTTGCCTATTTCCCTAGACTTGACCAGTTATACGTCTGACCTGCACCATTGACCTTGAGCAGACATAAGCTAAGCTCCTGTAGTGTCAATCATTATTTTAAGACCATAATATGTCCTATTCTAGTTTTTGAACAAACGAATCGATTCATTCTACTTGAGTCATATTTTGACCTTGTCAATTATTCGCTTATCAGTCTTCACTATTTTTATATGAGCGTATATATATGTACACTTCATATCCCATATCTGTAGTTTACTTTGTCTGTCTACAAATATTGAGTAACACCTGCCTAAAAAAGAGTTGGCTTACCAGCCATCTCTCCTGCGAGTCATTTTGCCTTGTTCTATTGCATTGACTTTACATACAAAATATATGTATTCAAAGGCCATTCTCGTTAATTGAGTTATTTAAATTCCGTTATTGACTAACGTGATTTAAGTCGATGATTGTATACTAGGCTAGGTGATAACAAACATTCGTACGATCTAAATGGAGTCAGATCAACGGGCCACTAAATTGGTGAGCCCTTTCGACAACATCGTTCGATCTGAATGACGACAAAACTACGGGCCCCACCAAACTCTTATTCATACTCTATACTCAAGCCTTTCTCCATCCTTTTCCTAGACGGCAAAGAAAATTAATTAGCCAGTTTTTGTTTTACGCTGTTCAATTATGACTCAAAATGCACACAATAATTTAAAGTACAATCGTGACCACACATCAGTATAATTAAGAAATTACATTAACTCCATGAGGGGAAGCCAACTAAGTAATAAGTCCGTGAAAAACTAACAGTAACTTAAGAAAGGTACAGTACACATTAACAGTGGATCATGGAAAAGCTTACAAGTAATATAATGCAGAAATACGATAATATAAGCACTTAATAATTAAAGGACAAGAAATAAACGTGAATTTTAGGTAGGACAGTTTTGAAAATTCGACTCCTCCAATACTCGGCCTGTTATAACGCAGAGCTTAGTGTATAAACAGAGTATTTTGTCAATTAGTTTTTGTTGATGGTATTACGTGACCTTCCATCGAGGCAATTAGTGAGAAGCTATATCACTTGTGATATGGTTAAACTTCACTGGTTACGTTTTCTTATTAGAACTCCGGTAATAACTTGAAGTTTCTTACTTGTGAACACTTGATCATTATGAGTATGTGTTCGCGTAGATTGTTGAATATAATACATCACGAACCAATCTTAGATAACAAGTAAAAAACGAGTGAACACAATCCAGCTATTTCGTCCTGGTACGGGAATCGTTAGGATTGCACACACTTGTGATGTTGGTTGCAATGTTAAGTTCACAGAACTTATTCTAGCTTTCGGACAGACCAGTTTATTAATTGTTCCTGAGTGACATTTGACCTTGTTAATTGTTTGCTTATCAACTTTGACTGTTTTCATATGAGCGTGTGTGCACTTCTCATCCTATTCACCACATGTCTGTAACTTATTTTTGTTCGACTATAAGTATTGATTCACGCTTGGCTAAAATGAATTGACCCACTCACCTTCTCCATTGCGCGTCATTTTGTTTTGCTTCGCTTTCCGATCAACGGTTTTACGAAATATACGTATTTAAAAATCCATCCTCGTATTAGACTTATTTAATTCCATTATTCACTAATGCAAGTATATTTCTGTTAATTCTATCGAAGCGTCGAAGTAACCCCGATTGAGATACGCGCAAAATCGAAGTTCCAAAACAACGATTTGTCTACAAAAGCGGTTCTTTATTAAATAATACACAAAATTTAGTTACAAACCTCAACTTGTGAGGTGTCTAGGCGTTTAAACGCGTCGTTCAAGAATGAAAATAGCAAAGGCTTCCTGTAAGAGTAACATAAAGAATGATTACAACATACGATAGTCCTAAGACAGCCGATAGCTGTGTCTAAATTTGGTAACAGTTTATGAACAACCGAAACTCGAACCAGGAGCAAACAATATGGAAACTGTTGCATCCAAACAAATGCATAAAAATGTGGATAACCGTTACAGTGATTAAATTACAGTGATTATAATGATAAATACAATGACAAGTAAAATAAACGTTAAAGATATAGGTGAACATTTCAGAATGTTGCAGTACAACCTGAGTTACAACATAATTGTGAAAATTGTTGGGCATACAACTGCTTACTGAATATAAATAAGTAGTATAAACCAACATACAAAAGAGTGGAAAAGGAATGAGCAGAAGCAATGTAAAACATACTTAACAATTTCAATAACAATCACAAACGATCTAATTGAAGTCAGATATAGGGCCACTAAACCCTCGGCCCCACCGCGGATAGAACCCAAGATTTTCAGATTTCGAAGCTAGTGTTCAGCCTAACCAACTTATGTCAGCCAGTGGTATAAATTGTCACATTTAATGTTCTCCCCAAACCTGTCATTATAATATTTTCTGTTCATCTGGATATATCTGGAAGTGTTCTTATGCTTCTTTTTTTCTGCAGCTTATAAACAACAAATATCTCATAAACTTAATATTACAACTAATTATATGTTTAAGGTGGATAAAATATAAATAGTTTACTTTCCTTTATCTTACAGATAGGTCAATTCCTTGGATATATTGATCCAGATCTAATGAATTCTTTAGTTCAGAATCATGTTTATGGAGTGTAAGTTGTTTTCACAGGTTTTATTTTATTTTAATATTTTATACTATTTCACAAATGTACTAACCGTTGTACTTCAAAAAAAAATCGACCAGTTGTAAGGAATAACAATAACATTCTGTGATAACTGGGAGTAGAAACCAAGGGTGTTAGGCAGTTGGAGGCAGTCGTTTAAACTAAGATTTTTCCGTATCCAGAAAAAATAAACAAAGTTCGTTGTATACCTGGGATTGATTTTGCAATGAACGAAAACTCAGGTATGGGTATACCGATTTATTGTCTTAAGTCAAATAACACTCCGTTTTTAAATATAAAAATCATACGTTAATTACATTGTTTGAGAATCTTCCTTCATTTATCTTTTAAATACTACATCAATCTTCTAATTGTGTTGTTATTTCGACTGCTCTTTGACTTTTTTCCTGTTCTATTTATTTCAACCTTCTTCTGGTAAACGCTCCACTTCCGATTCCTGCTACATACTGCTTATGTCTGTCCGCATAAGCAGCGCACACCACAATTTGACTAGATTTCTGATATAGATGGATTGTTATTATTTTCTCAGATGCTTAGCTTAGTGAAAACAAATAAATTAGTTGGATGAGTCTAAATTGTAAATTAATAATGCAAGGGATTTATGGATGATTTTTGAACTAAGGTTAGTCCGTGGTGTAAAATAGAATTTGAGATTAGTGTCCAGATTTTACAAGAGAAAATATATAACGGGTAGGTTCCTAACGATAATAATAATAATAATAATAATAATAATAATAATAATAATAATAACAATAATAATAACGGTAATAGTAATAATAATAGTAGACCATTGACTAGTGAATTCATGAATTGTGGTGATCATCTTACTCCTGCCAACACAGTACATCTAAATGGACAGAGTGATTAGTCATGCTGAAATAATATCTAATTATTTAAGCCTGAAACTTGATCGGTTTATCTACTGGATCAAGTCTTCTCACATTCTGTGGCTTCAATGTTTTGTCCCATTACTTATATAAGAGATTTCCTAAAATCCCTGGTAAAAAAATATTTTCAATAGTTGAATTCATGAGTCAATTTAAGTTAGACCACCATGGAAAACCTGGAAGCACTGGACGTCTGTTTCGTCCTAGTATGGGACTCCACAGCAGTGCGCATCCACGATCCCGCACCCCGCGAGATTCGAACCCAGGACCTATCAGTCTCGCGCGCAAGCACTTGACCATTAGACCACTGAGCTGGCTGAGGATTCCCATATTAGGACGAAACGGCCATCCAGTGCTTTCAGGTTTTTCATGGTGGTCTAACTTCAATTGACTCATAATTTCAACTATTGAAATTTATAAAATCTCCACAAAACCCTTTCTGATAAAAGAAATATTTGTTATTAGAATGGGTTTTGTGGAGATTTTAGAAATTTCACAGATTGAAATCATGAGTCAGTTGGAGCTAGACCACCATTGAAAACCTGGAAGCACTGGACGGCCGTTTCGTCCTAGTGTGGGACTCCTCAGCAGCGCGCATCCACGACCCCGCACCACCCGGGGCTCGAACCCAGGACCTACTGGCTTCGCGCGCGAGCACTTAACCATTAGACCACTGGGCCGGCATCCAATGGTGTTAATGTCTAACTTCAACCAATCCACGAAGTTGCGCTACCGTACACCATTGTCCTCAGTGAGTTCCTATCTCACAACAGACCTGGTTGAACTCCACTGGTAACGACTTCTCACTAGAACTCCTGAAGTCAGTCACTAGTGAGCAGGTGATTATTATTATCAGAATGGGTTTTGTGGAGATTTTAGAAATTTCACAGATTGAAATCATGAGTCAGTTGAAGCTAGAAATTTTTAAAATCTCCACAAAACCCATTCTGATAATAATTAACTGCTCACTGGTGACTGACTTCAGGAAAATCTCCCGAAGTTCTAGTGAGAAGCCGTTACCAGTGGAGTTCAACCAGGTCTGTTGTGAGATAGGAACTCACTGAGGACAATGGTGTACGGTAGCGCAACTTCGTGGATTGGTTGAAGTTAGACATTAACACCGTTGGATGCCGGCCCAGTGGTCTAATGGTTAAGTGCTCGCGCGCGAAGCCAGTAGGTCCTGGGTTCGAGCCCCGGGTGGTGCGGGGTCGTGGATGCGCACTGCTGAGGAGTCCCACACTAGGACGAAACGGCCGTCCAGTGCTTCCAGGTTTTCAATGGTGGTCTAGCTTCAACTGACTCATGATTTCAATCTGTGAAATATTTGTTACCCAAATAATATCTCATCTTATTAAGACCAAGAACTGAAATATGTTGGACAAGCGTTAGAATTAGAATAGTCATCACAAAACATTAAAACCATTACGTAATAAGAGGTGAGTAAATAATTAGATAGTGAAGAATACAAACTGAAAGAGGCGAAAATTACAAGCAAATACTGGATGTGAAAATAAGGTTAATGATAACAAAAATAAAATAAAATAAAGGGTCGTTTGTTAAGTTATAACTGGCCACGGAGGGGTTGGGGGGTTTACGAAGTCATTCTGTACAAACAAATTGGGGTTAAATGTACGAATTCCTGTGGCTTTAGCCATATGTAGGAGACAGGAGCGAACTCCGTTGGAAAATGATGGCGGAATACGATAGATCACTCGAAATGCTTCCGATTTATCTACACTGTGACTGCTATCAATAAGATGTGCCGAGATAGACCTGCGTATTGTTTTTGTCTGGCCCTTTATAAACCAAGCTGACGGATGTTCACTCATTCGTTGGTTAAGCTGCCTAGTAGTACGCCCGGTATAGCTATCTCCACAGGAGCAGCTAAATTTGTAAATGCACATTGAGGAGGCCAACTCAGGTAACTTATCCTTCGTCTGAGTAAACATCGCTGGTTGATGTGGCTAGCGATACTCTAAAAAATAGGTTAACGAAAGTAATTAGCGGAACATTCTACACAGTCAATCTTGCGTGTTGACTTTCTCGAGTCGATAAATAACGTTTAGCTACTTTTCTCCTTACAAAAATCATCTGGCTATTAATATCTTCACTACAAGGTGTTTTGATACGTCATCATGAACTTTGTATATCTGATAAATGGCTAAGAGTAAAATCCAGAACGTCAATTGCGTCATATTTGAAACTTGTTTTAATTGAATGTACTTGGATCACAGTGTTGATGTTCAGACTGAGAGACTCAAAACAAGTGCTTATTGCTGCAGTTCTGAATATCAGCAGAGGGCGATAACAAACCCTTACTAACATCATAAACTTAGAATGGTTTAATTAATTAATATTAACTAGAAATCTTCATAAAACAGGGGCTATCTACACGTAGATCAAGTTGCATGTCAATCTAACTTTTTTTATTATCGGTAGCCAGTTTTCAGTAGTTTATTATCGAAATACTCTGATCCACTTTGATTTTATTCTTTTGATGCAAATCATTAAGGTATAACTCAAGAAAAAATTGGTTTTTAACTAATATTTCTTAAATCGCTGCTAGGTAAAATTTTACACTAACCGTTGAGAACAGATTAAATTTTTATTTATTAACATGTAAAACATTTAACTTTATAGTAATTAAACTTCTTTTTTTTCTTTTCAAATCCATTTGTCCATTTCATATTGAATTTAGTCTGAAGGATTACGATTTCGAAGGTACATGTTATCCGAGAGAAGACATGCTTGAGACGACTTCTCCTGGAATACACCCAATACCGGTAGAATACTTCGATATCATTTTAACTAAAAAAACTTTGTTTTGTGAAGGGTATTTTAAATCAGAATTAATATTTCCGTTGAATCTTAAGCAAATGAGTTCTTAAGATAGCTTCCGACCTATTTTGTTGAAATATCGTAGTAGAAGCTTGATGGCAGCCTTTTCTTCGGACAAAAGACCATGAATAAAAGACACGTATTAGTAGACTAAGTGGAGTAAAGCCAATTGTATTAGTCAGGCTATATCATTGATCAAGATCAAGGGCGCTAAGGTGTAGATGGGATAGCGTATGCGGGGTAGAAAGATTATCAGTATAAGAAGATTTGTGGAAATTGTAGGATTTTCATAGATTGAATCATGAACTAATCTTAGCTACACCACCATTAAAAACCTAGGAGCAGTTTCGCCTCATTAAGAGACTACTCAAGAGTGGGCGTCCACGGCCCGACATCCGGGAACTGAACTCAGGATATTCATTCTCGCACGCAAAAATTTAACTGTTAGACCACTGAACTGACATCTAGTGGTGAACATATCTGACTTCAATAGAGATCTGGTTACAAGAAAATTATTACCGAAATTCTTATTGGTGAACCTAACAAGTTATATCAATCAAACCGCTCGAACATAGCAGTTGACTGACATAACTTTTATGATTATCAGAATGGGAGTTGTGGAGGTTGTTGAACATTTTTCGCGATCACCAACTGACCTCAATTATTCTCAATTTCTTTTCATTTTAATAGTCTATCCTTATGTACACACAAAGTTTGTTCAATGTGCGTATTTGGTTGGATCGATTATTGACAATCGGTTCAGTAAGTGTATTTATTACCAGGTAAGTTTAGTTGTCTATGAACTGTAAAATATATATACTATTTATTTACTGAACAGTACTAACTATAAGTAAATAAAGTCAATGTGATTGTCTGCTTACTTGTTGGTAATCGAATAATGTCGATCAAGTAGTACTATTTAACCAAATACAAATCTAACCGATCTGACTTGTAAGTAAAATTCGTTTGATGTTATATCTTGAGGTAAGCGGAATCAAGTAACTATAAACACTCATATCCAACGGTGTAACTAAAATCAATATATCAAAAACAATAGTTAGATCGGTACGATCACAGTGTGGTACGATATAAAACTAGTCATATATGGCGTACATTAGCCTTCTCTCCCGGGCCAATCACAGTATTATATTGTCTGGTTTTTTCACAAATTAACTAGTTCTTTTTAATTTCCTAGAAGTATTTCAAGCTAAAACATTTAGAAACTTGTTTTAACTGTTTAGAAATTCAATTTGGTTTACTAATATTTCTTTCAAATTCTCTATATATCGATTGTACAATAGTTAAGTCAGTCAGTCAGCTATGCACAACGAAGAACATGGTACATAAGCATATCATTTCAAGCTGATGCACCACATCAGCACAATGAGGTGAAATTATCAAGATAAGTGTTATAGTATTAAAAGCAATAGCGGTATTAGTACTATTAAAAAAATTAGTTGTGGACAGTATGATTCAAGAAGAAAGAATGAATTTCTCTGCAAAAAATGTAGATTATAATTTTTGAGATTATGATAAATGAGGAGATAAACAGTAAGTACGTTCGTACGATTCAGAACTATTCTGAACTGTATCGCTCAGTGTCTTCAGGCATTGATTGAGATGATCGCTCATGCCCCAACCAGGTAGACTGCATCTATCGACATATCTCAATCCAGCAGTGAATGACTATGAACTTATTCCACTCATTGATTTTTCTACGTTTAAGATTTTTTAAACCTTTTACTACACCAGCAAATATAGGGAATCTATTTACACGGTGGCTCCACATACATACAATTCCCAACTACCTTAGTCGATGAAGATCCACAACCTTATCAACCAACTTATCTATTTACCTAGCACTCTAACAATAGTGTTGTACCTATTGGCATTTTTATCGATATGACCAATTTCTAATCTACTGAATTTCAGTTTTTAATTTTAATTTCATTTTAGAGCATTTATCGTGGGAATAATTAGAGTAATAGGTAAATTTAAATATTCCTGTCAATTTTGCTTTTTCTCTGTTGCACTAAACTGTGGATTAACTGTTGAAATTTTATTGCATTACATCAGTAAATAGTGTAGAGTTTACTTGATATGATGAAGCAGATGAAAAAGTGCTTTTTCATATTAATATAACAAACATATACTGTAATGTAGTGGTAGTTATAAATACAAGAGTTTTGGATAATAAATATCTCATTTCATCTATGGGATGGGAACTTTGGAAATTTGTGTAAAATATTAATTGTATGTCAACAATGTTAGGGTAAATTTAATAACATAATTACTTGAAATATTCCGTTGTTTCTATCGATTTTTGAATTTTCGATCAGTCTTTTTGTATACATTCATCATGCTCATATTGCCGTTTGTTCCAGGTTTTTTTTACAGAATAAATAGAATATGGGTAGCAGTTGAATATGACATACTCTTTTCGTCTGAACGTTTAAAGCGATAGACATTGGTTTGCAATCTCAATGAGAACAATAATCCTAGGATTCAGGTACATCCGGTTGATGAGTCCTGAAAAGGACAAAATGAGCATTCTTGATTCCACGGCTATTCACATTCCGTCTATTCTACTAACAATTAGGTTGAATACTTATATTATTATTCTTTTTTACAATATACTTAACGGTACTAAGAAGAAATAAAAATGATTCTTATTTCTTCTTGAATACCTCAAAGCTCAGATCGTTTTTATCGGTCAGTCAAGTACCTCCCAGAGTCAATTGGAAATACGGTATTGTAAATGCAAATACAGTTAAAACAGTTAGGTATTATTAAACAGCCCACTTAGAAAACTATCGGATGTACAATAAAAATTCAAGAGTAAAAAAGAACTTATCAATAAACAAATCATTTTTTCAAACTGTGAACTAATAATTAAATATATTGTAATCACTTCACACTCAGTTTACTAGTCAAATGATCGTTTGAGTCATCTTTAAAATGTTAAAACGATCAGTTAAAAGACAAGACACTAACTGAGGTTAGCTGGAATACCAGTGTAAATCAAGGGAGCATTGGATAGCTGTTTCATTCTATTACGCGACCTACGATCTCTCACAATCAGTCATTGAACCAAAGTCCCACTTGACATTCATTCATTATGAAGACTACCTCAGAAAAATATCATCACACTGGACTATTATATAATTTAATAATATCAACCCTTTATACTTGATACGAAATATATGCATCTGTTAAGCATGTTGACATTATAATACCATATGCAGTCAGTTATACGCAACAAAGAACATGATACCTATGATCATCTGTTCGATCCGCCAAACCATATCAGAAGATTGGGGTGAAATTGTCAACATAAATGTCAGAGGTTTAAAAATACTAATAGTATCAGTGGTAATTGGAAAACAGCGTAATTGTAGAAGAAAGAATGAATTCGCGGGATAGAAGTATATAATAATCCTAAGAGAAATTAAAGAGTGGATACATCTCTCCAATAGAGACGATATCTGAATCATGTCACATAATGTCTCCGATTGTTGGTCACGATTATCTGGTAGACTGGGTAGTATAAACCTATAAATATAATTCAGTTCAACGACGACTGACTTTATATACTGATATCACGTTTTGGTTTGGCTACCACCAGCTTTTTTCTAAAAAAACTCTTGTACCAGTATACAAAGTACGTCATTGGATGAGACTGATTACGTGCACAATCAAGGTCTTAGTCCATATATCCCTGCCTATGTTAGAAGAACAAATTTATTTATGCCACTCATTTGTGTACACTTTATTTACTTTGATAATAACAGCTTCATAGACATCTTGTCATGATAAATTGTGCAAGTATTTCTGAAGATCATGTACTTGTATCTGGATTGAACAACCGTGAAATGTAACAACACGAGGGTAAACTAGCAAGATGAAAATCACAATAGGAGGAATAGTAAAACTTAGTAGCATAGGAAATCTTAACAAGAAGTATATAGTTAAAGAGGGGTAAGTGAAATCTTAAAAAGTGAAGATATGTGATAATATGAAAATCCAAGATCCAAGGGAAGACAAAAAATAAATCCGTCTGCATTGTTGCAACCGATTTTGAGCCATGCTACTTAAAGGTCTCCAACCATTTGTCACAATTATCGTGCTAACTTTAATTGAGATGTCGTTACATTCCCCTAGAGCTCAAGCCAACAGTCAGTGAATTCATGGACTAATGCAATTTTTTTCATCGTCCTCCTGTACCATCTAGCATTGTACATCAGTGTAGATGGTGGATGAGCTCTTGGAATACATTTCCTGACCACCTAGATTATTGAACGTTTATATATTTACAAGTCAGAAGTCCCACAGTTGGTTTACGGCATATAAATATTTTTTCTTGTTATATGTATTTTCTTTAAGTTTCAGGTGATCTAAACGATGATGTCGATCCACAAAATAAACCATATCAGTGCATTAAATTAATGCATCGTTATTATTCATTAAATAGTGAGCTATATGATACAATAAATCCACCATTCAATGTTGGCTTTCACCATAGATTTCAAGGACTTATATCATGTTCTCAACAACGTAATCGTGATTGGTCAGTACAATCGATTAACGGTACAAATCTGTTGTTACTTATCACAGATCCAATATTTGCTGAGTGCGAAAATATAACACTCATTAGACGTTTACACCGTGATCCTATAAAAGGTTAGTTATAAAGAAAGTAAGAAAACGATTTTAAAAATTTACCTTAAGTAGGAATGTGTGTTTGAGAGGATAGATAGACTGTAGCCACAATTGTTATCTAGGAGGCGTGTTTTGTCCCATCCAAGACTAGTTCACTGGATACACCTGCATCCGAGTAATTTTGTGTTCACGTTTGGACACGAATCAATCACATTTTGACTTAAAGAATGTGTCTATTTTTACCTTTTTGATGCAAGTATTTAACACCCACATAGACAGAATCAGGAATTATGTGTTGTATCGACCTTTGGTACCCAATGGAAATGACGTCAAGTATGTTAGGGATTTGATTTATGGCTTTTTAGTGCCCAAATACCATGGTGTCTTGTGAACTACTACGCGTGAGTCCTATCATTGTCAACTGACCTTGAGGAGTAATGTCTTAATTGAATGACTTGCCAGACGAACCCTGTTAGTCATTACATTACACATTGAAAATCAAGTGCACTGATGGCCCAAGAAACAGCTTTCATAGTTTGTCGTTTTTTATCTTTCTCGCTACCTGACCACGTCTGTTCATCAGTGATCCTATAATGATTACTATATACAAATAATCTAGTTGTCCATTAAAAACAAGACAAGTATACAATCTTTATATTAAAAAAAGTCTTCATTATGAGCCTAGATGACATGGACGTAGATTAATTCTGAAAGAAAACGAAGCGTTAAAGGTATAATTTATGCAGCTAGTTATCTATAGATTAACTTGATATATATATCCTGGAATAAACAACTGAAAACTACATTCCAAACTGGAAGAAGAATTATCATCATAAGTTATGTATTACTAAATATGACAAAAATTGACAGTTATCCACAGCAAGCAATTGATTGACGGTTGAACAAGATCATGGATTGATTAAATTAGACATTAACATCGTCGGATGCCGGCTTAGTGATCTGAAAGTTGAGAGTTTTCACCGGAAACTAAAAGTCATGAGTTCGAGTCCCACGTGAAGGATTGTGGACGCGCACTGATGATCATACTAGTACAAAATAGATGTCCAATGCTTTCAAATTTCAATGGTGGTCTAACTTAGATCGGCTCGTGGTTTCAACTGTGAAAATTAATTAACTAACTGGAACTCATATAAGAATGAAGAAAAGAATAAAAATCTGTACTCAGTTATGTGAATTAAAACATTGTTATGTAACTGGCTGTTGAACGTGTTATCATCAGATAATCAAAAGAAAATTAATCGTAATATAATTTAGGATACATTATTTTTTTTATTTTTTCGCGAGATTAATTTATGGACGAGCCAATCAGCAGCGTTTTAGAGATTTCATGGTCATGGCTCCAACTTTAGTGCTTAATGCTAACGTATGATTGTTTCACATGGAATTTTGTACGAAACGTGTTAGTTGAACTGCTATAACAAATAAAACGGCGGGACTATAATTTGTGGCTGAATCAAACAGGTATAAGATAACAGACCTCGGATTTTGGCGCGAAAGCCTTTCATCCATTTTGCTAAATAGATTTCTGGCATTATAGCCAATGTCGGTTCGTGATGAAAACCCTATATATAATATCTAACTAAGGCAAATTATTACAATTATTGCGAACTGAATAATAAAAGCACCAGTAACACTGGCTGCAGCCAGGTACTACAATATATACGGATGATCGGAGACCGTACAGACTCCTACATATGCTCGGCTATGTGCATTGTGTCATTATCCACAGGCACCATTTTATGGCCCTGTAGCGTGGCGTCGAGTGGAGATTGACTATGAACACCGCTACCAAGATGCTCGTGCCAAATGACTCCATAAAATCCCCGAGAAGCCAAATATCAGAAGGCAATTAATGGACGAAGTCGAGGTTTATTTGCTGGCGATCTCGTGGTATCGAAAGGATACCGAGATCGTGCCAGGATACAAGCTTGGTTACAGAAAGTAACCGAATTCACGCGAAGTTACAATTGAAGTGTGTGAATAAGAATGGAATCACAATATAGCTGTCATTAGCACAGTCAAACAAAAGCACATTAAAACAAGCACTGGTACAGTTGGTTATAATAATAATTGCTTTTATTAAACCAGTCGTGTTCTCGTGATAAATGTGAGTCACTACAGACCCAACAACTGGAGTGTACACTAACAATATTGAAACTATGTGGTCGAGATTGAAAGAGTTTTTGTGACCTTAACATGGCTCCAGATGTCGACTATTCTGTAGCCATATGGATGATTTCCTCTACTGCATGTATTACGATTTTAGAACATCTGAACTTCTTTCTAACCTTGACAAGTTTTTGAAACACGTATAAGAAGTGTATTCACTTTCATTTTTTATTTTTGCATAATGTATTTTTACTCTATACTGACTGTTTGCTGATTGGCTAATATTTCACAAGGTCAATTATGTTTCTTTCATAGGTCGTCCATAAATTATAGTCTCGCCATTGAAATTTACTAAGGACTTATCTACTTAGTCAAACGTTCACCCCTCGCGGGCCATAGGCTTCCGACCAGGGATCTCCAACCAACTTTCCTGGGTCCTCTTTTCTAGTTGCTGACAAGTGCTACTCATTCTTTTGATGTCTGCCTCCAATTACCGGCGTAAAGTGTTCTTTCGTTTATCTCTTTTCCTTATGCCTTGAAGATTGCATTTCCGGGATCGCCTTGTGATACAATTCAGTGATAACCGTATAGTGTGACCTATGCAACTCCAGCGTATTTCCCTAGTTTCATCCTCAGTTGGAAGCTGTTTTGTGTCCTGGTACAGTTGACGGTTGCTGATAGTCTCTAGCCAATAGATCTACAGGATCTTATGTCAATAAATATGTACTTTTTTGACGATGGTTGTGGTAGTTTTCTAACTTTCAGCCCCATATAATAGAACTTTCTTAGGGTTGACGTTAAAATTTACAACTTTGTTATTAGCTGACAATTTTTCTTCAACTGTAGGTATGGTTCCCTTGCTTTGGCGAACCATGAATTCAAAAAACCCGTCATATTCTCCTTGCTTATCAGTGATGCTGTCTACTTATGGAAAGGTTTTTACCTCTTTCAGAGCTTTTCTATCAGGTGTGATTTGGTTGTTGCACGCTGTGTTGTATCTTGGGTTCTTTCTTTTCTCACGTGAATGTTGGGGTCTGTTGTTGTAGAAGCCGCTGCCACATCGTATGTCTTCATCGACATTTGTTTCTGTGTATAGGTAGAACGACCGAGTCATTGGATAAGTCCACGCAGCTAACTGCGTCCAAGATATCCACTATGTTTTATTCTACTTCTGAGTTGTGGGGGTCCATTCAAAAGCTAAGAGAACAAGAAATGATGAGAGTAGAGAGCCTTGTCTGACATAAATCTTGGTACGGAACGCATTTGCAAGCCGCTCTTTTTGGACGACTTTGAAATCTAGTCCATCATAGCAGTTTAGTACGATGATGACGATCTTGTCAGGTATCCCATAACGTGAAAGAGGGCTCTTTGAAGGTCCTTTAGCCACACTGTCGAATGATTTCTCATAAACGGGGAAGTTGATGTAAAACTATGAGTTCCATTGAAACGACTTCTCAACAATGATTCGATATGTCACGATTTAGTCGGAACATGATCTATATTTACAAACTCAAACTTGTTGGTCTCGACGTTGGGTGTCCTGTGAATCATTTATTGATTCGGAAACACTCTTTTGAGAACTTTTCCTGACACCGAGAGTAATTTGATGTCTCATTTATCACGTAATTCTGACTTACCTCTATCTACCAGCATTCTCTCAGTAGGTAAATCTTGTCCTGATCATGTCATTTTCCTACGTAATTACTTTTTTATCATGATTTATAATTATAACTTCATCATCTCCCTACGTTTATGTTAACCAGTTTTTGACAAGTAAATATGACCTCCATATTAACCACTATTGTTAAATATCGCAGTTCACGTATTTCACCCTATCTTTTAATATTCTCCTCTACTTCAGGTGTTCCCATTACAACCTCACCTCATCATTCTTTCTTCTCGAAGCATATTACCTGTTCGTACCGTTCTTTTCTACTACTGATATTGTTACTAATAATATTATTAGTACTATTGGTACTGATAGTGATGCAGACCACCAATGTTGGTGGTCTATTAGGGTTGATCGGGAATAACGTGACCTTCTGACTTACGTTTAAGTCATACCTCGATGTTAATACCCAACCTGGCTTTGTGTATCTTGATAACCAGATGGATCGGCTTTGCTAGTGTCAAATATTATATAATACTACTGCTAAAACAGAATGTATTAGTAATTACAGATTGGAGAAATACAGTTAGGGGTCATTGCTGCATGCACTTGTCCGTGATGTGCATTCGGTCGGTGTGGATTGATCAGGCTTGACCTCGGTGGTATTCAATATGCTGTTCAATATTCAGTGATCTCTTGTCTAACATAGAAACTGTTCAGCTAGGGCTCAGGGAAATTTCGCTAACCCTTCAGTAGTTAATAATAATAATAATAATAATAATAATAATAATAATAATAATAATAATAATAATAATAATCGTAACGATGATTTCCCTTATCGAGACTACTGCCATACAGTAAACTCCATTCCATGATGACATATATATCTTTAGCATGTACTTTTAAAAATCATCTCAGTCAAATCAATGTTGATCTTTTTCCAGATGTCGGTCCAGATGTTTGTGAAACTTCCCGTGTTCCGCGCTATCGTAGACAATCACAAAAGTGGACATTAGTTCCGAATGATGAGGATAATCCACTTCATTGTTCCAGTACAGATAGATTACAGATTTCATTATATATGATCATGAGTTTGAATGTTTTTTTCTTTTTTTGTCTTTCATTGTATTATTAGTTATTTAGTTTATTGATATCAGAAACATTTCCTAAATCGAGTGTACACGATTACTGAGGTTGAGATTTTGTGAAACATTTTGTGCTACTTGCTGTTAGTCAGTAGTACAACAGAAGAGCAAAAAATATCAGATTGATGGTATGGGTTTATTTGTTTATGTAATTGTGTGCCCTCATATTATGCAAGATCAATGTTATTTAAAACAATGATGGTATAATTTATTCTAGATTGTTATTCCATTATAATCTTGTGTTTTACCTGTACGTATCTTGACCTGATAGTTCCTCGATATACGAAAGCATTTCTTAACCGAGATACAAGTAATCCATTTACTGAGTAAATTTTTTCATGCATATGTAGTGTTTTAGTAATTCTGCATTTGATTATCACAGTCAAATTAACTTCAGAAAATTTAACATGGAAATTTAAAGCCGAAGTTTCATTTTTCCAAATGTTTAGTCTAAGATAGAAAAACCATTGATCAATAAGCTTATCTTATTGCACTGTATTTCAGTTTCATACATAGTTTACTGAACACATAACTGCGATAGTGATTGAATTTTTACCATACATAATTTCTTTGTCATAAATTAGGGGTAGTTATGAGAACTGTGAGTTATGTGAGATCGGTTGCTATTCGTGATGATCACGTTACTGATGTGATGTTCAACAAGGAAGCGATATCAGAAAGCAGAATAACTGGTTGACAAAATAAAAGTTGTATTATACTTATTTTATAATTATAATGTAATTATAAAGTAGAATGATATTTAAAGAAAAATAAAAAAGGACAGGAATTCATTTGAGACATAGGTGCTTTTTGGATTCGCATTTCATAAGTCATAAACCGACATATGAAAATTAAAATGTTATTATCAAGTTGATGGATTAGCAACTATATTATCAGTCATTTGAATTATTTGACTGAAAATGAAATGAATGAGAATAATTCGAGTGCGATAGTTTATCGATGCATATATTTCAGTCAAGTCAAAACTGTGTTAAAATAAAGATAACGGAAATAGGATAATATATTTCAATCAATGGGGGGAAATGAATTACACGTCATATAAAAATTGAAGAATAGCGTTGAAAATGTAAACAGCACGAAAAAAAGATTTAGGTTAGATAAATGAATCAAATGACAAATAATCTAGTAGTAGGACAGAACTGAGAGTGATAACATCTGATAAAATCGAACAACAGGGAAGGACTGAATTGCTAGCAAATTCAGAGTTTGTTTCTTGAGTGTGTCGTTAATGCATTCAAATGTCTAACTGTGAAATAAAAACGAAGGATAAAATTATTAAAAAAATCTAATGTCATGTTAAGAATAAAGCACAAACAGCAAGAGGAAAACCTCAAGATAAATAAAAAACTACCAGATGCACACTGACAGATAATTTGAGGCAATCCATCATGTGAATTTGACTTGCACAGAGACTATGATACATATTCTTTTCGCTTTTCATATTAGAATACACAGGTAAGGATTCATTGGTATGTGTAATTAACATGTGTTTCGTCTGTGCTTGATTGACCTACTAAACAATCAAGTGGAAAATATTTATCTGTCTCATACTCATTAGGATACTCTTAACTTGATTTGAATTCGCTGCCTGTGCAAACTTCATATCTGGATAAACTGGTTTTCTGACTGCTTTGGGAAATTTTCCTATTTCCTTTGATCCCTTATACCGCTCACTAGAATTCTACTTGTTATACATGTGTTGTGAGAATATCCAACAGCTGATACAATAACATCAGAAATATGACTATAATTCTACTCATTCGGAACATATATGTCACTTTCATTAGGGATATCACTGGAAATAGATCCAATATGAAGACAAATGACAGAATCTGATTCTTCTGTAATAATTTCCTTAAATTTATTAGGAACTTCAATGAAGAATAATGAATCCTTGGAAAAATCACCATCCATCAAACCTGCATCAGGTTTTTGATCATGATTTGATTCATTCAACATATTTTTCTCAGATTTGTATGGAATTTCATCAGAAATATGTTAATAATTAGGAACAACTATATATAGTGCAATGACATGAGGAATCCGATAAGAAATTGATTGGTTAGAAATTGTTGTCTCACAAGGATTCTGGGTTTCGTTTAACTCTGGACTGCGGTGATATTATCATTTATGAACGAGCCTATCGAAAGCATTTGAGGGGTTTCAAAGTTACGGCGCCGATTTCATTGCCTGATGGTCAAGTACAATCGATTTAAAGCGCATTTTGTATAAGACGAGATAATTGAGCGGCTACAGCAAATGAGATTTCTAAGAGGTTTATTTATTTGTGATTGCGGTAATCAACTGACTGCCTGACCTTGTGCAGATAACCGTGATGATGTGTTCCGATGTTACTTATGTTGTAGGAAGACGGCGATGTTTGAATGAACTAATGAGCCCTTTGTACTTGTTGTATGCTTGATTTCGAATTCTAAATACAGTACATTCGTTTATGGTTATCTATTAGTTCTTGATCCGATTACGTTATTTCTGGGATTTCTAATTCATACTATAATTCAAATACTCCTGAATATTACAAAGACCTCTACTAGGATGTTAACGTTTAGCGCTCGATCGAAACTGAGACTAATGCAAGTTCTTTTAATTGTTGCGAACTGGATAGTATAATATATAAATAGACGAAACAGTAGTCAGAAAACGAAAATTCAAAAGATGAAGTAGCATAAAGGAAGACTATAATATTAGCACTTCCATTAAAATCCCCCACAGGTCCTTGCAAGATATGCTAAGTATTCTCAAAAGGAACACTTCAAAAGGGTCAGAAACCGACAGCTAACAACGATAATACCAATTATATGGGAATATGTGCAGCCGAGTACTACGATATATACGGATGATCGGAGAGCGTACAGACTCCTACATATACTCAGCTATTTGCATTGTGTCCTTACCCACAAGGACCATATTATGGACCAAACAAATAGATTGTACACTAACTGTAACGGAAAGAGAACAGTGAAAATCCCTCTGCAGCTTCTTTGTTGAACAGTATTTTCATTTATTTGTTCCTTCTCCCTTTTGTGTATTCCAACCTTTGTTTCAATCTCGTTTAACCATGTCTTTTGTTCTTCAGTCTCCCTCGTTTGAGCCTTTATTATGTGATTTTGATTAAAGACTTATTTTCGTTACCTTATTTTCTATTGCATGTTGCCTGATCATTGACAGTAAGGTTGTGTTTGACTAAGCTCAAGGTCACGGCGTGGTTCAGTTTGTGACTGATAACCTTCTGACTATCTGCTTGGGAGAATTGCTGCAATCCCTGCAGATAGGTATTTGATCCCATCTTATTGAGAATATTTGTATTGATTCTCAGGTATCAAACCCTTTAGTATTAACTGTCTCTTTCATCGTTTAGCGCACTACTTTGCGTTAGAGAAACTTCTGACTGTATAGCACAGGCTGTACCGTTTGAGGTATTTTGTATTTTCGATGTAATTTGTTCTGTTTTCTTAATTAGAACCGTTTATATTGTGCACGGATTTTGTGTTTTGATGTAATATAATATGAGTATCTCATAGACGCGTTGTAAGGTATACAGAAGAACTTGGTCTGGTCTAATCAAATATATTTTGGGTTCGTCAGTCCGTTGTTTTATAAGAATATTGGTTGTTCGGTCGTTACAGTTCTGAAACTAACGCTGATCTCAAGTGACAAATTCTGGAATGCCTGGAAAGCGCAATAAGGTCAACGAAACCATGGCACTGGGCCACGAAAAATGCAATCGGATGCACCTCCAGATGTACGGCAAGTCAAATTAGATGCATTTTCATGTCATGGCTCTAATGTTAGTTTAGTAAGTAGACATAGCAAAGTTAGCTCTAGGATTACGTTAGCAGAGTTACAAGAAAGACGATTATTAGAAATGAGAAACTTGAAAGATAGACAGAGGAAACAACTACTGTGCTTTGAGCGAGAGTCTGGGTCGTTAAGGCTGAACGAAAGCACGTGTAGCAAGTTATCTTCTGTTTCTAACTGTGATGACAGAGAAAAGGAGCACGTTCACAGGTTCGTAAGTCCTCATGACCTTAGGATAAAGTCTCTAGAAACGTCAAATTTGCTAGATTATCCAGGAACGAAGAAAAAGGAAGTGACCTTGGAATCCCTAAGTGTAGGTCTTGAACTTCCAAAGGTAGAGCTAAGTACCTTTGATGGACAACCAGCTAAATACTGGAAATTCATCAGACAATTTGATTTATATGTGGTTTCCCCCCCGAACGCCCTGGTACGGCCGAGAGTGGGGAGAGTCCGCTCTCCCTCTCCAAATACTCTCACACGGCCGCGCGTATACAGCCTCTGCCAGGGAAGTCCTACTCACTGCCTTCTCGTGGAGGGGGTATTGTGTGTTTACGAAAATGAGACGACGAAAAGCGAACGTCCGGCGCTTTAACTGGATCACAAACCAATGGTGCACACGGGCTCCAGTATCCTGCGGGAACAAATGGCGTATGAACCAATCGTTGGTCACCGGCTACCATGGGATCGCGTCTCCTTACGATGCTCCACTGCCTTGTGGGTTAGACTGTTAGGTCAAAGGCTCGGGGTGTGGCCCCCTAAGATAACCACCTGCTTCGGTTTGGGCACCCGGGCAGTATCACAGCCCACACACAAATGGTGAACTCTTTATGTCTATGCAAATTACTTTTCTCGCTTCGAAAAACAATAAATTGATTCAAATTATTATCATTAAAATTGTTGTCATTAATAATACTATTATTATTACCATTATTGTCATTATTATTATTATCATTATTTTCCACATTATTCACCCTCTTTTATACTTATACAGCGGCTCGTCTTTGGTGGAAATTCGACTGTATCTAAACGTTCTCGAGTCACTGTCCGGTTGAAAATTGTATGTTACCACCGAATACGAGAACTGAAGCAGTTTTTCTGAAACCACGTGCACCATTCAAACTGGCTGCCTTCAACGTTCGCACACTTATGCAGGTTGGTCAAAAGATAGGGCTGGCTATGTCTTTGGAAAGTCTTAATATTGATGTTTGTTGTCTATCTGAGACCCGTATTCAAGACTCTAGCGAAGTACTACAAATTCGATCTCCATTTGTGGCTTCGAAAAGCTTGTTTTACGTGCGCTTATCCGGGGACTCTGTGGCACCTTCGTTTGGTCTTGCTGACGTTGGTGTCGCACTAAGCGCTAGAGCTGAGGCAGCACTAGTCGATTGGATCCCCATTAACAGTTGGTTATGTGCTGTTAGATTGGAAAGTTCCATCAAATTGAGAAGAAATCGGCGTGAGAAACGATGTATTTTCGCCATCGCCGCCTATGCCCCGACAGATTGCAGCCCGGATGCAATCAAGGATGAGTTTTACCACCAGTTATCTGTTCTTCTCCAGAAAGTGCGTTCGACAGATATTGTAGTACTAGCCGGAGACTTGAATGCTCAGGTCGGGCGTCTAGGCACAGAAGAGAGTCGTTTAGGTGGCCGATGGGGACTTGTTGGTCGCAGGTCAGATAACGGGGACCGTCTACTGCAACTTTGCACAGACCACAACCTGTTTCTGGCTAGCACTAACTTTCGGCACAGTCATCGCCGATTTGCCACCTGGCGTCCTCCCTCTGCATCCCAAGCCTGGACTCAGATTGATCACATCGCGATCAGCTACCGCTGGCGTGGTTGTGTACAAGACTGCCGCTCCTTTTGGAGTACCTATAATAATAATAATAATAATAATAATAATAATTTATTCTCAAATAACAGTTTGTTACATGAGGCATGCCAGTTTACAGGCAAGATCAAATTGATACAATATACAGTGTAATAAATTACATAGCTGGGTTGATAATTTATAAGATATGAACGCAGATGGTTTTAATCAGTACCACAGTTGGCGCGCTTCGTGAAAGTTACGTTGCGAATGTGCGACTGATGGTCAAGGATAGGTCCATTGAAGGTATGAGCTTTTAGAAATCGCAACCTTATGTCCCTTTGGGATGTCCAAGGCTTTAAGGATGGTGCAGGATGAAGTCACCAGTTCCATATCTCAAGGGGGGTGGACTCTGATCATGCCCTGGTCTGCGCCAATCTTGCCTTACTTTTCAGTGGACAACGAAGTGACCGCCATCAAAGGATTGATATTAGCAAGCTGTTTGCAACTTCTGTTGCAAATAAGTATCGAACCGAGCTAGCCTCTAGGCTAGCTACCACTCCACCGAAAAGTATAGATGAGCATTGGTCGCAATTGCATGACGCCATGAAAATGGCGGGAACAGTCAGTTGTGGGTTTGCGAAACGTCCTGCTTATAAGCTCTGGGTTTCTTCTAGTTCCTTACAAATTATTGAAGCCCGTCGGTCTACTCCGGGTGACCGTGAGTTTGACCATAAACGAAGGATGTTACGTAAGGAAATTGGGCAATGCTTGCGTAAGGACCGAGAAGACTGGTGGTCGGAGCGTGCTAATGAGCTGGAAGCAGCAGCTGCATCTAGTAACTACCGGAAGCTCTTTCAACTCATCCGAGCCACTGGCAGCAAGAAGTCTGGTGTGAGTGAAACAATCTGCGAGGATGATGGGATGCCAATCACTAACATCCATTGACGTCTTGGACGATGGGCAGAATTTTTCAAAGGCAGTTCAACTGGCCTGCTGCTCCGGCAACATCGGTCAGACTGTCCTGCCTCCCATGGCCGGTGACGACTGATCCACCAAACGAGGCGGAAGTCCGCAAGGAACTCCAACTCTTGAAGCGTTACAAATCACCTGGCCCAGATGACTTACCTCCGGCTCTTTTAAAAGATGGTGGTGACTTTTTGACTAAAGAATTGACGACGTTGTTTAAAAAGGCTTGGGAATTAGAGAGTGTACCAACGTCATGGAATGAGTCGATAGTTGTCCCTATCTTTAAAAAGGGTTCACGTCGTTCCTGCAACAACTATCGGGGGATAAGTCTACTTCCGATTGCGTCCAAGCTATTGGCTTCCGTCATACTTCGTAGGTTGTTCAAAACGCGAGAAAGATTGACTCGCGAGGAGCAGGCTGGGTTTCGTTCTGGTCGAGGATGTATTGATCATATCTTCACCTTCCGCCAAATGTTAGAACATCGCCATACTTATCAAAGGCCAACAATCGTAGTGTTTCTTGACATCGGGGCTGCCTTAGATTCGTTGGACAGGACTGTTCTCTGGGATTGTCTATTGAAGAAGGGTGTGCCTGAGAAGTTTATTAACATCTTAAAAGCCCTATATAAAAAAACACCTCAGGCAGAGTGAGGGCATACAACCACCTCTCTCCATTGTTCCATTCGAGTAGTGGGGTTAGGCATGGTTGCCCAATCTCACCATTCCTCTTCAACTTTGCCATCGATGACATTCTGGAAACAGCTCTGATGAATGTAAGTAATGGTGGTGTGGATCTGTTGCCTGGAGAAAGACTTCTCGACCTTGAGTATGCGGACGATATTGTCTTACTGTGCGATAATGCCCAAGGCATGCAATCTGCACTTAATCAGTTGGCAATCAGTGTCCGTAGGTATGGTATGTGCTTTGCACCTTCGAAGTACAAAGTACTTCTACAAGACTGGCAGGATTCCAATCCTGTACTCACCCTGGATGGTGAGCAGATAGAAGTAGTCGAGAAGTTCGTGTATCTGGGCAGCTGCATAAGTGCAGGTGGAGGTGTGAGTGATGAGATCAATGCACGTATAGTGAAAGCCAGAGCGGCTTATGCCAATCTGGGCCACCTTTGGTGCCTTCGTGATGTTAGTCTGGCTGTAAAAGGTTGGATCTACAACGCGTCTGTGAGAGCAGTTTTGCTCTATGCTTGTGAAACCTGGTCTCTCCGAGTTGAGGACGTTAGACGATTCTCTGTGTTCGATCATCGCTGTCTCCGAACGATTGCTGACATTCAGTGGCAACACCATGTCAGTAATGCAGAGGTTCGGGATCGTGTGTTCGGGCACAGAGATGATTATTCAATTGGTGTCACCATCTTGAAACACCGACTTCGGTGGCTTGGACATATTCTACGAATGTCGTCCCAGAGAATTTCACGTCGTGCACTATTTTCCGACTCTGGGACTGGTTGGAAGAAGCGGAGAGGTGGTCAGTGCATGACATGGTGTCGTGGTATGAAAGAAAGCTGCAAAGGACTGGCTTCTGTCGGTCCTTCACGACTCCCTGGTTGGGGTCTGAGAGATGGTGCTGCACAGTGGCTAGAGACGTTATCAGATATGGCTCAGAATAGAAGCCAGTGGCGATCCTGCTGTAACCTTCTTTTACTTTCTTCATAAAAATTGGTTGTGTCTCACTTACTTGAAAGATTTCTTCTGATTGTACCTTTCCGATCCCTCGTTACTACCACACAACGTTACACCAATCTCTTCGTTATCGTTCTGTTTTTATTTTGTGCTCCTTAGTTTTTTTATTATCTCTCTTCGAATTTTCATTGTTTTGTGTGGCGCATATATATTGGCGCTCTCTTGTACCAATATTTATGTGTTCAAATAAAAAAATAAAAATTCCAAGGTTGAAGACGATGGTTAACGGCTCTTGTACTTGTTACATTATTGTAAATGCAAGGCTCGAGAAGCCATAGATGAATGCATAATGCTTCCACCATCGTCGGGTTATCGTAGAGCGTGCGATATATTGAAACGGTTGTTCGGTAGAACACACGAAATAAGTCGGGCTTTGACCAGTTGGTTAAGAGTACTTCCTACTGCTTTATCTGAAGCATCCACCATCAAAGCAAGTGGGGAAAGAGAATTCGGATATATCAACGTAGTTGCTTGAGCCAGTTTATCTTTAAGCTGTTTAATAGCTTCGACTGCGTCAGAAGACAGTTTGAATTCTTTTGGTTCTCCTTTAAGTGAGTCTGTCAAAGGTTGCATTAATTGTGCACAACCTGGTATGAATCTGCGATAAAAGTTAATTAGACCTAGAAAACTTCTCATTTGTGTTAGAGAGCTAGATATCGGGTATTGTTTGATGGTATCCACTTCTTTTTTTATAGGTTTAATCCCTTCTGGGCTTATTGTGTGACCGAGAAATTCTAAAGTTTGAACACCGAAAACACACTTACTTTGATGTATGTTTATTCCATGTTCATTCAGTCTTTTCAACACTGCTCGTACATGCTCTTCGTGTGATTGCAAATCGGGGCTGGCAATTAACAAGTCGTCTATATACCCCTGCGCAAATGGCATATCTCGAAGTAGGTTATCTATGAATCTTTGAAATGTCTGTGCCGCACTTCTCAGGCCGAATGACATGCGTACAAACTCGAATAAGCCAAAGGGTTTAGTTATAGCTGTCTTGGGGATATCTTCATCAGCCACCGGGATATTGTGATATGCCGTGACTAAGTCAATTTTAGTGAATATGTTCATACCCTGTAAACCGTTTGTGAAATCTTGAATATGCGGTATTGGGTACCTATCTGGTACGGTTTGACAGTTGAGGGCTCTGTAGTCCCCGCACAGCCCTCAATCGCCTTCATTTTTCTTTCGGAGCATATGCAAACGGGATGCCAATTGACTATCAGAGGTGTAACAGCATAGGTTGGTTGGTTAAGAGTTGACCCCAAACAACCAAGCATATGCCAAAACAGTATTGTTTAAGTATTCATTCACTTCCTTACTTTGTATAAGCGTTATATTACTTATTATCTTATATTGAAGGTTGAAAGCCTTTGTTTGTCTGAACAGATAATCTCACGCTCCACTGTGACTGCGCGAAGATCGAAATAAAGACCTATTCACTACTTGTCTGGTTTCTTCAATCAATAGCACGAGGGTTACCTATAGGCACGAAAGAGGGACGGATAATACCCAGTTGTAGCATATAATCAAACTCGGCTCTAGCGATTTTGAGCTTATCTGGTGCTAGTCTCCTGGGTTTTGCAAATACCGGTGCACCTTCGGTTTTGATAGTGTGACTTACTTTTAGTTTGTCTTTGGAAGGCTGTGGGTTTGGTCTAATTAAGTTTGGAAATTCCGCGAGTATATCTCGGAATTTCGCTGTTGTTACTGGAGGAGTTTGAATCAAGTTAAGAAATTTGATGTGGCTTTCTTTGCCTTTTGTGTAAAACGAAGTTTCTTTTAGTGTTAATCGCCGTTTCTTGGTGTCAACAAGAAATTCGTATCTCTCTAGAAAGTCCATCCCCAGTATTGCCAGATCTAAGTCGGCTACCGTGAAAACCCAAGGGAATTGCCTCCTGAACCCCAAATCTAGGGTTAACGTTTTCTGCCCAAATGTCGCGATTTTAGTTTTATTTGCAGCTTGAAGTGTAATCGGGGATGTTTCTCGACTAATTTCAGTTTTATTTCGAGGAATGATGCTAAGAGCAGCGCCAGTATCCACCAAGAAATTCAAGCCGGAGTTTCTGTCTCTAACATAAAACAAGCGACTGTTTAGGCACCCCTTCTCAGTTGTCGCGACCTGGGGAGGGGTTACTCGTTTCCCACTGTCTTGGAATTATGCTTAGGCCAGGCGCATGGTTGCATGCACTTGGTTGAGTTGACACCAAACTTCCAGTGGTACCAACAAAACTGCCCAGATTATCTGGACATTCTTGACCTGTTTTGGGACTTGGATCGTGGTCGTTGTGGTGACCTGCTCCTGTTCTATGACTCATTTGCATTCTGGTGACAGCCTCAGTGAAACTCTTAACACTCGCAATGAGTCCTTCCATGACCGGGTCTTTTGGTGATTCTACTTTTTGTGTGTGATTTATTGTGTCTGATCCAGTTGGAGGACCTCTTTCCATTATTCTATCGGCTATACGCGCTGAATGAGATAATGAGGTTTCAGGGTCTTGTGCATCCAAACAGTGTTGGACGTAGCATGGGAGAGCTTGTATCCATCCTTGTTTTAGGACTGCTTCAGCCACTGTGTTATCGCCCACTAAAACTTGGAGGTGACGTAAAAACTGTGACGGTGACCTATCACCTAGTGTTTCTCCTTGGAAAAGTCTTTGGATTCTCTGACCGTCTGATAATGATGAACGGTTCATTATCTCTCGCCTTAAGATGGTATATGGTTGTGGTGATGGTGGACTTAAAATCAAGTCACGGACTTCTTTGGCGACTGAAAGAGGAAGGATAGAACACAAGTCTCTATAGCGAATCCCTTCAGATTTGATATTGTGTCTCGTGAAATAATGCTCTAGTTGAGCAAACCACAACTCAGGGTCACTACAATCAAATTCTGAAAGTCGAGATTTCGTAGTCATAACAGTGTCTATCTCCACTGGTGACAAATCCTCCAGATTATGGGTTTCTGTTGAGTCTGACATGAGGTATGTGACAAATATAGCAATAAAATTAGCACGAAAAAAATGGTTTCTATAACACGAATAACTTAAGATAATAATAAAAAAATGAACTATTTATATATCCAACTTAGTTTACGGATAATCAGGTCTACTTTTACGATTGAGTAAAAAAATAATATTAATAACAAAAATGAGGTTAAATTTGTGTTCAAGAAGGGCTCACCAGTTTCGTGCCTATAGGTAACCCTCGTGCTATTGATAGAAGAAACCAGACAAGTAGTGAATAGGTCTTTATTTCGATCTTAGCGCAGTAACAGTGGAGCGTGCGATTATCTGTTCAGACAAACAAAGGCTTTCAACATTCAATATAAGATAATAAGGAATATAATGCTTATACAAAATAAGGAAGTGAATGAATACTTGAACAATACTGTTTTGGCATATGCTTGGTTGTTTGGGGTCAAATCTTAACCAACCAACCTATGCTGTTACATTAGCTTCCCCCTAGAATCGACTTCCGTAGGAACGTCGGTTCGATTAACCTATCTATCAAAAACACCTTAGTTCTATTTCTCATCCCAAGGGGAAATTATCAACTCGCTCAATGTTTGACTTACAATCAGTGGCAACTAACACTGTCAGCTGTCAACGATAGTCCATGGATATCTATTCATTTACTAGCTTGTCATCTTATTTTGTAGCATGTGATTTCTCCTACAACTATCGCTGACGGTTTGCTGCGTGCTTTCAAGAGAAAGAGTGTGAGACTGTGGAATAGGAATATCTGAAGTGCCGCGAGCGGGCTACCCAACACCATGTTGGTGAGGTACGATTTTCCCATGTTCAGACCGGCTATCAGGTGTTTACTCACCTGCCTCTTGAGTCTTCCTCAAGTAAAAGGTAAAGAAGAATCTACTCCAAATGTAATGGTGAAAACCAATCAAACCTGAAGAACTGCTCCACTGCCTGCATCAAAATAATAAGATACAAAATGGAAATACATAAATATAATTGATAATTGTATGGTTCCACGTAAGTGATTGACCTTCAGAACGGATTGGTATTCTGGAAAGAAATAGACATAGTGTAGCCATCTTGTGTACGAATAGGTATGAAAACAAAAGAATACTTTTTTATACTGCATATATGTAAAAGTGTAAACTTGCTAGAAGTTGGACTCATTGTCAAACCTGATCAAATGTATGACCTTGGGCCTATGATGACCGCCTTTTATAACCACGTAAGTAACCAAGGGTGCATAATTTCACTCCACAAAACGGAAAAGAATATACGGTTAAAGAGGAAAATATTTATGTGGAGTATGAGGATCAACTACAGTTGTGTCAAATACTCATTTCTGGTTTGATTTAAATATGTATGATATATTGAAGCAATATTTCGTCAATTCATCAAAGTAACGAATTTGTCTGCGCCTTGGAATTGTGTAAGTCCTATTACTCATTAGTATTATGAATGATTAATCGGTAAAAGGAAAGATTGCAATCATCCCCCTCGTGGTATAATGGCTAGGCACACGGTCTAACATTCATGAGGGCAGGGGTTCGAGTACGTATGGGGCTTGCGTTTTTGTTCATCAAAACCACCTTCAATACGATGTTTGTTGTCCATAAGTTGCTCAGATATGAGAGAAAGATAACAGGAGGACGGATTGATATGTCAAAATGCCATATTGGAACAGTACAAGTTCTTTGTTTGGATTACTGACATAACATGTCTTTTTTATAACGCTAGTGTTAAGTTCCAGGGTTTTGTATGGACCACTAATAATAATTGGTTTAACG
This sequence comes from Schistosoma margrebowiei, assembly GCA_944470205.2. NCBI lineage: Eukaryota > Metazoa > Platyhelminthes > Trematoda > Strigeidida > Schistosomatidae > Schistosoma > Schistosoma margrebowiei. The sequence goes on along the minus strand of OX104026.1, from coordinate 16,977,568 downwards.
TTAACATAGCTGTGATAGTCATATCGTTAGTTCAATGTTATGATTATTTAATAGTTCCTTTATAAGTTGTGTTTAAAATTAGGTATGTGGAGTCAATGCGGCTAACATAGTAACCTTACAGTAACGCACTGTACTATATCTCCACGGTTATTGATTCTTAAATGTCAGAAATTGAAAAAAATCTTAATATTGCCAATAAATATGGGTTATATGATCACACTAAAAAGCATGCTGTAGGAAAACTGGTTAAGTCATTACATAAGTTTCCTAAACATGAAAAAAAAATGATGAGAACTTTAATAAGTACTTGGCCATGATTTAATCCAAAATGTTTTGTCTAGAAAACCACTTATTAATAGTAGTATTGATCGTATCAAGCTACTAAACATATCTTCGACCGAAAACTTTTAGAAGTAGTTCATATGGTATATATGTATAGCCAGTCTACGTGAAAAATGTATATAGATATATAATAAGTACAGCCAACATAGTTAATTAACCAGAAAAAAATTATAAAACTCGCCTGGGTTGCTTTTTGAATTCGTTGTATTTGCCAGTGTTAGTTGTATGATTTTGATTAAAATCCTCAGTCATCCTTTCGGAATACATAGCTTGTGTCCAGTATTTAAAAAAGCAATTGGTTTCCAGGCGTTTTTAACCAGTTGGTTAAGAGTACTGCCTACTGCTTTATCTGAAGCATCCACCATCAAAGCAAGTGGGGAAAGAGAATTCGGATATATCAACGTAGTTGCTTGAGCCACTTTATCTTTAAGCTGTTTAATAGCTTCGACTGCGTCAGAAGACAGTTTGAATTCTTTTGGTTCTCCTTTAAGTGAGTCTGTCAAAGGTTGCATTAATTGTGCACAACCTGGTATGAATCTGCGATAAAAGTTAATTAGACCTAGAAAACTTCTCATTTGTGTTAGAGAGCTAGATATCGGGTATTGTTTGATGGTATCCACTTCTTTTTTTATAGGTTTAATCCCTTCTGGGCTTATTGTGTGACCGAGAAATTCTAAAGTTTGAACACCGAAAACACACTTACTTTGATGTATGTTTATTCCATGTTCATTCAGTCTTTTCAACACTGCTCGTACATGCTCTTCGTGTGATTGCAAATCGGGGCTGGCAATTAACAAGTCGTCTATATACCCCTGCGCAAATGGCATATCTCGAAGTAGGTTATCTATGAATCTTTGAAATGTCTGTGCCGCACTTCTCAGGCCGAATGACATGCGTACAAACTCGAATAAGCCAAAGGGTTTAGTTATAGCTGTCTTGGGGATATCTTCATCAGCCACCGGGATATTGTGATATGCCGTGACTAAGTCAATTTTAGTGAATATGTTCATACCCTGTAAACCGTTTGTGAAATCTTGAATATGCGGTATTGGGTACCTATCTGGTACGGTTTGACAGTTGAGGGCTCTGTAGTCCCCGCACAGCCCTCAATCGCCTTCATTTTTCTTTCGGAGCATATGCAAACGGGATGCCAATTGACTATCAGAGGTGTAACAGCATAGGTTGGTTGGTTAAGAGTTGACCCCAAACAACCAAGCATATGCCAAAACAGTATTGTTTAAGTATTCATTCACTTCCTTACTTTGTATAAGCGTTATATTACTTATTATCTTATATTGAAGGTTGAAAGCCTTTGTTTGTCTGAACAGATAATCTCACGCTCCACTGTGACTGCGCGAAGATCGAAATAAAAACCTATTCACTACTTGTCTGGTTTCTTCAATCAATAGCACGAGGGTTACCTATAGGCACGAAAGAGGGACGGATAATACCCAGTTGTAGCATATAATCAAACTCGGCTCTAGCGAATTTGAGCTTATCTGGTGCTAGTCTCCTGGGTTTTGCAAATACCGGTGCACCTTCGGTTTTGATAGTGTGACTTACTTTTAGTTTGTCTTTGGAAGGCTGTGGGTTTGGTCTAATTAAGTTTGGAAATTCCGCGAGTATATCTCGGAATTTCGCTGTTGTTACTGGAGGAGTTTGAATCAAGTTAAGAAATTTGATGTGGCTTTCTTTGCCTTTTGTGTAAAACGAAGTTTCTTTTAGTGTTAATCGCCGTTTCTTGGTGTCAACAAGAAATTCGTATCTCTCTAGAAAGTCCATCCCCAGTATTGCCAGATCTAAGTCGGCTACCGTGAAAACCCAAGGGAATTGCCTCCTGAACCCCAAATCTAGGGTTAACGTTTTCTGCCCAAATGTCGCGATTTTAGTTTTATTTGCAGCTTGAAGTGTAATCGGGGATGTTTCTCGACTAATTTCAGTTTTATTTCGAGGAATGATGCTAAGAGCAGCGCCAGTATCCACCAAGAAATTCAAGCCGGAGTTTCTGTCTCTAACATAAAACAAGCGACTGTTTAGGCACCCCTTCTCAGTTGTCGCGACCTGGGGAGGGGTTACTCGTTTCCCACTGTCTTGGAATTATGCTTAGGCCAGGCGCATGGTTGCATGCACTTGGTTGAGTTGACACCAAACTTCCAGTGGTACCAACAAAACTGCCCAGATTATCTGGACATTCTTGACCTGTTTTGGGACTTGGATCGTGGTCGTTGTGGTGACCTGCTCCTGTTCTATGACTCATTTGCATTCTGGTGACAGGCTCAGTGAAACTCTTAACACTCGCAATGAGTCCTTCCATGACCGGGTCTTTTGGTGATTCTACTTTTTGTGTGTGATTTATTGTGTCTGATCCAGTTGGAGGACCTCTTTCCATTATTCTATCGGCTATACGCGCTGAATGAGATAATGAGGTTTCAGGGTCTTGTGCATCCAAACAGTGTTGGACGTAGCATGGGAGAGCTTGTATCCATCCTTGTTTTAGGACTGCTTCAGCCACTGTGTTATCGCCCACTAAAACTTGGAGGTGACGTAAAAACTGTGACGGTGACCTATCACCTAGTGTTTCTCCTTGGAAATGTCTTTGGATTCTCTGACCGTCTGATAATGATGAACGGTTCATTATCTCTCGCCTTAAGATGGTATATGGTTGTGGTGATGGTGGACTTAAAATCAAGTCACGGACTTCTTTGGCGACTGAAAGAGGAAGGATAGAACACAAGTCTCTATAGCGAATCCCTTCAGATTTGATATTGTGTCTCGTGAAATAATGCTCTAGTTGAGCAAACCACAACTCAGGGTCACTACAATCAAATTCTGAAAGTCGAGATTTCGTAGTCATAACAGTGTCTATCTCCACTGGTGACAAATCCTCCAGATTATGGGTTTCTGTTGAGTCTGACATGAGGTATGTGACAAATATAGCAATAAAATTAGCACGAAAAAAATGGTTTCTATAACACGAATAACTTAAGATAATAATAAAAAAATGAACTATTTATATATCCAACTTAGTTTACGGATAATCAGGTCTACTTTTACGATTGAGTAAAAAAATAATATTAATAACAAAAATGAGGTTAAATTTGTGTTCAAGAAGGGCTCACCAGTTTCGTGCCTATAGGTAACCCTCGTGCTATTGATAGAAGAAACCAGACAAGTAGTGAATAGGTCTTTATTTCGATCTTAGCGCAGTAACAGTGGAGCGTGCGATTATCTGTTCAGACAAACAAAGGCTTTCAACATTCAATATAAGATAATAAGGAATATAATGCTTATACAAAATAAGGAAGTGAATGAATACTTGAACAATACTGTTTTGGCATATGCTTGGTTGTTTGGGGTCAACTCTTAACCAACCAACCTATGCTGTTACATTAGCTTCCCCCTAGAATCGACTTCCGTAGGAACGTCGGTTCGATTAACCTATCTATCAAAAACACCTTAGTTCTATTTCTCATCCCAAGGGGAAATTATCAACTCGCTCAATGTTTGACTTACAATCAGTGGCAACTAACACTGTCAGCTGTCAACGATAGTCCATGGATATCTATTCATTTACTAGCTTGTCATCTTATTTTGTAGCATGTGATTTCTCCTACAACTATCGCTGACGGTTTGCTGCGTGCTTTCAAGAGAAAGAGTGTGAGACTGTGGAATAGGAATATCTGAAGTGCCGCGAGCAGGCTACCCAACACCATGTTGGTGAGGTACGATTTTCCCATGTTCAGACCGGCTATCAGGTGTTTACTCACCTGCCTCTTGAGTCTTCCTCAAGTAAAAGGTAAAGAAGAATCTACTCCAAATGTAATGGTGAAAACCAATCAAACCTGAAGAACTGCTCCACTGCCTGCATCAAAATAATAAGATACAAAATGGAAATACATAAATATAATTGATAATTGTATGGTTCCACGTAAGTGATTGACCTTCAGAACGGATTGGTATTCTGGAAAGAAATAGACATAGTGTAGCCATCTTGTGTACGAATAGGTATGAAAACAAAAGAATACTTTTTTATACTGCATATATGTAAAAGTGTAAACTTGCTAGAAGTTGGACTCATTGTCAAACCTGATCAAATGTATGACCTTGGGCCTATGATGACCGCCTTTTATAACCACGTAAGTAACCAAGGGTGCATAATTTCACTCCACAAAACGGAAAAGAATATACGGTTAAAGAGGAAAATATTTATGTGGAGTATGAGGATCAACTACAGTTGTGTCAAATACTCATTTCTGGTTTGATTTAAATATGTATGATATATTGAAGCAATATTTCGTCAATTCATCAAAGTAACGAATTTGTCTGCGCCTTGGAATTGTGTAAGTCCTATTACTCATTAGTATTATGAATGATTAATCGGTAAAAGGAAAGATTGCAATCATCCCCCTCGTGGTATAATGGCTAGGCACACGGTCTAACATTCATGAGGGCAGGGGTTCGAGTACGTATGGGGCTTGCGTTTTTGTTCATCAAAACCACCTTCAATACGATGTTTGTTGTCCATAAGTTGCTCAGATATGAGAGAAAGATAACAGGAGGACGGATTGATATGTCAAAATGCCATATTGGAACAGTACAAGTTCTTTGTTTGGATTACTGACATAACATGTCTTTTTTATAACGCTAGTGTTAAGTTCCAGGGTTTTGTATGGACCACTAATAATAATTGGTTTAACGTTAACATAGCTGTGATAGTCATATCGTTAGTTCAATGTTATGATTATTTAATAGTTCCTTTATAAGTTGTGTTTAAAATTAGGTATGTGGAGTCAATGCGGCTAACATAGTAACCTTACAGTAACGCACTGTACTATATCTCCACGGTTATTGATTCTTAAATGTCAGAAATTGAAAAAAATCTTAATATTGCCAATAAATATGGGTTATATGATCACACTAAAAAGCATGCTGTAGGAAAACTGGTTAAGTCATTACATCAGTTTCCTAAACATGAAAAAAAAATGATGAGAACTTTAATAAGTACTTGGCCATGATTTAATCCAAAATGTTTTGTCTAGAAAACCACTTATTAATAGTAGTATTGATCGTATCAAGCTACTAAACATATCTTCGACCGAAAACTTTTAGAAGTAGTTCATATGGTATATATGTATAGCCAGTCTACGTGAAAAATGTATATAGATATATAATAAGTACAGCCAACATAGTTAATTAACCAGAAAAAAATTATAAAACTCGCCTGGGTTGCTTTTTGAATTCGTTGTATTTGCCAGTGTTAGTTGTATGATTTTGATTAAAATCCTCAGTCATCCTTTCGGAATACATAGCTTGTGTCCAGTATTTAAAAAAGCAATTGGTTTCCAGGCGTTTTTAACCAGTTGGTTAAGAGTACTGCCTACTGCTTTATCTGAAGCATCCACCATCAAAGCAAGTGGGGAAAGAGAATTCGGATATATCAACGTAGTTGCTTGAGCCAGTTTATCTTTAAGCTGTTTAATAGCTTCGACTGCGTCAGAAGACAGTTTGAATTCTTTTGGTTCTCCTTTAAGTGAGTCTGTCAAAGGTTGCATTAATTGTGCACAACCTGGTATGAATCTGCGATAAAAGTTAATTAGACCTAGAAAACTTCTCATTTGTGTTAGAGAGCTAGATATCGGGTATTGTTTGATGGTATCCACTTCTTTTTTTATAGGTTTAATCCCTTCTGGGCTTATTGTGTGACCGAGAAATTCTAAAGTTTGAACACCGAAAACACACTTACTTTGATGTATGTTTATTCCATGTTCATTCAGTCTTTTCAACACTGCTCGTACATGCTCTTCGTGTGATTGCAAATCGGGGCTGGCAATTAACAAGTCGTCTATATACCCCTGCGCAAATGGCATATCTCGAAGTAGGTTATCTATGAATCTTTGAAATGTCTGTGCCGCACTTCTCAGGCCGAATGACATGCGTACAAACTCGAATAAGCCAAAGGGTTTAGTTATAGCTGTCTTGGGGATATCTTCATCAGCCACCGGGATATTGTGATATGCCGTGACTAAGTCAATTTTAGTGAATATGTTCATACCCTGTAAACCGTTTGTGAAATCTTGAATATGCGGTATTGGGTACCTATCTGGTACGGTTTGACAGTTGAGGGCTCTGTAGTCCCCGCACAGCCCTCAATCGCCTTCATTTTTCTTTCGGAGCATATGCAAACGGGATGCCAATTGACTATCAGAGGTGTAACAGCATAGGTTGGTTGGTTAAGAGTTGACCCCAAACAACCAAGCATATGCCAAAACAGTATTGTTTAAGTATTCATTCACTTCCTTACTTTGTATAAGCGTTATATTACTTATTATCTTATATTGAAGGTTGAAAGCCTTTGTTTGTCTGAACAGATAATCTCACGCTCCACTGTGACTGCGCGAAGATCGAAATAAAGACCTATTCACTACTTGTCTGGTTTCTTCAATCAATAGCACGAGGGTTACCTATAGGCACGAAAGAGGGACGGATAATACCCAGTTGTAGCATATAATCAAACTCGGCTCTAGCGATTTTGAGCTTATCTGGTGCTAGTCTCCTGGGTTTTGCAAATACCGGTGCACCTTCGGTTTTGATAGTGTGACTTACTTTTAGTTTGTCTTTGGAAGGCTGTGGGTTTGGTCTAATTAAGTTTGGAAATTCCGCGAGTATATCTCGGAATTTCGCTGTTGTTACTGGAGGAGTTTGAATCAAGTTAAGAAATTTGATGTGGCTTTCTTTGCCTTTTGTGTAAAACGAAGTTTCTTTTAGTGTTAATCGCCGTTTCTTGGTGTCAACAAGAAATTCGTATCTCTCTAGAAAGTCCATCCCCAGTATTGCCAGATCTAAGTCGGCTACCGTGAAAACCCAAGGGAATTGCCTCCTGAACCCCAAATCTAGGGTTAACGTTTTCTGCCCAAATGTCGCGATTTTAGTTTTATTTGCAGCTTGAAGTGTAATCGGGGATGTTTCTCGACTAATTTCAGTTTTATTTCGAGGAATGATGCTAAGAGCAGCGCCAGTATCCACCAAGAAATTCAAGCCGGAGTTTCTGTCTCTAACATAAAACAAGCGACTGTTTAGGCACCCCTTCTCAGTTGTCGCGACCTGGGGAGGGGTTACTCGTTTCCCACTGTCTTGGAATTATGCTTAGGCCAGGCGCATGGTTGCATGCACTTGGTTGAGTTGACACCAAACTTCCAGTGGTACCAACAAAACTGCCCAGATTATCTGGACATTCTTGACCTGTTTTGGGACTTGGATCGTGGTCGTTGTGGTGACCTGCTCCTGTTCTATGACTCATTTGCATTCTGGTGACAGCCTCAGTGAAACTCTTAACACTCGCAATGAGTCCTTCCATGACCGGGTCTTTTGGTGATTCTACGTTTTGTGTGTGATTTATTGTGTCTGATCCAGTTGGAGGACCTCTTTCCATTATTCTATCGGCTATACGCGCTGAATGAGATAATGAGGTTTCAGGGTCTTGTGCATCCAAACAGTGTTGGACGTAGCATGGGAGAGCTTGTATCCATCCTTGTTTTAGGACTGCTTCAGCCACTGTGTTATCGCCCACTAAAACTTGGAGGTGACGTAAAAACTGTGACGGTGATCTATCACCTAGTGTTTCTCCTTGGAAAAGTCTTTGGATTCTCTGACCGTCTGATAATGATGAACGGTTCATTATCTCTCGCCTTAAGATGGTATATGGTTGTGGTGATGGTGGACTTAAAATCAAGTCACGGACTTCTTTGGCGACTGAAAGAGGAAGGATAGAACACAAGTCTCTATAGCGAATCCCTTCAGATTTGATATTGTGTCTCGTGAAATAATGCTCTAGTTGAGCAAACCACAACTCAGGGTCACCACAATCAAATTCTGAAAGTCGAGATTTCGTTGTCATAACAGTGTCTATCTCCACTGGTGACAAATCCTCCAGATTATGGGTTTCTGTTGAGTCTGACATGAGGTATGTGACAAATATAGCAATAAAATTAGCACGAAAAAAATGGTTTCTATAACACGAATAACTTAAGATAATAATAAAAAATGAACTATTTATATATCCAACTTAGTTTACGGATAATCAGGTCTACTTTTACGATTGAGTAAAAAAATAATATTAATAACAAAAATGAGGTTAAATTTGTGTTCAAGAAGGGCTCACCAGTTTCGTGCCTATAGGTAACCCTCGTGCTATTGATAGAAGAAACCAGACAAGTAGTGAATAGGTCTTTATTTCGATCTTAGCGCAGTAACAGTGGAGCGTGCGATTATCTGTTCAGACAAACAAAGGCTTTCAACATTCAATATAAGATAATAAGGAATATAATGCTTATACAAAATAAGGAAGTGAATGAATACTTGAACAATACTGTTTTGGCATATGCTTGGTTGTTTGGGGTCAACTCTTAACCAACCAACCTATGCTGTTACATTAGCTTCCCCCTAGAATCGACTTCCGTAGGAACGTCGGTTCGATTAACCTATCTATCAAAAACACCTTAGTTCTATTTCTCATCCCAAGGGGAAATTATCAACTCGCTCAATGTTTGACTTACAATCAGTGGCAACTAACACTGTCAGCTGTCAACGATAGTCCATGGATATCTATTCATTTACTAGCTTGTCATCTTATTTTGTAGCATGTGATTTCTCCTACAACTATCGCTGACGGTTTGCTGCGTGCTTTCAAGAGAAAGAGTGTGAGACTGTGGAATAGGAATATCTGAAGTGCCGCGAGCGGGCTACCCAACACCATGTTGGTGAGGTACGATTTTCCCATGTTCAGACCGGCTATCAGGTGTTTACTCACCTGCCTCTTGAGTCTTCCTCAAGTAAAAGGTAAAGAAGAATCTACTCCAAATGTAATGGTGAAAACCAATCAAACCTGAAGAACTGCTCCACTGCCTGCATCAAAATAATAAGATACAAAATGGAAATACATAAATATAATTGATAATTGTATGGTTCCACGTAAGTGATTGACCTTCAGAACGGATTGGTATTCTGGAAAGAAATAGACATAGTGTAGCCATCTTGTGTACGAATAGGTATGAAAACAAAAGAATACTTTTTTATACTGCATATATGTAAAAGTGTAAACTTGCTAGAAGTTGGACTCATTGTCAAACCTGATCAAATGTATGACCTTGGGCCTATGATGACCGCCTTTTATAACCACGTAAGTAACCAAGGGTGCATAATTTCACTCCACAAAACGGAAAAGAATATACGGTTAAAGAGGAAAATATTTATGTGGAGTATGAGGATCAACTACAGTTGTGTCAAATACTCATTTCTGGTTTGATTTAAATATGTATGATATATTGAAGCAATATTTCGTCAATTCATCAAAGTAACGAATTTGTCTGCGCCTTGGAATTGTGTAAGTCCTATTACTCATTAGTATTATGAATGATTAATCGGTAAAAGGAAAGATTGCAATCATCCCCCTCGTGGTATAATGGCTAGGCACACGGTCTAACATTCATGAGGGCAGGGGTTCGAGTACGTATGGGGCTTGCGTTTTTGTTCATCAAAACCACCTTCAATACGATGTTTGTTGTCCATAAGTTGCTCAGATATGAGAGAAAGATAACAGGAGGACGGATTGATATGTCAAAATGCCATATTGGAACAGTACAAGTTCTTTGTTTGGATTACTGACATAACATGTCTTTTTTATAACGCTAGTGTTAAGTTCCAGGGTTTTGTATGGACCACTAATAATAATTGGTTTAACGTTAACATAGCTGTGATAGTCATATCGTTAGTTCAATGTTATGATTATTTAATAGTTCCTTTATAAGTTGTGTTTAAAATTAGGTATGTGGAGTCAATGCGGCTAACATAGTAACCTTACAGTAACGCACTGTACTATATCTCCACGGTTATTGATTCTTAAATGTCAGAAATTGAAAAAAATCTTAATATTGCCAATAAATATGGGTTATATGATCACACTAAAAAGCATGCTGTAGGAAAACTGGTTAAGTCATTACATAAGTTTCCTAAACATGAAAAAAAAATGATGAGAACTTTAATAAGTACTTGGCCATGATTTAATCCAAAATGTTTTGTCTAGAAAACCACTTATTAATAGTAGTATTGATCGTATCAAGCTACTAAACATATCTTCGACCGAAAACTTTTAGAAGTAGTTCATATGGTATATATGTATAGCCAGTCTACGTGAAAAATGTATATAGATATATAATAAGTACAGCCAACATAGTTAATTAACCAGAAAAAAATTATAAAACTCGCCTGGGTTGCTTTTTGAATTCGTTGTATTTGCCAGTGTTAGTTGTATGATTTTGATTAAAATCCTCAGTCATCCTTTCGGAATACATAGCTTGTGTCCAGTATTTAAAAAAGCAATTGGTTTCCAGGCGTTTTTAACCAGTTGGTTAAGGGTACCGCCTACTGCTTTATCTGAAGCATCCACCATCAAAGCAAGTGGGGAAAGAGAATTCGGATATATCAACGTAGTTGCTTGAGCCAGTTTATCTTTAAGCTGTTTAATAGCTTCGACTGCGTCAGAAGACAGTTTGAATTCTTTTGGTTCTCCTTTAAGTGAGTCTGTCAAAGGTTGCATTAATTGTGCACAACCTGGTATGAATCTGCGATAAAAGTTAATTAGACCTAGAAAACTTCTCATTTGTGTTAGAGAGCTAGATATCGGGTATTGTTTGATGGTATCCACTTCTTTTTTTATAGGTTTAATCCCTTCTGGGCTTATTGTGTGACCGAGAAATTCTAAAGTTTGAACACCGAAAACACACTTACTTTGATGTATGTTTATTCCATGTTCATTCAGTCTTTTCAACACTGCTCGTACATGCTCTTCGTGTGATTGCAAATCGGGGCTGGCAATTAACAAGTCGTCTATATACCCCTGCGCAAATGGCATATCTCGAAGTAGGTTATCTATGAATCTTTGAAATGTCTGTGCCGCACTTCTCAGGCCGAATGACATGCGTACAAACTCGAATAAGCCAAAGGGTTTAGTTATAGCTGTCTTGGGGATATCTTCATCAGCCACCGGGATATTGTGATATGCCGTGACTAAGTCAATTTTAGTGAATATGTTCATACCCTGTAAACCGTTTGTGAAATCTTGAATATGCGGTATTGGGTACCTATCTGGTACGGTTTGACAGTTGAGGGCTCTGTAGTCCCCGCACAGCCCTCAATCGCCTTCATTTTTCTTTCGGAGCATATGCAAACGGGATGCCAATTGACTATCAGAGGTGTAACAGCATAGGTTGGTTGGTTAAGAGTTGACCCCAAACAACCAAGCATATGCCAAAACAGTATTGTTTAAGTATTCATTCACTTCCTTACTTTGTATAAGCGTTATATTACTTATTATCTTATATTGAAGGTTGAAAGCCTTTGTTTGTCTGAACAGATAATCTCACGCTCCACTGTGACTGCGCGAAGATCGAAATAAAAACCTATTCACTACTTGTCTGGTTTCTTCAATCAATAGCACGAGGGTTACCTATAGGCACGAAAGAGGGACGGATAATACCCAGTTGTAGCATATAATCAAACTCGGCTCTAGCGATTTTGAGCTTATCTGGTGCTAGTCTCCTGGGTTTTGCAAATACCGGTGCACCTTCGGTTTTGATAGTGTGACTTACTTTTAGTTTGTCTTTGGAAGGCTGTGGGTTTGGTCTAATTAAGTTTGGAAATTCCGCGAGTATATCTCGGAATTTCGCTGTTGTTACTGGAGGAGTTTGAATCAAGTTAAGAAATTTGATGTGGCTTTCTTTGCCTTTTGTGTAAAACGAAGTTTCTTTTAGTGTTAATCGCCGTTTCTTGGTGTCAACAAGAAATTCGTATCTCTCTAGAAAGTCCATCCCCAGTATTGCCAGATCTAAGTCGGCTACCGTGAAAACCCAAGGGAATTGCCTCCTGAACCCCAAATCTAGGGTTAACGTTTTCTGCCCAAATGTCGCGATTTTAGTTTTATTTGCAGCTTGAAGTGTAATCGGGGATGTTTCTCGACTAATTTCAGTTTTATTTCGAGGAATGATGCTAAGAGCAGCGCCAGTATCCACCAAGAAATTCAAGCCGGAGTTTCTGTCTCTAACATAAAACAAGCGACTGTTTAGGCACCCCTTCTCAGTTGTCGCGACCTGGGGAGGGGTTACTCGTTTCCCACTGTCTTGGAATTATGCTTAGGCCAGGCGCATGGTTGCATGCACTTGGTTGAGTTGACACCAAACTTCCAGTGGTACCAACAAAACTGCCCAGATTATCTGGACATTCTTGACCTGTTTTGGGACTTGGATCGTGGTCGTTGTGGTGACCTGCTCCTGTTCTATGACTCATTTGCATTCTGGTGACAGGCTCAGTGAAACTCTTAACACTCGCAATGAGTCCTTCCATGACCGGGTCTTTTGGTGATTCTACGTTTTGTGTGTGATTTATTGTGTCTGATCCAGTTGGAGGACCTCTTTCCATTATTCTATCGGCTATACGCGCTGAATGAGATAATGAGGTTTCAGGGTCTTGTGCATCCAAACAGTGTTGGACGTAGCATGGGAGAGCTTGTATCCATCCTTGTTTTAGGACTGCTTCAGCCACTGTGTTATCGCCCACTAAAACTTGGAGGTGACGTAAAAACTGTGACGGTGATCTATCACCTAGTGTTTCTCCTTGGAAAAGTCTTTGGATTCTCTGACCGTCTGATAATGATGAACGGTTCATTATCTCTCGCCTTAAGATGGTATATGGTTGTGGTGATGATGGACTTAAAATCAAGTCACGGACTTCTTTGGCGACTGAAAGAGGAAGGATAGAACACAAGTCTCTATAGCGAATCCCTTCAGATTTGATATTGTGTCTCGTGAAATAATGCTCTAGTTGAGCAAACCACAACTCAGGGTCACCACAATCAAATTCTGAAAGTCGAGATTTCGTAGTCATAACAGTGTCTATCTCCACTGGTGACAAATCCTCCAGATTATGGGTTTCTGTTGAGTCTGACATGAGGTATGTGACAAATATAGCAATAAAATTAGCACGAAAAAAATGGTTTCTATAACACGAATAACTTAAGATAATAATAAAAAATGAACTATTTATATATCCAACTTAGTTTACGGATAATCAGGTCTACTTTTACGATTGAGTAAAAAAATAATATTAATAACAAAAATGAGGTTAAATTTGTGTTCAAGAAGGGCTCACCAGTTTCGTGCCTATAGGTAACCCTCGTGCTATTGATAGAAGAAACCAGACAAGTAGTGAATAGGTCTTTATTTCGATCTTAGCGCAGTAACAGTGGAGCGTGCGATTATCTGTTCAGACAAACAAAGGCTTTCAACATTCAGTATAAGATAATAAGGAATATAATGCTTATACAAAATAAGGAAGTGAATGAATACTTGAACAATACTGTTTTGGCATATGCTTGGTTGTTTGGGGTCAAATCTTAACCAACCTATGCTGTTACATTAGCTTCCCCCTAGAATCGACTTCCGTAGGAACGTCGGTTCGATTAACCTATCTATCAAAAACACCTTAGTTCTATTTCTCATCCCAAGGGGGAATTATCAACTCGCTCAATGTTTGACTTACAATCAGTGGCAACTAACACTGTCAGCTGTCAACGATAGTCCATGGATATCTATTCATTTACTAGCTTGTCATCTTATTTTGTAGCATGTGATTTCTCCTACAACTATCGCTGACGGTTTGCTGCGTGCTTTCAAGAGAAAGAGTGTGAGACTGTGGAATAGGAATATCTGAAGTGCCGCGAGCGGGCTACCCAACACCATGTTGGTGAGGTACGATTTTCCCATGTTCAGACCGGCTATCAGGTGTTTACTCACCTGCCTCTTGAGTCTTCCTCAAGTAAAAGGTAAAGAAGAATCTACTCCAAATGTAATGGTGAAAACCAATCAAACCTGAAGAACTGCTCCACTGCCTGCATCAAAATAATAAGATACAAAATGGAAATACATAAATATAATTGATAATTGTATGGTTCCACGTAAGTGATTGACCTTCAGAACGGATTGGTATTCTGGAAAGAAATAGACATAGTGTAGCCATCTTGTGTACGAATAGGTATGAAAACAAAAGAATACTTTTTTATACTGCATATATGTAAAAGTGTAAACTTGCTAGAAGTTGGACTCATTGTCAAACCTGATCAAATGTATGACCTTGGGCCTATGATGACCGCCTTTTATAACCACGTAAGTAACCAAGGGTGCATAATTTCACTCCACAAAACGGAAAAGAATATACGGTTAAAGAGGAAAATATTTATGTGGAGTATGAGGATCAACTACAGTTGTGTCAAATACTCATTTCTGGTTTGATTTAAATATGTATGATATATTGAAGCAATATTTCGTCAATTCATCAAAGTAACGAATTTGTCTGCGCCTTGGAATTGTGTAAGTCCTATTACTCATTAGTATTATGAATGATTAATCGGTAAAAGGAAAGACTGCAATCATCCCCCTCGTGGTATAATGGCTAGGCACACGGTCTAACATTCATGAGGGCAGGGGTTCGAGTACGTATGGGGCTTGCGTTTTTGTTCATCAAAACCACCTTCAATACGATGTTTGTTGTCCATAAGTTGCTCAGATATGAGAGAAAGATAACAGGAGGACGGATTGATATGTCAAAATGCCATATTGGAACAGTACAAGTTCTTTGTTTGGATTACTGACATAACATGTCTTTTTTATAACGCTAGTGTTAAGTTCCAGGGTTTTGTATGGACCACTAATAATAATTGGTTTAACGTTAACATAGCTGTGATAGTCATATCGTTAGTTCAATGTTATGATTATTTAATAGTTCCTTTATAAGTTGTGTTTAAAATTAGGTATGTGGAGTCAATGCGGCTAACATAGTAACCTTACAGTAACGCACTGTACTATATCTCCACGGTTATTGATTCTTAAATGTCAGAAATTGAAAAAAATCTTAATATTGCCAATAAAGATGGGTTGTATGATCACACTAAAAAGCATGCTGTAGGAAAACTGGTTAAGTCATTACATAAGTTTCCTAAACATGAAAAAAAAATGATGAGAACTTTAATAAGTACTTGGCCATGATTTAATCCAAAATGTTTTGTCTAGAAAACCACTTATTAATAGTAGTATTGATCGTATCAAGCTACTAAACATATCTTCGACCGAAAACTTTTAGAAGTAGTTCATATGGTATATATGTATAGCCAGTCTACGTGAAAAATGTATATAGATATATAATAAGTACAGCCAACATAGTTAATTAACCAGAAAAAAATTATAAAACTCGCCTGGGTTGCTTTTTGAATTCGTTGTATTTGCCAGTGTTAGTTGTATGATTTTGATTAAAATCCTCAGTCATCCTTTCGGAATACATAGCTTGTGTCCAGTATTTAAAAAAGCAATTGGTTTCCAGGCGTTTTTAACCAGTTGGTTAAGGGTACCGCCTACTGCTTTATCTGAAGCATCCACCATCAAAGCAAGTGGGGAAAGAGAATTCGGATATATCAACGTAGTTGCTTGAGCCAGTTTATCTTTAAGCTGTTTAATAGCTTCGACTGCGTCAGAAGACAGTTTGAATTCTTTTGGTTCTCCTTTAAGTGAGTCTGTCAAAGGTTGCATTAATTGTGCACAACCTGGTATGAATCTGCGATAAAAGTTAATTAGACCTAGAAAACTTCTCATTTGTGTTAGAGAGCTAGATATCGGGTATTGTTTGATGGTATCCACTTCTTTTTTTATAGGTTTAATCCCTTCTGGGCTTATTGTGTGACCGAGAAATTCTAAAGTTTGAACACCGAAAACACACTTACTTTGATGTATGTTTATTCCATGTTCATTCAGTCTTTTCAACACTGCTCGTACATGCTCTTCGTGTGATTGCAAATCGGGGCTGGCAATTAACAAGTCGTCTATATACCCCTGCGCAAATGGCATATCTCGAAGTAGGTTATCTATGAATCTTTGAAATGTCTGTGCCGCACTTCTCAGGCCGAATGACATGCGTACAAACTCGAATAAGCCAAAGGGTTTAGTTATAGCTGTCTTGGGGATATCTTCATCAGCCACCGGGATATTGTGATATGCCGTGACTAAGTCAATTTTAGTGAATATGTTCATACCCTGTAAACCGTTTGTGAAATCTTGAATATGCGGTATTGCGTACCTATCTGGTACGGTTTGACAGTTGAGGGCTCTGTAGTCCCCGCACAGCCCTCAATCGCCTTCATTTTTCTTTCGGAGCATATGCAAACGGGATGCCAATTGACTATCAGAGGTGTAACAGCATAGGTTGGTTGGTTAAGAGTTGACCCCAAACAACCAAGCATATGCCAAAACAGTATTGTTTAAGTATTCATTCACTTCCTTACTTTGTATAAGCGTTATATTACTTATTATCTTATATTGAAGGTTGAAAGCCTTTGTTTGTCTGAACAGATAATCTCACGCTCCACTGTGACTGCGCGAAGATCGAAATAAAAACCTATTCACTACTTGTCTGGTTTCTTCAATCAATAGCACGAGGGTTACCTATAGGCACGAAAGAGGGACGGATAATACCCAGTTGTAGCATATAATCAAACTCGGCTCTAGCGATTTTGAGCTTAATAAATAAATCCCTAAACTAAATAGCTCTGTAGGTTTTCGACATTCGATGCTGACAATATGTTTTAGTGGACTCATCTAGCTGAAGGTGCTCGGTCATGCATCCGCACCAGATCACGTGCTGTAACGCTGTGCTCAACATCAACCGTAATCACTAGCCAGATTAGATCAGAGATTCCCGATATATTGGTTATCGCCAAATACACTCTTCCAATCTCCTCGACTCTGTCTTTTGATTTCTCTCATATTAGAAGGTGTTACTGGTAGAAGCGTTGTCAAACACTGAATACCGTATCATCCTCATTGGTGAGACCGTCGTGATCTGGTACACCTAATTGCAACTGTGAGTCTGTTCCTTTTTGGGATTTTTATATATTTTTTTATATATATTTATATATATATTTTTTAAACATTGTGATTTGTTTTCGTGTTTTTCCTTGGATATATATATATTTTCAACTCGTTCATTATCGTACTTCATATTTCATCATGGCTGAACAGACACCCAAAGTACTCAAGCTTAAGACTTTGTCCCCGCCTTCGTTTTAGCTCATGCCTTTCTGGCCCGACAATATCGAAGCCTGGTTCTGCTACGCAGAAGCCGACTTCCACAAGCACGGCGTGATCGACACACGTGCACAATTCCTCGCAGTAGTCGAGGCACTACCGCGCGAATTCAACAGGTACGTAACACCTAGTATGTTTACTAGTGATGTTTCCGATTCTTACGAAATCCTAAAACGTTCGATTCTTAAACGAGGAGACCTAACCGATCGACAAAGATTAGATCAACTCTTCAATAACATCGACCTGCAACACGGTTCTGCGACTGACATGTTGCAAAGAATGAGAGAAGTGATAGGCCTAAGGACTTTCGACGAAGGTCTATTTAAACAACTTTTCTTGTCTAAACTTCCTCAACAGGTGCAAGCGGTTCTGGTCTCGTTTCAGAACAACGCTTTGGACGAGCTAGCTGCATTTGCCGATCGCATTTTAGAAATATCTCCACGGTTATTTATCCTTAAATGTCAGAAATTTAAAAAAATCTGAATATTGCCAATGAAAATGGGTTATATGATCACATTAAAAAGCATGTTGCGGGAAAACTGGTTAGGTCATTACAGAAGTTTCCCAAACATGAAAAAAGATGAGAACTTTAATAAGTACTTGACCATGGTTTAATCCAAAATGTTTTGTCTAAAAACCACTTATTAATAGTAGTATTGATCGTATCAAGCTACTAGAAATATCTTCGACCGAAAACTTTTAGAAGTAGTTCATATGGTATATATGTATAGCCAGTCTATGTGAAAAATGTATATAGATATATAATAAGTACAGCCAATATAGTTAATTAACCAGAAAAAGAAATTATAAAACTCGCCTGGGTTGCTTTTTGAATTCGTTGTATTTGCAAGTGTTATTATTATTATTATTATTCACAAACATCTTATGGGTACATAAGTGTTGTGAAGAAACCATTTCGGGTTTCTTCATAAAATGCAATAATACACAATTTTCAATAATGTTAGCATTATACTTGCCATATATAAAAAATAAAAAATAAATTAGAATAATAATAGTAGAATAATAATAATAATAAATCGGGTCTGTGTAATTAAGAAGAATATTGAATTGAGTTTAAAGAAGGAAATGGAGAAAATAAGGGAATAGAAATAAAGGAGACGTGAAATAAGCAAACAGTCTAATAGGCGTGTTTATGAACAGATAAGAAGAAAAAACGACCATGTGTGTATCGTTGAATTAGTAACAAAAAATAATTTATCGTTGTAGTAAGATATGACAATAGAATAAATGTTTGTGCGGTTATAGTTTAGAGTGATGCTATGAAAGTCACAATTAAGTGAAAAGAATAATAAAATATCACTCTGTATGAGTCATATATGCATAGTGAAGATAAAACTAATCTGAGAAGTTAATTAAAGTGTAACACAAGTTATTGTCTTAATTAGAAACTTCATAATCTTAAGAATAAGATTTATTTAGAAGGGAAGAAGAGAGAGAAAAGAAGTGAACACCTAGTGAAAAGGTTCATCCATGATAAGAATAATAATTGTGTAATGAATATCAACTTCAGAAGGAAACCAGCAATTGAAAAAAAATAAAAAATAAATGAATAAAAATCCTTTAAAGCACTCGGATGAATACATTTAGATTTATGTAATAGTATACAGAATGAAACCGGATATTAGTATAAATATTTGTGCAATAATAATTAAGATTGATGATATGAAAGTCAAAATGATTTCAAAGGACAATCTGGAGTTAAATATGTTTAGAAGGATAAGAAGAGATAAAGAGAATATCTAATGTGTTGGGGAATTAAAAATGATATTAATAACGGTAATAATGATAAACACGAACATAAGCAGACTTCATATATTAAGATAAAGAGAAATAATAAAAAAAAACGTGAAAAGACTTAAAGTTTTTATTTTGCTTTTCAAGCAATTAAATAGATGACGGACCTTGTTTGTATAAATCATTATTGAATACATTGATATTCAATAGGTGACATAATCCACTTTCGGAAAGAAAATCGTCAAGGAGACTTTTGAACCGGGTTGTAGTTTCACTGCAACGGAGGTTCACTGGCGGTCTGTTCCACATGGTTGAGTAGCGAATAAGGAAAAAATTCTGACGTAAGTTTGTGTGGGTTCTTGGAATCGCTAGAATGTTCTCCTTATTGCGTAGATTGTGGGATGATATTATAAGGTATGAAGGGGTGGATACCGATGAGTAGGAAATACCGTTAATGAGCCGGTAGATAAAGACAAGATTTAATTTGATACGTCTGATCCAAAGAGGTTCTAAGTTGAGTTGTTGACATCTTTGGTAATAGTCTTTGTTATCGGAATACCCCAGAACAGCTTTGGTGAACTTTCTTTGAACACCTTCAATTCTAATCAGATCATTATGTCTACAATTACTGTAAACTAAAATACCATATTCAAGAATGGGTAAGATACATTTTCTGTACAGTAACAATCTCGATTCGATATTATTGAAGTTTATCATTATCAATCCGATGAGCTTTCTAGCTTTGGATACTTGAGATATGATGTGTTCAGAAAAGTTCAGACTGTTGCTATATCTTAAACCCAGGTCACGAACAGTGTTGAGAGGTTTGAGTGTATGTGTCTGTACAGTCAGATTTAAGTTAAGACAGCGACCAATGTGAATAAATCCACTTTTGTCAACATTAAGTGACATATTCCACGAAATAGTCCATTCGTACAACTTGTTTATTTCCTCCTGAATTACCGCTGAAATATAGCTTTCTTTCGTGGGAGAAGAGAATGAATAAACTACTTTCAGGTCATCAGCAAAAAGGAAAGGCTTGCCATACTGAAAGAGGGAACATACATCATTGATAAAAAGGAGAAAGAGTAGTGGACCAACCACACTTCCTTGTATAACCCCACTGGTTACATTTACAGGTTTAGAGTAGCAAGATCCAAAGCGAACGATTTGGCTACGTTCTTCAAAAAAGATTTGAGCCAAGATAAAAGGGGATTCTGAATGCCAAATGAAGAGAGTTTTAAAAGAAGAAGTTTGTGTGAGACACTGTCGAAAGCCTTACTAAAATCGAAGTAAAGAATTATCACTGACTGACCAACATCTCTTCTCTGGGTAATTTGATCAAAAAACTCCAGGTGCGATGTGAAACATGAGCGTTTACTCATGAACCCATGTTGGGATGGGCTGATCAGACTAGCTGAAAGTAAAAATGATAGTAGCTGTTTGTGGATGATTTTTTCCATGGTTCTTGAGAGCACGGATGTCAAATTAATTGGCCTATAGTTAATAATATCACTACGTGGTCCTGTTTTGAATCTAGGGGTGATAAGGGATGTTTTCCATACAGATGGATAGGTCCCATATTCCATAGATAGATTGAAAAGTTTCAAACAAAATAGTGGAAATTCTGTACTTCCATATTTCACAAATAATAATAATAATTTATTCTCAAATAACAGATTGTTACATGAGGCATGCCAGTTTACAGGCAAGATCAAATTGATACAAATGATACAATATACACTGTAATAAATTACATAGCTGGGTTGATAATTTATAAGATATGAATGTCGATGGTTTGAATCAGTACCACAGTTGGCGCGATTCATGAAAGTTTCGTTGCGAATGTGCGACTGATGGTCAAATGTAGGTCCATTGAAGGTATGAACTTTTAGAAATCGCAACCTTATGTCCCTTTGGGATATCCAAGGCTTTAAGGATGGTGCAGGATGAAGTCATCCGTTCCATATCTTAAGGAGGCTGAAAGAGGGAGCAAGTAAAAGAAAACACGAGAGGCAGAGTAGCCAATATTCATGAAGGAATGTTTTGAGGTATGATCACTCAGTCTAATTTTCCTTTATTAAGGTATATGTTAAGAAAGAGCATTTTAATAGGTTAAAGAAAATAAGTGTAGACAAGGTGTGAGTGGACATACAACTGACAAATGGGAGCGATTCGGAAAAGAGCTGAGAGTATAAGATTATGTGTGATTATAAAATAAAATATAGTGCTAGAAACAGTATTGTGATATACATTTGGCTGTCTTCCCTTTATTATCGAAGCTATTAGAGCCCCTTTCGTTTTTTTAAATATTTTCCCCCAGTTATTATAGGGTCTTGATTAGGCTTCGTATATTAGCGAATTGTCTAGTTTGCTTGTAATAGGATTTCTGGGTAGGAAGTGAAACCAATTCAACGTTCGTAACACGACTTAAAGAGGTATTTTGCGTGAATAAATCAGCTTCAATACCTTAAGTTCGTGGCATCCCACTATACCATAAGGAGCCGTAATTAAACAAAATGTTCTGCCCTACAGACATGGGTGGATTAAAGTTATCTCCCCACCTTCATGTTTGCTGGTCAGTAACGCCACCCTCCCTCCTTTGATGATGTAGGTATCCCGTCAGGTCCACCATCATAAGACTTTTTCAGGGCAGTTATGGCCTGCTTGATGGCGGAGGGTGTGAAATCAATTTTCGACATATGTCTGAATGTTAGCATTGGAAATGTAATGCTGGAGCCTTCAGTTTCAGTTTTGTAGCACTGCGAGAAATGCTTGCTGAAATGTTCGCATATAGTATTTGGGTCGTTAACAATGCTTCCGTTAACTATGAAGAATTTGGTCGTGCCAAGGGAATTTGACTTTACACGGGATTTAAAACGTCGAAGTATTGATAATTCTGGGCTTTTACTACGTAGAGCTTTATTTTCTATATTCATGAAATACTTACGTTTAGATGAAGCGTTTCTGTCGAATAATTTAAGTATACTCTGAAGTGCATACACATCATTCTGCTCATAGTAGCGGTTTTTTAATTTCCTCAGCTTTCTTTTAAAAGTATTTTGGCCCCTATTAGCATTATAAGCCACACGGCCAATAACTAGAGCAGTGCAGTCAAGACAATATATCAGGTTTTGGTATAGATTGGAAAGCGCATTGTCAAGATTGTTTGTGGTAAAATAAGTTTCCCATGGTAAACATTGAATGAGAGTTTCAGTCCGTTTCCATGTTTGTTGATCAAAATATCTGCTCTGGTACGTCATCGAAACTTTAGAATTCAATTGTATGGCGTTTAAAGAGTGAATAATACTCAATACAACTCTATGGTCACTCATAAAAATTCATGACTGGTATGCACTGAGATAGAGTCTATGTTGATTGTGAACATTAAATCAAGTGTATAATTCCCTCTAGTTGGTTTTCGGACCTGTTGAACCAATCCACAATTTTCTAATTTTTCAACTAGCTTGTTATATCGACTTGGTACCGGAGTCAAGCCCCATGTAATTTTTGGCAGATTAAAATCACCTCCGATGATTTTAAAAGTATGCGGTTGGTGCGAAGCAATGGTAAATATGTTTGTTAGTAGTCTGTCAAACCACTTTGTCATCATGTGAAATATGTTTACCGTTGCTGGCAGGAAAGCCTGCGGGATTACAAAAAACGTTTTCTCATTGCTATTGGACATAACATCTGATAAGGGCATAGTGTACATATTGGGAGCCGGACCAAGAAGGCTATCAGGTCTATTTTTTTGACCAAGTGGCCAATTACAATTCAGATAACTATTTATACCTGACGTATGGGTAACGTGTTTAAGACGTTTATTTCCAAGGTTTGTGGTTGATTTCGGCTTCTTCATATGTTGGAGAGGATTATGTACTGTTAAACATACTTGCGATGGTTTGGGAGGTTCGAATATATCAACGTTAAGTGCGTGGTCAGTTATATGAATGTTATAATTAGTTTTCCTGTTATCCGTTGCACAGTTACTGTAACTGGGTGTTGCACTAACAAGGGTTTGGACTGTGTTATCACATTCTTTATCAGCACAACTACTTCGGGTTGAATCTAAATCAACATTCTTAAGAGGATGGACACCACCTACATCGGGATTACTTTCTTCTGGGTTTTGAATTTTAGGAGATTCAGAAGAGCTTTTCTGTGGCGGCAAAATTGTTAAGCTAGACGTCCTCTTAGAATCGGACTTAACTTTACGACCATTAGGATTATGATGCGTTTGAGAGTTTGACGCTGGTGGTCTGTAGTTATCTCTTCCTGCTTTTCGCTGGCATGGTGTTTTATCCGGAAGAGTCTTAATATCCTTGAAAATTTGTTTTTGTCTCAATGAATTGGAGGAATTTAGAAATTCACTGGCGTCTACAGATGAGTTGAATTTGAACAAGATCGGTGCGTGCATACCAGGATGACTTCTTTTTAATTTTGTGCATACATATGGTACGTGTGTCATATTGCTGGCTCTAAGCAGACTAGATTTGATATTTATAAGGGCATGTGTATCCGGTATATTAAACACAATTGCATTACTAGATCGTCTTATTCTTTCAAATACCTCTGATGCAACACGATCTAGGAAAATATTTATGTCATTCATTTGATCTGGAGTCTATGTGAGGTTGGGGTTGATGAGATATATAAGCGGATTGAGAATGTTCATGTCTACTTGCAACTTTTTTATAGCATCCATATGGTTGCAGTTGCGATTATCATCACTGTTTACCATCAGAGTTTTCAACATGTCTGGAATGGAGACAACTGGTCAGAAAGGCATTAGTTGAAACGAAGGCTTTCAACATTCAATATAAGATAATAAGGAATATAACGCTTATACAAAATAAGGAAGTGAATGAATACTTGAACAATACTGTTTTGGCATATGCTTGGTTGTTTGGGGTCAACTCTTAACCAACCAACCTATGCTGTTACAAGTGTACAGAGTTGAATGAATGTACTTTTGCACAACAGAGATGAAAATGTAATCAATAATGAGGCCTTAGTTTGGCAATGATAACAAATTACAGAAGTATTGGTAAACTCACAAAGATTAAACTTAATGCTTAATTTTCTATTTTATATTATTTTTTTAATAATTAATGAAAAATCATTGGAAATTCGCTCGTTATTTCTTTTAAAAACGTGTTATAAAACGAGTAAACGTGAAAAATATAATTTAATATTTTCACATTGTGTGTTAAATATTGACTTCTGTTGGAAGATTAAATGATATGGGTGGCGTACTATGTTCTGATCAATGTTCTTTTTCTTGATTCCACAAAATGAACATACCGTTCTTTATAAAGGTATTAAACATGTCGAACTATTACTTGGTTTTTCATCATTCTCTGATTTTGTAGTAATTATTGGTGGAGGTTGTTTGTTTATGGTAGTCTTTTCTTTGTAATATTGGTCCTCGTAGTTATCAGGTTTCATCCTATCTATAGGGATAATTTCCATCTTCCCATTTTTTTTCAATGGTGAACTGTTTGGTTGTCCGTTTAATTACTCAACAACGTCCTTCTTATGGTTGCTTCGAAAGCCTTTTAACAACGCCGACCCGAAAGAAGGTAAATTAGCACGTTTGCAAACGTTGTGACGGCTGTGGTCACGTGAAGGTATTGCTATAATTTGATGCGTTGTTTGCAGTCGGCGGTTTGTAACGCGAGTTGGGTCAGCTGGTATTTACGTATATGTTTTGACCAGTCCTAATTAAACTAGGGTTGTACCTACTTACTCCTCTTATCCCCCCTTATAATAGAGCATAGGCCACTAACCTGCACTCTCCATCCAACCCTATCATGGTCAATCATATCCACTTCAAACATCTTTTCCCCATTTTTTGACTTGGAGCTGGTTTATTTTCTCCCACAGTAGGCTGCTGTTGATGATATCCGGTCAACGGACATTAAATATATTGCGTGGACAACTGTTTTCAAATACTTATACCTATCTCCACTGGTGACAAATCCTCCAGATTATGGGTTTCTTTTAAGTCTGACATGAGGTATGTGACAAATATAGCAATAAAATTAGCACGAAAAAAAAAGGTTTCTATGACACGAATAACCTAAGATAATAAAAAGAATAAACTATTTATATACCCAACTTAGTTTACGGATAATCAGGTCTACTTTTACGATTGAGTAAAAAAAAATAATATTAATAACAAAAATGAGGTTAAAGTTGTGTTCAAACAGGGCTCACCAATTTCGTGCCTATAGGTAACCCTCGTGCTATTGATAGAAGAAACCAAAGTAGTGAGTACGTCTTTATTTCGATCTTAGCGCAGTCACAGTGGAGCGTGGGATTATCTGTTCAGACAAACAAAAGCTTTCAACATTCAATATAAGATAATAAGGAATATAACGCTTATACAAAATAAGGAAGTGAATGAATACTTGAACAGTACTGTTTTGACATATGCTTGATTGTTTGGGTTCAACTCTTAACCAACCAACCTATGCTGTTACAGATATAAGTCGGCTACCGTGAAAACCCAAGGGAATTGCCTCCTGAACCCCAAATCTAGGGTTAACGTTTTCTGCCCAAATGTCGCGATTTTAGTTTTATTTGCAGCTTGAAGTGTAATCGGGGATGTTTCTCGACTAATTTCAGTTTTATTTCGAGGAATGATGCTAAGAGCAGCGCCAGTATCCACCAAGAAATTCAAGCCGGAGTTTCTGTCTCTAACATAAAACAAGCGACTGTTTAGGCACCCCTTCTCAGTTGTCGCGACCTGGGGAGGGGTTACTCGTTTCCC
The DNA here is from genome assembly GCA_944470205.2 of Schistosoma margrebowiei. Lineage (NCBI taxonomy): Eukaryota > Metazoa > Platyhelminthes > Trematoda > Strigeidida > Schistosomatidae > Schistosoma > Schistosoma margrebowiei. The sequence goes on along the minus strand of OX104026.1, from coordinate 16,951,516 downwards.
ACTGTCTTGGAATTATGCTTAGGCCAGGCGCATGGTTGCATGCACTTGGTTGAGTTGACACCAAACTTCCAGTGGTACCAACAAAACTGCCCAGATTATCTGGACATTCTTGACCTGTTTTGGGACTTGGATCGTGGTCGTTGTGGTGACCTGCTCCTGTTCTATGACTCATTTGCATTCTGGTGACAGGCTCAGTGAAACTCTTAACACTCGCAATGAGTCCTTCCATGACCGGGTCTTTTGGTGATTCTACGTTTTGTGTGTGATTTATTGTGTCTGATCCAGTTGGAGGACCTCTTTCCATTATTCTATCGGCTATACGCGCTGAATGAGATAATGAGGTTTCAGGGTCTTGTGCATCCAAACAGTGTTGGACGTAGCATGGGAGAGCTTGTATCCATCCTTGTTTTAGGACTGCTTCAGCCACTGTGTTATCGCCCACTAAAACTTGGAGGTGACGTAAAAACTGTGACGGTGATCTATCACCTAGTGTTTCTCCTTGGAAAAGTCTTTGGATTCTCTGACCGTCTGATAATGATGAACGGTTCATTATCTCTCGCCTTAAGATGGTATATGGTTGTGGTGATGATGGACTTAAAATCAAGTCACGGACTTCTTTGGCGACTGAAAGAGGAAGGATAGAACACAAGTCTCTATAGCGAATCCCTTCAGATTTGATATTGTGTCTCGTGAAATAATGCTCTAGTTGAGCAAACCACAACTCAGGGTCACTACAATCAAATTCTGAAAGTCGAGATTTCGTAGTCATAACAGTGTCTATCTCCACTGGTGACAAATCCTCCAGATTATGGGTTTCTGTTGAGTCTGACATGAGGTATGTGACAAATATAGCAATAAAATTAGCACGAAAAAAATGGTTTCTATAACACGAATAACTTAAGATAATAATAAAAAAATGAACTATTTATATATCCAACTTAGTTTACGGATAATCAGGTCTACTTTCACGATTGAGTAAAAAAATAATATTAATAACAAAAATGAGGTTAAATTTGTGTTCAAGAAGGGCTCACCAGTTTCGTGCCTATAGGTAACCCTCGTGCTATTGATAGAAGAAACCAGACAAGTAGTGAATAGGTCTTTATTTCGATCTTAGCGCAGTAACAGTGGAGCGTGCGATTATCTGTTCAGACAAACAAAGGCTTTCAACATTCAATATAAGATAATAAGGAATATAATGCTTATACAAAATAAGGAAGTGAATGAATACTTGAACAATACTGTTTTGGCATATGCTTGGTTGTTTGGGGTCAAATCTTAACCAACCAACCTATGCTGTTACAACGCCTCCCCTAGATCCTTTAGCAAACATCTTTAAACCTCGCCAGTCTGATTAGAGTTTTATCAACACAATCAGGTACGCAAATCATCAGTATAAGCAGTCAAGGAAATCTTCTACAAGCCAAAACCACTGTCGACGTTATCTCAACACTGACTTCGGTTCATGTCATTATCATATACATGAGTTGGGAGTTGTCCTCCTCTTGGTTTCAACTCATATTTTCCATGATAATCACATTAGCATCAGTCACTGTTTGTCATCTTGTTAAGACTTGTCTAGCCGAGAGCATCTTTCATCATCACAGCATCTATATGTGTGACACATTGGCTGTGTAGATTTCCACAACCTATAATCACTTAATTTCAAATAAGTCGTTTTCTACCTTATGCGAAACTCGATTCTTGTGATTCTTGCACCATCTGCCAGTAGGTGTGAGTATAAACAACATAGAGTCTAGAACATATCTATCATGAATGCACTTATGTTTAACAAATTGCTTTTAGCTATCTGTCCAAAATGTACACAGTTATAGCTTTTTTCACGTAAAAGAATTTTTGATAACCAACCATATGTATTGGTAGTATTACTAAATTCTATCACAGTTAAGTAATAATGAGGTCGAGGAAATCTCCCTCCAACTAAATAAACCGCATGAAACTTAACAAACTCACTGGAAAACTAGTTGGAACTGTTCTTTTCCACGGTCATACCTTTGTTCCTTTAGGTAGCCTACTAATACAGATGGAATTAGAAATCAACTCATTTGGAGGGCGTATCGATATAAGCGTTATTTAAATTGATAATTCAAGCCAAAATGATGCCATTATCGACATTTCTGTATTTTTGATAGTTTTCAATAATTGTAAACACTAAGTATTTGTAGTAGCTACAAGTTAAGCTATCAACCAACAACTATTACTACTCATGGTAGTGCGACTTATTAATTTATTTCAACACGAAATCATTCTTAATTATCATAACCCTAGTTTGTTTAATTCTAAACTAAGCTTGGTCTGAATTTCATTTTGTGTGTGTTAAGAGTAAAATCAAATACTTTGAAATTACTATATGTATTACTCGATCAGCTGATATCGCTTTCTTTCTGATTTATTTTTCAGCTTATCAATACGAGGAGGTTTCTTATTATTTTTGGTAACCTCCGGCGCGTGATAATACTACTGGATTTGGTATCAAACAAACGTTGCATTGATTCTGTTGGTAGAGTAGTGTAGTGGCATTGGACTCGAACCACACGGTTTTTGAAGCCGGGCATATAATTTCTCAAATAACTTGTATTCAACAGTTGACACGAAGAGGAGGTTGGTTATGGGGAACGCGAGAAACGTAGTTCAATAAATCGGCCGGCATGGCTCAGCCTTGCAGATGGGGTCATTCTTGTGTAACTTGTCTCTTCTATTCCCACTAAACTTATAGTTCTATCTCCAGTCTAATTGTGTTCTCCAACATATATTGGTGATTCCTACGATAAGACGAGTCAGTGTAGACAGTGATGTGATCTTAAAGATTAGGCAATGATATCATGACAAACCTACGATTTTGGGATTAGGTCTATTGTTAGAGCAGTACTAACAACGAAATAGACCATAGTTCTACAAACTCATGTACCACGTACGAATAGTGAAATAGTTACAGTTACTCTCGAATATCAACTAGCAATAAATGTCAAAACAGCGCCACCTCTACATTTCAAATTAGGCAAAAGCCTAATGCTACTAATCTCTAACCTGCAGCCGCCTAATCGACTACGCATCCTTACACTAGTTTAAGGGGACTTAGTAGTAAGATGGAAGGGTCAGAGATGTGTTTCTTTATACAAATTCTAATTGAACCAGGCTCTCCTTTGATGTTACAGACGATATAGTGATAACACAAATTATGACACTACTCAGATGTGACAGAGAACGACGAATAAAAAAGCGGAATATTTATCTACGTTTTCAAGAGCTTCAAAGCTGCAAGACCTGCCATTAAATCAGCTCAGATACCAAAGTCGTATCGCTGCTAACTCAACGAGAACTCAATTAGAGGGATAAACCACCTCAATAGAAATTACACACATGGGGGGGGGTAAGACATTCGAGGTGATATTGTCACCACTTCACTTGTGTTTTGTTCCGATACTCCTAGACAGGGACTTCAGCAACCGATTGATAGGTATCAATGAGGAGTATGTAGGACCTTCATAATGACTTGACAACCAACTTGACGCTGGTACGTAATCATCGGTTGCATTTATTTTGATTCCTAGCAAGATACTACAGTGTAATCAGTCTTTAGGCCAAGCTAAATAAAGAAGCTAAACTAAAAACATCACGGTGGATTTATAGCCCAAAGGGAATTTATAAATGCCATCATACTAGAATTGAGGGAAGTCTTTAATGCCCAGTTTGTCAAAAGGTTAAACCAAGCACTTGGAGATAAAGAACACTCCTCTACTGGCTTGGGAAACATTCACCTAACCTCCAACTTAGTACTGAGAACAATTTCGTCCCTTCAGCCAGGCAAGTCATCGAGATATAACAGCATAGAACTCAAAGTTGTATAACGATGAGCAGAGACTGTCATCACATTGATATATGTGACTTGTTCCATCAACCCCTTATGCAGTCAAATCGGGAGCAATCTCCCGATAATCTTCAGAGGAACACACAAGAAAGACATGACTCGTCGCAGGTAATCACGTCATCCCCGATATTGCTCAAGGTCTAGGTTTAAGAGCATTTGGTCGGCGGCTAAGTAAAGGAATATACGGATCATGGAACTCAAAAACAGAGTTTGGAAAGTAAGGTTTTGGAGTTTAATCACCGGCTAAAACATCTGCAACCAACAAGTATTAGGACACGTAGTACTAATTCACTTTGCAAATGAATCCAACAGTTTACCAAATTTCGGGTTGGATTTTCCTAACTTACTCCTCTCAGATCTCTCAAGTCAATTAGAGGGGCAAATATTCCACACTAAGTTAGGCAGGGAGTATACCTACACTAGGACTCCAACACCCACAGTCCCATGGTGAACTACTTCAAGTCCATTCACTTTATTATTTCCATGAATTGTTCTTTATATAAAATTGTCTTGCTGGTCTGTATCCATGCTAACGATGTCAAGTTCTGGAGGGGGGCAAACTTGCGTTCGAAAATGACACCAAGTTAAAAAAACGTCGAGAAGATAGTTTAAAATTCAGCTTTTCCAAATGCCACGCTATCGACTTTCAACCTCGCATTACACAAAGGACCTGCATGTTTCGTAATTATCCTCTTCCAGATTTATCCACTTGACAAACACGTATTCACCCATGTATTACCGTCCCACATTTGATCAGCCGTCTTATGTGTTTCGTAAATTACCACGGTTATCACTGCTGGACATCAGAAACTACTTCTTATGCTTCGGATCACTGTTTATCCTCTGATTCTTTTAGTTTCGTCTTTTCAAATATTACCCAAACTACAAGATACACAAATCCACAAATATCTATCCAATTGACTAGGATTAGTGAAGTCGAGTGGCTAGGCCATCACTTATTGGACATTACCAAATACATGTAGCCATGCTGAATCAAAGAAAGTGAGCGCAAAGAAATCGACCAATTTATAAAAGCAAGTGACAGAGAGTTTATAGGTTTTGGAATAGCTATTAATTTGACTAGGACTGGAGCAGTCGAGTGACTGGATTACGAACCATTTAATTTTCCTAATGATTTGGAACCGTAAGGAAACAGAAAAGAGAGTGTGTATAAGTGAAAAAAGATTTATATAAGCAAAGGAAGGGAAAACTAAATGCCAGTTCAAACACTAAACCTTTACCCATTAGAAAAAAGACATCTTCAAGGTGACCTAGTGGCTTACAGTATCCATAACACTTCTGGACATCCTCTAAAACACCTAAGTTTGGCTCCAACAAAAACCTAACGGGTAACATCCGGAAAATAGAGATTTGAAGTGGTAAATAAATTCCAAAAATAAAAAGCTCTGTAAGTTTTCGACGTTGGATGCTGACGACATTAGTTTTAATGGACTCACCTAGCTGAAGGCGCTCGGTCATGCACCGCACCAGATCATGTGTGAGAACGCCGTGCTCACTCAGTGGGTACGATCCATATTAGGTGTTACTGGTTAAAGCGTTGTCAAACTCCGAATACCTGTGGGATCTTCAGGCACAACACAGCAGAACGGACTGTAGACACAACTTCAACTCCTTAAGAGTTAACAAATGATGAAATTTGCTTCCGGCTGAGCTATTTCAAGCGCATTCACATGAGTCCTTTAAGAGGAAAAATTACCTGTTCTTAAGGACTAAGGATAATATCTTACAATGATTTGCCGATTTCTTTTTCCTCAATTATCGTTGATACACCTAGGTTCTTGCCTGAAAGTGTTGCTGATCCACTGTTGCTAGACGCGGAAGGCCGTTGATGAAACGCTTCTTCTATTTCGTCCACAACCATTCGAACTACTTGAGTTAACTACGAAGACATTGATCATTGGAAACGTCTTTAAAGTTTCGTTATCATAGTTACAAAGGCGCCTATTTCGAAGGGGGATTTGTAACATTAGCGACAAGGTAAGATATGGGCGAACTTTATTTTAAAATTATTAATTGGTTGGTCGTTTGGATCTATGAATTGAATTGAGCACTTGCAGTTGGTTAGAATTACATCAATCTGAGAATATACACGCATCTCTTTGGGTTATTAACTCCAACAGCAATTCCAGCCAACTAATATAGTTTCTCATTACAATCTACTTCTATTTTTGATTGCAAAATAATTTTAATCTGGGGCTCGTGTTATTGCTCATTGTTACCTGTTGCACTTTTTAGTAAACGTAAGTGCATTGTTGCTCTTGTTGGGTTGTCGACTAACTTTGTTCTTTTTTCCAGCCCTCACAAATGCTACTCTACATACTCCCCTAATATACCAAGTACCACCTAGCTAGACGTGAACCGCTTCACACGGCGAGAATGAAAAGTAAGGATTTCTCACCTTGGTAAAGATATTTCGACTTAGATTTGTTAAAATAATAAACAGAATTCTATAGTTAATTGCAAATTTGACAAACCGACGTAAAAATCCCCATCAGTACTCTTTGGTAATATATCAGATGACATTCGCCTAATCGACATATGTTAAGTTTACCGTTTTATACTCTTTAGAATTCTGTTAAGGTACGCCTATGAACGAAGTCTATCCATAATCCAAGTCAAAACCAAGGTTTATTTCAAGTGGTCCAGGCCAATATTTCAAGTTTTAAAAATTCTTCTGATGCAAACTTGCTTAAACATTAGGATTCTACCATTTAGAAAACCAAAAGGTTCCAAGAATTGAAACTCGGTGTGAAAACATATATGCCATGGTTATCTTGTTCGTTCTTGAATTTTCGGGGAGACTCTAATTTAAGGACGACCTTCAGCATATTCTAAGTCAACAAGTGAACCTTCCGGTAGAAGTTCAACCCCTGGAAATTTAGATGAGGAGAGTGTCATCTCTAAAAGTACGTCGACCACAAAGTTGAACAAGAATGGAGAGAGTGGACAGCCCTGACGAACACCACTTGATGTAATCAATTCTGATGACAGTTCGCCATAAGCTCCCACTCTACCAGTTGTGTTCAAGTAGAGAGCCTGAATAAGGTTAATGTACTTATTTGGTACTCCTTTCAGTGACAAGCACTTCCATAGAACCTCACGATCAACAAAGTCGAATGCCGCCTTAAGGTTGAGAAATACTACCATTGTGGGGCGTCTGAATGTGTCTTTGTTCTAGAACCTGACGTAGTGTGAATATCTGATCTATACAACCACGTCCGGGTCGAAAACCGGCCTGGTTTTCTCTAGTCTGCTCTTCACGAGCTTTGATTAGGCGTCGAAGTATTATTGAGGCTAATATTTTAGACACTATATTAGTCAAACTGATTCCTCTATGATTGTCACAAGAGGACTTTTGTCCTTTCTTATAGACTGGCACAATCAGTGATTGAGACCAGTCAGATGGGATTACGTCCAGTTCCCAAATTCTACCTAAGACCTCGGTTAATCTCATTGCTAATACTGGACCACCATCCTTAAAAATCTCAGGATTAAACCTGTCAGGGCCTGCTGCTCTCCCTCGTTTCAGATTTCCTATGGCTTTTTCAACTTCGTAAAGGGTTGGAGGACTTACATTAACTTGCCATTCACGTTGACTAGAGATCGTGGGAAACCGAAGTGTGGCTGAAGGCCAGTTGAACTGATCCCTGAAGTGTTCTGCCCATCGATCCAATCTCCTGGATTGGGAATGAATAATATGTCCATCTTTCTCTGAGATTGTTTCGCTAACGGTCGGGTTCCTAATTCCGGTTTCCATAACGAGTCTGAACAATTGTCTGCTATTACCTATTACCGCTGCCTTTTCCATCTCTCTTGCTTTCGCTACCCACCACTGTTCGCGATCATTGCGTAGACTTCTTGTCAACTTGCGCTTAAGCTGACTCCGCTCTTCACTATGTTCAGAGCCAGGTGGAATGAGTTTCCGAGCATCTATCAGTGCGATAGATGCTGCTGAGATCCAGTGTTGCTCCCTAACCTTCTGGTTTACCTTACTAGCAGATATCACTGCTGTTTCAACAGATTTTCGGATATGATTCCGTACTGCATCGGGGTGGGCATCACATACATGGCTGCCTAACTGTTTTTCTAGTTGTTCCTGAAATATACTCTTAGCTTGACTATCATTAATTAGGCCCCTAAGAGGTTTCCTTGCAGCGTCTTTCCTACGTCCAGTAAAGCGCAAGCAAATACGCGCTCGCACTAGAGCGTGATCTGAATCTAAGCATGTGCTCCGGAATGAGCGACAGTGTCCTATCGAGCCCCTCCATCGGTGGCTGATAGCGATGTGATCTATTTGGGTCCAACGTTGGGACGAATTAGGGGGTTAGTATTTGCAAGGAACAGGCGATTATCTGAGCATAGCTGCAACAGATGGTCGCCATTGTCTGTTCTTTGAGCCACGACACCATAAGATCCACCAAGGTGTCTTTCCCTATCGCTTAGTTTACCTACTTGGGCATTAAAGTCACCGACCACTATTACTACATCAGAGCGCCTAGCTTTTCGGAGAAGGTCGGAAAGCTTTCTGTAAAACTCATCTTTTACATCATCTGAGCTGCAGTCAGTGGGAGAATAGGCAGAAACGACGAAGAGGCAACGACGGGTGTCCCTAACTTTCCGGATTCTTACTGTTCCGTTCAGTCGGACAGCGCACAAACGGCTGTCTACTGGGATCCAGTCTAAGAGAGCTAGTTCTGCTTTGGGACTCAATGCTATACCTACCCCGGCAAGGTCACGGGAAGCAGAATCAGGGCTTCCAGATACACGAAGCGTGAATCGAGTTGGTTCTTTATTTTGGCATGGTGAGATCAAATGAATGACGCTACTTGGATCTTGTATGCGCGTTTCGGAGACGCAGCACACATCGATGGCGCGAGATTCTAAAGTCCTAGCTAAGGAAGCCTGCTGTCTTATTTGGCACAGTGTTCGGACGTTAAAAGCTCCTACGTGTAGTTTAGAGCGTGGTTTCAGGAGACCACGAATAGCGTTTCACGTACTCGAATCGTTTGCCCTAGCGGTGCGAGATGATGAAGAGGCGTGAGGAGGGTTAGTCATGGAGATAAGAGAGGTATTAGGAGGTGTAGGAAGGATTTGAATGTGACCAACTTGGTCTCGTGTGCTGTTACGGGTATGACGGCTGATGTCACTTCCCGGCTGCCCACACCGTGGAAGAGTATTTCTTGAGGAACCTGAAAAGGAAATTGGATTAGTGTTGGTCTTGACGACCTGGGAGCGTGACCGCAGAGCCCAAGGGACAACTGTTTGAGGCCGGTCGCGCACGGCCTTTTTGTGGAAGGTTTTTGACGTGTTAGCTCCGTTCTTCAAAGGGCCTTACTGCCGGAGACGGAAATTCGTGAGGTAAGGTGAGGTGTGACTTTTTAGGGTCGACCTTTTCTAACCCCACCCCTCCTTGTGAGAAGGCTGCATCGCTGTCATGCTGGTTGTCTGAAGGAAACACCTTACTGCTGTCACACCTCAGTACAGTCAGCAGTACGACTTCGCCCTCAGACTTTGAGTTGCTGCCTTTAGTCTTACCGTTCACCAATCGACCTGCCTGGCATGGTAGAACCTACAGGAACATATGTTCCAGCCAATATGACTCGGTTGGGTCATCACGATATGCAAGCCCGACCACAGCGTCATGGTAGCATCTTCGGTCGGGGACCTACTTCAATGTTCCATTCACGCTGTTTGGGAATGGTGAGTAGTTGTAGAGTGGCTGAAGGTCAGCTGAACTGCTTCTTAAAGTGTTCCTCCCATCGTTCTAAACGTCTGGACTGGGAGTAGATAGGAATGTCGTCTTTTTCCGAGATACTCTCACCTACACTTGACTTATTAGTTCCAGTTTCTTTTATTAGCCTGTAGAGCTGTCTTGTGTTCCCTATAGCCAACGCCTTTTCCATTTCTTTTGCTTCCGTTCCCCACCACTGCTCACGGTCGTTCTTTAGACTTTTGGTTAACCTAGATCTGATTTGTTGTCGCTCTTCATCGTGTTCAGAGCCTGATGGGATGAGTTTACGAAGATTTATCAGTGTGATAGACTTAGCAGAAATCCACTGGTTTTTCGTGACCCTTCAGTTCAAACCACAAATAGGTGTCGCTGCTATTTCCACAGCTGTCTGTATATCTTTCCAAGCAACATCTGGGTCAACCTCGTTTTCAGAACTACCTAATTGTGACCTCAGTTGTTCCTGGAACCTACTTTTGGTTTCCTCGCTATTCAAGTCAGTTCTAATGGGTCTTCCTACTGTGGCTCTTTTGCGTCCAGTGAGGCGCAAGCAGATGCGTGCCCGTATTAGGGCATGGTCGGAGTCCAAGCAGGTACTCCAGAATGAGCGACAATCTTGTACCGACCCTCTCCAACGATGACTGATGGCAATATGGTCTATTTGAGTCCATCGTTGGTTTGGTGCAAGGGGTCGCCATGTTAGATGATGTCTTTCCTTATGTTTAAAATGTGTGTTTGCAAGAAATAAACGATTGTCTGAGCACAGTTGCAGCAGGCGATCACCATTATCTGTTCGCTGTGCCGGGATACTAAAATACCTACCTAAATGCCTTTCTGTTTGGTTTAGACTACCTAACTGGGCATTAAAGTCACCTGCTACGAGTACTATTTCTGAACGTTTAGCTTTTTGAATAAGTTCAGAAAGCTTTCTGTAAAAGTCATCTTCCACTTCATCTGAGATGCAGTCGGTGGGGGCGTAGTCAGAAACAAAGAAAAGGCAATGACGTGTGTCCCTATCCTTCCGAGTTCTTACGGAGCCGTTTAGCCGAACAGCAAATAGACGAATTTTAACGGGGATCCACTCTAATAGTGTTTGTTCCGCCATCGTGCTTAGTGCTATACCTACACCTGCCAGTCCACGAGAACTGACCGTCGGGTCAACAGATACACGGAGGGTGTATCTCGTTGACTCTCCGTTTTGCCGAGGTGAGGTCAAGTGAATGACCACACTGGGATTCTGTATGCGTGTTTCGGAGACAAAACATACATCAATAGTACGAGATTCTAGGGTTTTAGACAGAGAGCCTTGCTGGCCGATTTGACCTAGGGTGTGTACGTTGAAGGCTGCAATGTGTAGTTTGGAGCGAGGTTTCAGTAGACCTGGGACAGTGTTTTGCGCACTAGAATCGTTGGCTATGGTGACACTTTAGGAGGAAGTCGAAAGAGGAAGTTTAGTGTTGAAAGTCGGTGTAGAAGGAATAATAGGAATTGAAGAGGAAGATTGATTATGAATACAGTGGTCTTGAGTGCTGTTAGAGGTATGAGAGCGGTTTCCACTTCCCGGTCGCCTACACCGTGGAAGGGTTGTTCTGGAGGTACCTGAAAGGGAGGTTGGGTATGAGGTGGTTTTAGTGACCTAAGGGTGTGACCACAGTGCCCAAGAGACATCTGCTTAAGGTTGGTCACATACGACCTTTTTGTGGGAAATTTTCGTTTTAGCTCCGTACTTGTTGAGACCTTACCGCCGGGGACGAAGATCCGTGAGATAAGGTGAGGTGTGCAATTTTAAGGTCGACCTTTTCCAACCCCACCCCTCCTTGTGGGAAGGCAGCATCGCTGTCATGCTGGTTGTCTGAAGGAAACACCTTACTGCTGTCACACCTCAGTACAGTCAGCAGTAGGACTTCGCCTTCGGACCTTGGGTTTGCTGCTGTTAGTTTTACCGTTCTTCAACCGACATGTATGGCATGGTAGGACCTTGAGGAACGATTGTTCCAGCTAATATAGCTCGATTGGTTCATCATGATAGGCAAGCCTGACCACCACGTTAAGGTAGCATCAACGGTCGGGCGTCATCCCAAGATCCTCGTGAGACTGGACAACGGGTACAAGCTCTTCCTATATGTTGTACGCATTTTTCTTTGCATCCCCAATATGCATGTAAGCACACTTGGACGCGTCGATAGGCATTATCCGTATTTTAAAGCGGCTAATCAAAACATCTAAGCATGCCTGAAGTGCACTTGCATCTGTCTCTCCTGTTATTTCTCTCTGGATGTTTACATCATCTGTACATAATAGCATTGGGGACTCAACTATACTTGGGAGTCCATTTGCATACAGTATAGAAATAAAGGATCTAGGACAGTCTTTTGGTACTCAACGAAGGACTGGGTTACCGTTGGAGCTCTAGGAATTTATTTTTACTTTCTATCTACGATTTACCAAGAAATTGTTGATTCATTTTAAGAGAGTTTTAGCAACCTCTAGATTTTCCAGCTTCAAGAGAAGTTTATTATTTAGCATCTTATCAAATGCTTTGCTGAAGTCTATTTACACAATATCCACTGATTTTCCATTATCTAAATCTTCTACTCATTGATCTCTTACTATAAAGGAGATTTATTGTGCGAGACAGTCCTTTCCTGAAGCCATGTCGTTCGCTGTTCAACAAGTTGTTGGTTTCCACGGACGTCATTATTGCCTTTTTGTTTATTCTTTCCAGTATTTTAACTACGTCACTGGTGAGGCTGAAAGGTCTGTAGTTTGATGGGAGTTGTTTTGATCCTGTTTTATGTATTATGGTGACAATTTCATCCTTCCAGTCCGTAGGTAACTCACCTTGGCCGAGTAACATATTGAATGTCGTAGTCATTAGGGCAATAATATATTGTGCTATTTGTCTCAATATTTTAGTGTGTAATTCATCCGGTCCTATTGATTTTCCCATGTCTGAAGTGCTAAAGGTCTCTAGCATATCGTCTCGAACGAAGTCCACAGTGATCCCATTTTGTGACTGTATTTTGGTCTAGTCCGTCGTCTGGAAGAGGCTCTTGAGTGAAAATTGTACCAAAATGGTTTGCCATAGCTTCTGCTTTATCCTGATCACCCTCTATTATTTTAGATCCACTCCCGTAATTAGGTTGATAATCTAACACTCGGTTATTTTTCTTCAATTTATGTACGAGAACAGTCTCTTCGGCTACTTGATTACATACTGGGCCGACTGCTTTTCATATTTCCTCTGAGCTGTCCGAATTGTAATTATACACTTATTTCGTGCCAACCTGTAGCGTTCCATCGTGCTTGTTGTGCCGAGGTTGATGGCAACGTTCCAACATTTCTTCTTTTGTCTTAGTAAACGTCGAATTTTCTGGTCTTTTCAGGGATGATCGTGCTTCTCTTTTTACGACTGTCCAGAGTATAAATGGTTAAGTCATTTGATTGTATAATTGCCGGTAATGAGTCCATGCCTCTTCTACTGACGCTCCTGAGTCAATTATTCAGTTTTCAGCCGATACTACAGAGTTGATCGCCTTCATATCTGCGTTCCATATGTAAGGACGTGTCAGCGCAACTGCATGATAGGCCATCTCAGCCATGAGCTTGAGTAAGATAACCACGTGATCACTTCTCTCTAGAGGTGGGAGGAAGGTTACTTGACAGTCACCATCACCGTGCGTAAAGACTTAGTCCAAGAGAGACGAGTTTTTTAAGTCACCTTCAATGTTCTGGAATAAAGCTAGGGTGGTTGTGATTTCTAACAGCTTGTAATCAAACGATGTTTTTGATGGCCCTACTTCTAAGTTTCCGTAATTTATATACGGTGCGTCAAATTCGCCTACTATGGGGCCTTTACAACTGTTTGACCAGGATTTAAGTTTACTTAGGAGAAGCGCACCGGTTCACATCTCACTTATTTGTGTACCACTGTCTCAACAGCTCGTATGGTTAAGGCGCTTTTCGTGTACAGGACAACCCAGCCACCCCAACAGTTTAGTCTATCAGCCCTACAGATTAAGAAAAATGTAATTGAATTTCAGCTCCACACTTTTCTGACATTAACCATATCTCTGAAACGGTAATGGCACCAGAAGTTTCTGTGTTCACCACGTTTTTGAGCTCCACTTTTTTATTTAGCAGGCTGTGAGCATTTGTTTAGCATACCTTTAGTTCTGTGAAGAACTTTGCCGTACCACCCATAGTGGTTTGATGATCGTTTCGCTCCGAACGTTTACAATGTACAAACACTTAATTATAGGGTTTTACACCGTTTCGACGGCGCTCATTTATTTCTACCTCTGACGATCGTCTCAATATGACCAGTCAGGCTGAGATCGTCACAGACATATATTCGGGATCCAGTCAGTTTGCGTTCCTTTCTTTATCATAAGCAACTTTTATGTGTACTTTGATAATCCACATTTCGTCCTATTCTATGAAGCTTAATAATACTAACTCGTGCTACTATTTCTGGAATTAGATTGCTTATCAAGGACTTAATGTGACCTAGATCGTGTTCAAATCTAGCCTTCGGTTCCTTTTTGGAAGATTTTCTTTACTTATGAAAAATGACTGACCGCTCAGCGAAATCTGTCTTGTTAAGCTGTGAAGTTCTGTTTTCTGACATCCCATCCTTGTAGCACGATTTGGCGTCATATGTGCAGGTCTCACTCTGTTTTTTTAATTTTCTGGATGTAACCGTAAGCTAATCATTAGCCTTGATCAAATCATCTATACTGCTCATGCTTTGTTCCTGCGTAGTCTGTTTTTCGTTGATATGAGAATTCAGAGCTGAAACTTTCGGCTCACATATCTTAGAGCTCCACATAATTTGTTTCTTCTTAGCGTGCTTTTTTTCCTTGTAACGATGCCTACATCTGTGTATTTGTTATCCACTACGTTATGAAGGTCCCCCTTGATGGTTTCATTTACATGCAAAGCTGGACTTATATTAACACTCCGCTTCTTCTTAAACTGACATCTACTCATCTGCTGTTGGTTGTTTATCTGAGGGCATTTTCCTAGTTATGTTCAGCAGTTCAATCACCTCAAGAATCAGCAGAATTTGTAGAGCAGCACGCTTTGCAAAGCTCACGTGATATTGGCTTACAACACCTTTTACATGCAGCCGGTGTGAGTCCGGTGAACACATTGTGATACCATTTGTTAAAGTTGTCACAGTGCCTTCCATGCTTTACCAGAAAGAAGCATGTGGGTCTACCTCAACGATGTTTTCCTTGCGCCATTAAGGATTTTAAGTGATCTGACAGAGAGATCAACCCAGAGAAACTCCTAAAGCGCGAGAAGAAAAACTGATCCCTAGAATAAGTGTTTTGTGAGGCTCTAAAGGTGATAGACACTGAACACAAAAGGCTGAGACTTTTATGTTACTGTGACTGAAAAACCTGACTTAAATAAACATAAAAGAAGCGTTTACACTTTAGGATATAATCGACGATTATTGACTGACTGGTCGATTAGGTGGTTGAAGTCAAATATTAGAAAGCCACAGACATATATTTTATGCTATTTGGGACTTTTCAGCTAGTCATGTCTGTAATATTGGTCGAATATATACTTTCCAATGTATAAGTGCTAAAATGTTTAAAACTGATAAGTATGGGAATAATAAGGAATAGGGACCATAATTTATATATTTCAAGAAACCTGATGATTCACCATGCCTAAAAAAGATCAGCTCAGTATTTAAGTATTTAGCAATATGGGCTACCTAAATCCCAACCAAAACTTCTACCCTTCTCAGCTTCCCATGAGATAAATTATTTATTAGTATTAATTGTACCCTGCTTGGCTTGAAACCGTCTTCACCTTTTTATGATCGTTTTTAGCGTTTACAATTGATTTATCAAAGTATTTTTACTAAGAAAATGTCCAATATTACATTCTCTTATTCTTTTAGATATAGATAGGAAAGAATTTTTATTTGAAAATCCTGTTAATGATATACCTATGGACGTAAGACGAGTGAAACTGATCAGTCAATCAGAATGGAAACGTTTAAAAAACCAACTGGATAGTAATTTGGGTGAAACTGCTAGAATAGAAGCGAAGAAGTTAGAGATTGAAAAAATTAAAACACAGTCAAGAGAAATGGTAAAAAAGTGGACAAATACACTTTTGGTATGCTCGTTTGTTTATTTTAGTAGGCATTTTGTTTCTTATCACTTAAGTATATTGAAAAGGATAATGGTGAAGTGTATTTCATCATCACACTGAGATTGATTTTGTGACTAGTAAATGTTTTGTGGTCAGACTAAATTCTATACTTTGTGCACACTAATGCTAGAGATATACGCCTTTTTGGCCTAATATGACTAGTGAAATTGTGATGAGGTGAATGTGGCTAAAATTTTATTGGTTAGTTTGTTCTGGAGAGCGATCATTTTCTCGTGCGTGACCTATTTGGTGGCCATCTTTGTAGTCTGTCGTCCTACTTAAAATTCGCCAACATGTAGGATGAAACATCCATCTCTTTCTGTAGCGTATCGACCCTGTGACCTCACGTTGTGTTATATAATTGAGGACTCGTTTGCTTGGTTCTCTCTCATATCCCATCGGCTATTTTTGCAATGTTGTCTATATTCAACTGCTAGGATCTTTTGTACATCATAATGAACTAAAGTTGTTGGTTAGCGACCTTAAAAGGCGGGATAAAAAGATTAAAAGACCTTACAGGCGGCGTTTGGAATGGGAGTAGTGTATCGTTATATGACGATACGTTTATAAATAGTGAATAGTGTGCGTAAAAACGATGTATATGTAAAGGACAGAAGTAAATAAACGGAAATAATGATAATAACAACTGATGCGATGTTATAACACAGAAAACATCTACTAAACTACACCAGTGTATCATATGTATCTATCATGTTCTATATTCTACTGCTAGCCACTATTCATCTCTGCTCATAAATAGTAGTGAGTTTAGTTTACATAACTTTCCATCGATATGTCGATGAAAGTTACATGACCCATCAACCCTTATTCTTCTCGTTTCAAAAGTCATTTCAGTAGGAAGCAATCTGCCTGTTTCTTAAGTTAAACTATCCATATCTTAATTTGTCTGGTTCATTATTAGTTTTAAACTCTGAATGTTTCATCAAAATAGGTTAAGAAAAAGTGTCGTACTATATCCATGATGAGTTGTAGTCGTACACTTCGTATATTACTCGTCCTGATAACCATTATTATATAAATCTAAACGGTAAAAATTCTCCGAGGACATTAGAAAGCGTTGACTGCCTCTTTGTCGTTTCTGCCTACGCTCCCACCGACTGCATCTCAGATGAAGTGAAAGATGACTTTTACAGAAAGCTTTCTGAACTTATTCAAAAAGCTAAACGTTCAGAAATAGTACTCGTAGCAGGTGACTTTAATGCCCAGTTAGGTAGTCTAAACCAAACAGAAAGGCATTTAGGTAGGTATTTTAGTATCCCGGCACAGCGAACAGATAATGGTGATCGCCTGCTGCAACTGTGCTCAGACAATCGTTTATTTCTTGCAAACACACATTTTAAACATAAGGAAAGACATCATCTAACATGGCGACCCCTTGCACCAAACCAACGATGGACTCAAATAGACCATATTGCCATCAGTCATCGTTGGAGAGGGTCGGTACAAGATTGTCGCTCATTCTGGAGTACCTGCTTGGACTCCGACCACGCCCTAATACGGGCACGCATCTGCTTGCGCCTCACTGGACGCAAAAGAGCCACAGTAGGAAGACCCACTAGAACTGACTTGAATAGCGAGGAAACCAAAAGTAGGTTCCAGGAACAACTGAGGTCACAATTAGGTAGTTCTGAAAACGAGGTTGACCCAGATGTTGCTTGGAAAGATATACAGACAGCTGTGGAAAAAGCAATGAAATCTATTAGTGACTTAAACCACATTATTACAAAGAACCAGTGGATTTCTTCAAAGTCTATCACACTGATGGATTCTCGCAAACTCGTCCCATCAGGCTCTGAACACGATGAAGAGCGACAACAAATCAGATCTAGGTTAACCAAAAGTCTAAAGAACGACCGTGAGCAGTGGTGAGGAACGGAAGCAAAAGAAATGGAAAAGGCGTTGGCTATAGGGAACACAAGACAGCTCTACAGGCTAATAAAAGAAACTGGAACTAATATGTCAAGTGTAAGTAAGATTATTTCGGAAAAAGACGATACTCTCATCTACTCCTATTCCAGACGTTTAGAACGATGGGCGAAACATTTCAGTTGGCCTTCAGTGACTCTACAACTGTCCATTCCCAGACAATGTGAATGGAACATTGAAGTAGGTCCCCCAACTCTAGCAGAAGTTCAAAAGGCTATAGTTAATCTGAAACGAGGAAGAGCAGCTGGTCCAGATGGATTGGCTCCAGAAGTCTTCAAGGATGGTGGTCCAATTTTAGCGGTTAGGTTGACTAATATTTTAGCTAAGATCTAGGAGTTAGATGTTATTCCATCTGATTGGTCGCAATCACTTATCGTCCCAATATATAAGAAAGGATCAAAATCATCTTGTGACAACCACAGAGGGATTAGTTTAACAAATATAGTATCTAAAATACTAGCCTCAATAATAATCAGACGCCTAACAAAGACTCGTGAACTGCAAATACGAGAAAACCAAGCTGGCTTCAGACCTGGTCGTGGCTGCATCGACCACATATTCGCCATTCGTCAGGTTCTAGAACACAGGCATACTTATCGACGTCCGACAATGGTGGTCTTTCTTGACTTAAAAGCAGCATTTGACTCGGTAGACCGCGAGATTCTGTGGCAGTGTCTGTCATTGAAAGGCGTACCCCAGAAGTACATAAACCTTGTAAATGCTCTTTACTCGAACACTACTAGTCGAGTAAGAACTTATGGCGAACTGTCATCTACTTTTGCAACCTCAAGTGGTGTCCGTCAAGGCTGTCCACTTTCTCCATTTTTGTTTAACTTCATCATAGATCTACTGATGGAAATAACTTTCTCATCGACCGAGTTCTCGGGTATTGATCTCCATCCTGGAGGTCCACTTATCGATTTAGAATACGCAGATGATATAGTCCTGTTTGGTGAAGACGCTGATAAAATGCAGTCTTTTGGTAGCACTAAGCAACAATGCCAGAATGTTTGGAATGCGCTTCTTCCCCTCAAAATGCAAGTTGTTGCTTCAGGACTGGCCTGCGTCAACACCTGAACTAAGGATAGGGAGTGAAGTAGTCGAACGCGTTGACAACTCCACTTATCTTGTAAGTCTGATCAGCCCTAATGGGTTGCTGTCTGACGAAATCTCAGCACGGATTCGAAAATCTCGCTTGGCTTTTGCCAACTTAAGTCACCTATGGTGAAGGCTAGATATCCGTCTATCAATAAAAGGACGAGTATACTGCGCGGCAGTCCGTTCTGTCCTACTTTACGGCAGCGAAACATGGCCTTTAAGAGTAGAAGACACTCGTAAGCTACTAGTATTTGACCACAGATGCCTTAGAAATATTGCTGGCGTCTGTTGGGATCACTGGGTAAGTAATAGTGAGGTTAGACGTAGGGTATTAGGGAATGATGGTAAGTCAGTTGATGAAGTTGTGAATCTTCATCGACTGAGATGGTTGGGCCACGTGTTACGTATTCCTGAACACCGATCACCACGTCGTGCAATGCTAACGGGTGTTAGAGATGGTTGGAAGAGAATTAGGGGCGGCCAAACCAAAACATGACATCAGTGCTTGAAGACACTAACCTCTAGTCTGAGCCATGTTGGTAGATGCAGACTACTTAGTTGGGGTCCGTGTGACTTTCGTAACCGATGGTTGGAGACTGGGTGACATGGCTCAGAATCGGTCACAATGGCGTCGATGTATACATTCCCTGACTTCCCTTAAACTAAGAGATTAAAAGCACTTCATATCCTTCTTTCTACGAACTAATTCTACATTCCGGTACTGTATCCTTATATGCGATCTTTCTTCTATATATTACCACCTTTAACCTAACCACTCCTATGAATCCGGTGTTCATCTTGCTGTGCTAATGAGGTATGGCAACCTGACCGATGTGCCTGATCCTACATTGTAACTGACTGACTGACTGCTGATTACTGTTATACAGTACAGATCCCATCCCACAAGCACAAACCTACGACCTCATCAGGTGCTGGTTTCCAATGATACCCTGAGTGAGGTCACTTTGTGACGAAGAAGAACCCCTACAAAACAAACTAATCTTTACAGAACTCTTTCAACTAAACTATGATAACCAAGTTAATCGTGGCTTACTTCAAGATGCTTTTGACTGATGGGTCCAAACATGTCGGAAGTGGGACAGTTACCAACAATGAGATTAGATAGTTGTCACGTGGTATCTCAAATTAATTGAAGCTGACTCTGTGCTACTAGACGCTCGCTTGTTTATTGTGTTATATCTTTAACCATTCATAAAGTCCAGTTAATTACAAATCCTATAAAATCAACATAGTATTAGTGTACGTATTAAGAATTGTAAACTGAGTGTCGTTATGATCTGGTAGCTCACTTCTCTACTCACTTGAGTTGAGAGTCTAAGGAGTAATATATGTCTGAATACTCTCTCTGTTGCGCACTATTGATAGTTTCTGGAGACTGAGAATCCACTCAACCTGTTGATTGTGTGACTACAACAATAATGGTCTTCTCACTAGTATTATATCCTAATTCAGAATCATTTTGTTATTTCAATGAAAGTAATTTAAAGGACTGAATCTGACCTTCATAAACGGCATCATTACAGCCAACAAACTGATGAATCATAAGCCTAGTTAGTGTTTTTTCAATGAAAAATGGTGCCTTCAATATTCTGGTACAGTTCAAGCGGATAAAATGTTGCTACCAAACAGGATAGACC
This sequence comes from Schistosoma margrebowiei, assembly GCA_944470205.2. Lineage (NCBI taxonomy): Eukaryota > Metazoa > Platyhelminthes > Trematoda > Strigeidida > Schistosomatidae > Schistosoma > Schistosoma margrebowiei. The sequence continues at coordinate 16,930,995 of OX104026.1, read as the reverse complement.
AAATACTGTTCTAAAAACAAGATAAGTGCTTAGTGCAAATGTTGGTGGGCTTACTGTGAGTTGACGGACTATTCACTGCCCACGTATCTTCGTCGTCAGAAGACTAATATTATATATATATGACTTATGTATTCATTTGGCCTGAAAAGTAAAGCTTTCTACACATTATTAGTCTCCTTATTTTGAATAACTGGTTGGCCAATCCATTGATGACTGAACCAGAGCAATGAACTCAAGTGTGTTATCGTACAAAATGGGTTCCCCTTATCTTTGTAATTGCTAATGATGGCGTCCCTTTATTAAAGTGTTGTGGTGGGCGATATCCGAGATCTGAATCTGATGCACAACCTGCTACGCGCTAACCCCTCAAATCGACGAGTGGGAGAAAAAGTCTATTGAACTACTGAATAATATGAATATATACACGTTTATATACATACATTTCTACTCCTTAGAAAATAAATTCATTTCCTTGGCAATGATATGTAGTTGTCCTTCTGGCCACTTCAGACTGTCAGCAAGTGATGTGTGGGCGAGAATGATTGGTTGTCTGCTTAGTCAGACATATGTAGATGGTCTAACAGGTGTCAGATGAGTTATATATTTCCCTATCCTTATTACTATCGTGACTCATTATTGATTCCTCATTGTTGTTGGGTTGTGTCGGGTTTTTGGTGTGGAAATATATTTACGTTGTGGTCAGGCTAATCACGTTTTCTTGATCTGAGTTGTATTGACGTCCTGCAGAATAGACACTGGGAGGGAATCTAGTGTAGATAATCTTTTAAGGTAAATTAACGTCCCATACATGTAAACGTGGAAACCCAACCGTTATAACATTAGGCGAAATAAAACCGAGCGTTATAACAATTGACGACGGGGTGAAAAACAAAGAACCAAGGTTACAGACTACAAGTTATGAAAGCCAGTAACCTTCCCCTTTGGCTACTTCTGATTAGCTAACTCCATCAAAGCAGATTTATATAGTCTCGGCCTTGGGGCACAAACACATTCTTTTTGGGGATCAATAGTATTGTCCATTTGCCAAAACCTATTTAAGTGTGGCGGGGCTTGCATATACAACCTGCTAGTTGGAAGCCAAGTATTCTGATCACTATGAATGTCACCCAAATTCGATTCTGAAATGTAAAATCTAACCAGTCTCATCGTTTGTTCATTTAAAGTGAAAACGTATCAGATATACTTATCTTTACTTCAACCAGTAAATAAATATAACTTTGTAAAAGAGTACATATTTTCAAGAGATTAATATAAATTCATAAAAGACATAAATACATATTCACCAAACAAATCCTAAACGCTCGTTAGTATTATTTTTTTATTTGTCAAGTTTCCATTTAACATAGCATTGTTACGCATTTCTTTATTGTAACATTGATCATTCGTACTTGTAGATTGATCACTGTTGTGTTGATCATCAGTTGGATGATTCATATTAATGGTCACTAAACTTGGTTTTCCTGGTAAACCTGTGCCTAGACCAGTCATTGATCTTGTGTGGGTTGCTTTTTCCAATGGATAAACATTTCGACCGTTCGCTTTACAATGATTAATTACCTAGAATTTATGTTGTTGGAAATTAAACAGATCAATAAAATGCTAAGTGTTGATTTTGTAGTCCGACTGTTATAATTGCATCTCCTACGGTATAGCGAACCTATTACGCAGATGAGAAAAATGATATGAGCATCGAAGTTTAATTACTAAACCGAATTATAATGTATACAAACCACAGCTATGTATGCACTATTGTCCTTCCAATCCAGACCGGGACATATATACTTATATCTTCATTAGGTGTTTGATCGACTTCTTCTAGTCGTGTGCCTTGTTTTTTACAATTCATCACTTATTGTTTGACTTAAAGATGAAATGTCAACACAGGCACATAATATTTTTTTATTCACCCAGCTTATGACATTGTTTAAAGCTTTTTAATGTTCGATCATTACCATATTCTGCGTTAGCTTACTCATTAGGTGAAAACAATAAGTAAAGAATTGACAGTTGGACTATGGGTATTTTCTGACTACTTTTATTGTCATTCATCCGGGCGTTCATTATTTATATTTTTGACTACATTGTAAAGAGGTGTGTGGAGGGTTGGAGTGATGAAGATAACGTTTATCTCTTATTTACAAAGTATTCGGATAAAATACGCTTGATGAATTAAATGAAGATTTTATCAGTAAAATTAGTCTAGTTACTAAATCTATAAATTGCTACCAGATTGGTTGTCTGGTGGCTTGCTAATTCACGATTCGCATGAACAAAGACTCCTAATTTACACATATCAACTTCATATCTACAGTGGTAGATTAGCGAATCTAAAATAAGTTGACCATAAAATAATATACTTACAGAAAAAAACTATCCTAGATTGATAAATCATAAGTACTTTCTAAAAACATTTAAATTTACGGAGTCAATTATATTTTAAGAAGAAGGAAAGTTCAAATTACTTGTTTGCGTTTGTATGCCGAATGTAATCAGTATTTCGAAACGTCAGATGACCTGTGGGTTTTCATTTCTAAACATATTATCTAAAAATTACAGAGGTAACGAATTCTAAAAAGACGTGTGTGGTTGACTCTATGCAGTTTTCCATAGGGCAGTGTATTCACAATCTCAAGGTCGCCGAGATTACAAGTAGTTCAACTACGTTACAGATTGGGAAGAATTATTCCTTCATGTCGGCTACCGTGTGCTGACATTCGTCCTCGTACCTCTAATACGTTTCAGGGTTCATGAAAAGATGCTTACTTTTGTCTAACATTATGTGTTGGACTTAATTTCTCCTACAGATATTTTACTAGAACTGTAAACACGATAATGATGACCACAGAGTCTATGTGAAAGCTATAATCAGAACAAGTATTATTATTAAGTAAACTAACAAGTGTCTGCTTCTTTGTTCTTTGTAACAAACTTACTCTGGTTGCGTAATCTTGAAAAAAATTTTCTTCCATTTGAATCAGTTTATTTTCATTGGTTATCGCTTCAATTTCTGCTTTGCGTTCTTTCTTGGCTAGTACTCGTTTTACCATCTGTGTCGCATTTCATAATGAGTAAACATTAATGTATAATTAATTGATAACATTATTTTACTACTTACTTTGAAAATAAGTAGTGTGAGTTATTAATGCAGCGTGTTTATTCCAAAAAATTAAGTTTAAAATTTTTATTTTTATTAGTATTCTTGGTTTTTGAACAAAATATGCACGGATAATCTCAGTATAAAAAAATGATTTTTTTAATGAATTACTCAGACCAAGTGTTCAGTACTACGATTGGGAACTGAAATCGATGTTAAACATTCTTAGTAAACAAGCAATAGAAGTGTTCACGATTAAGCAGAGTTCATCTTTGGAAAAATAAGTTTAGTACAGCTGGTAATTAATTAGAAATCATCATGAAGCTAAAAATACGATAATCAACCTCAAAATAATAAACAATTGTAATTTGACTGAAATGACACATTGCCTAATGATTCACACCTGTCACTCCTAGTGGAACATCGGCCACCGACAAGGAATATCTAAACAAACTTGACCTGGTCTCTCCTTTCCTGTTGTTTCTAGGCACTATTCATTCTTCTGATGTCTGCTTCCAATTCTCTGCGCAATATGTTCTTCGGTTTTTCACTTTGCAATCTGCCTTCACGATTCCAAGTTGGCGCCTGCCTCGTGATGCAGTTTGATGATTTTCGAAATTTATGAGGTATCTACATCCAATGTCTTCCTAATTTCATCCTTATCTGGAAGCTGTTTTGTTCCTCCTCCTTCTTTGTTTTGAAGAATGTTGTGATGGTTCTGGATCCATGAGATTCCCATCCTTTAAGTGCTTCTTTGGACTGTATCGGTGCAACTCACTGAGTGTGCGGAGCATTTTCTTCTTCGTGACCAGAGTGCGGCAGCATCTCTCTCGTATCTAACCTTTTTTATTCAGCTTTGGCTCAATAAGTTTTACTGATTCCGAGAACCGCCAAGTTGTATCTACTTGTTTCCGTAACTATTTGACCAGTCGTTCCGATCTCCCACATTGTCCAAACATCCCAAGTATCTATATTAATTGCCGCTCTGTTTGTCAGAAGGGGGAATCGGCCTCGTGACGTCCGAAGAATCTCGGCTCTCACCATGAGACGTCATAATTCCTCTAAAAGAAGGCCCTTCAATTCCCAGAACAGAGTTTGAATGGTTTAAATGATTTCTTTCTGAATGGTGTTTTTTAGCAGGGCTGTTTTCTACGGGATGAGGTTGGTGACCCCATGCCCAAGCCTCCTCCTTTACCGGTGCTTGGGACCGTTAGCAACCTTATAAGACCTATAATCGGAGTTTATTTAGTTGAAATGCTTACTAAAATGATTAGCGAAATCAAATTTCAATAAGTCTTCGTGACGTCGAAAAAACATATCAAATGTGACATTGGAATCAAGATCATAATGAAACTCTGAGATACTATTCACAACACCATCAACTAACGGTGCAGTAGCAGTAGTGTTAGAAGTGCTTGGTTGCATGTTAGGCGTAAACTTTGCATCTGCTAAAATTTGCATTAGTTTTAGATGCTGCTCGAGCAATAATTCTACTTTTGAAGGATCCATGTTTGTGCCAGCTCCATCGCCAAATTTCCTAGGTTCGAAGCGGTTACGAGATCATTTAGACCGCGAGCGGAACAAAGACTTGCGACCAAAGACCAAATAACTAGCTATTCTATTGCGTTGCAGTCCCGCTAACTAGAAAAAGAAGTCAAAGTCCGAACGGGGAAGTATATTCCGCACAATGCCAGAAGCACGAGCGATCACAAAGGACATAGATCAAAGCGTAAATATACAGTACAAAACGGTCTTGGAGAAGCGTTACAAAATAGCATACTAAAAGACACAACGGATCAATAGCATTTAAGATTCTCTCAAGTGGGAAATACGACATGAAGGTGAAAAGAGCGCTTTTGGCACGAAAAGAAAGAAATTCAAATTTTGTAAATAGAATTACAAAATTAGGTCCTTTTCCCAGTGAGTTCTGGTGACCTAACGTCCCCAACACACCTCCTTTTTTTAATAGCGTACTTCCCTGGGGTCGACTGACTGTTGTTCTCCGCTATCGGAGAAGCCGCCTTCTGGATCGGAGATCAACTTGTCGTTGAGCCTTTTCTCGTGTTGGGGCTGCCGGTAATTTGAAGGTATCAAGCAGGATGTCAAGGGGAAAATTTACTCCTGTTGATGAGCGCTCTTAAGCTATCCTTTTGCGTATCTGATTCCGATGGCGTGACCATCTATCGCCTCCTACTTCTACTTCGTACATGACACGACCTACTCTTCTGACCACTCGCGCTTCTGTCCATGGACCATGGGTTGCTCTGTAGTCACGGCCAAACACAGGACATCCCACTTCGTACGCGGATTGTTTTTAAGCTTTTCCTGTACTGGTGTTGATGCATTAGGCTGTAGATGGATTTCAGTATTCTTCCCATTAGGATTTCTACTGGGGACGTTTGGTCCGGTACCGTCTCATTTGGTGTTGTTAAATAAACGAACAAGAAATTTTGTAACGCGTCGGCTGGTGTCCCCTCCCCTTTTGACTTATTCAATGCCCTTTTAAACGTATCCACAAACCTTTCTGCTTGCCAATTCGGCTGCGAGTGGTATGGTGGCGAATGTAAATGCTTGATGGCTAGCCGTTAACAAAAACCTTGGAATCGGCTAGAGGTAAATTGCGACCCGTTGTCAGATACAATCACATCTGATATGCCATTTCGGGAGAAAATTTCAGTGAGGAGCTGTATTGTTTTAGTTATCGTGGGCGGCATTACAAGGCTGATTTCTGACCATTTTGAAAAGGCATCGACCACAGCTAAATACATAGTTTCATTAATTGAACCCACGAAATCGACGTGTATCCTGGACCAAGAATGATCAGGTTGTGTCCATGGAATTGGCGGGACTTTGACATTCACCTTTGCCGCTTGTTGACACCGAATGTATTTTTCAACCAACTCAGTGTTATGTTGATCCATTAGGGGCCAGTATGTATAACTCCTGGCTATGGATTCCATTCGTCTAACTCCCGGATGACCAAGGTGAAACTGTTTCAGCACTTTTGCGCGAAGGGGTTCTGGCACGACCACACTTTCCCGAAACATCAAGCAGTCGTTTACAACGCTGATACAGCTGTATCATGTCACTGTAAGACTTCTTAGACGGCCAATCGTTGGTGACATAGCTCATCGCCATCTTGATCACGGGTTCGTTCCTGGAAGCGTTTCGTATATCTGTTGCAGACAACGGCAATGCCCGTATTGCGGTTGTCAGATAACATTCCGCGTGGTCTTCCGCTGACAGAGATGAGATTACTATGTTTTCCTCAGCTGCCAATTGATCATCAATGGGTCGTGATAAAGCATCTGCCTGATCGAATTATTGAGTGCGTCGGTACTGGTGACCCCATGCCCAAGCCTCCTCCTTTACCGGTGCTTGGGACCGTTAGCAACCTTATAAGACTTATAATCGGAGTTTATTTAGTTGAAATGCTTACTAAAATCAAATGTATAGAAACAAAACTTTAAGCGAGTTGATATAGATCAATCTTTTCAAAATTACACATGTATTTTAATTTCTCCCTCATAATTTGATTTTTATTCCCGTTTTTTCTAACAAATTAATTAATCTAATAAAACAATCAGGGATCAAGAGGAAAGAAGTTTGAGGATCGTTTTAATCGTTTGACCGAAGAGGAAAAAAGTAGAATGGCCATCGATCGTAAAGAGGAGAAATTCCAAGTGGAACAAAAAAAGAAAGCTGTCGATAAAGCGAAGCAGCAATTATATTACGAAACGGATCGTGTTCGATCATTACATGTAAATTCATAGTATAACGTAATAATCCTAATAATGATTATCGTAATATCAAAACTAAAATTCACGAGCGAAATTACGCAACTCTTAAAGTAAATGTGAGAACGTTTTACCAGATCCTAGTGATTATTTTTTAATAGAGAAAATAACAACATCTCGCGAGCGGGATTCGAACCCAGGGCCTTCGGTCTTACGCGCGAACGCTTAACCAACTGGACCACTGAGTCGGCACCCAATGGTTATAGTTTCTAACATCAATGAAAGTTGGTCGCGCAATTTCGTGGATTGGTTGATGTTAGAAACTATCACCATTGGATGCCGGCTCAGTGGTCTAGTTGGTTAAGCGTTCGCGCGCGAGACCGAAGGCCCTGGGTTCGAATCCCGCTCGCGGGATCGTGGATGCGCACTGCTGAGGAGTCCCACAATAGGACGAAACGGCCGTCCAGTGCTTCCAGGTTTTCAATTGTGATGGTCTAACATCAATTGGTTCAAGATCTCAATCAAAAACTTAATAATAACAACAAACAAAACATCCGTTTTTCGTTAACATTTCAACGTTCTTGTGATTTACATTCAAACAAAGCAAAGCTGTTGATGTTCACATATTAGGCTAAAATGTATTCCTCCACGAATGCCCTTATTTTGATGAAGAGAATTATTAAGTCATGTCTTTATTGCTTTTATGGACTAATCCCAATGATAATGCTAAACTTTAATTATAATCCTAACTAGCTGCATTTCTGTTATATTCATTATCTTTGTACTCGATAACAGAGGACAAGTGCCAGAATACAAATGTTCCTTAATGTAAATTTAAGTAATAGAATTAACCAGCGTATACGGTATCTTAAACAATCATAGTCTAGTAGGAGTGAGTGGACACAACTGGACTGAAATAATAGTAGTATTGGAAGAACACAAAAATTGAACCTATTTGTGATTGAATTAGATTTATGTTGACATTGGCACTTGGATTGGAGATAACACTGGAAATAAAATATCCAGCGATCGTATTGTTGTAAGATAAATCCAATACTGCATTAGACTGATCCAGTTTGTATTGTATTGAAACGAATTCAAGCTGTCCAGAATGTTAATCAGCCAGTATGCCTGAAGTGTTCATGCGTCAATATAATAGTGGAAAATGATTAATCTATAAACAGATAGATAGACAGATAGGCCTGTCTGGCAATGGATATTGGAGGGATTCATGTGTAAGGTATTCTAATTAATCACAACTGAGCACAAGTTAACCGATAAAGTTGCATTCAGCAGCCAGATGCTCAGTCAGATATCGTCCTCCAAAGTGAGTGTACAATATTTGCATTTAACGTGTCTCTATTAAATATCATCATTTCTTCATCATAAACTCAGAATGGTTTTGAAAAATAACCTGGCTTCCTGTTTTTACGTTAGTTGTTATATTTTCGTCAAAATTAGTATGCATGCGATCGACAGCGTAACCGCTTGTTTGAACCATTTACCATGATCTTGAAGTCACATTTTCTTATCTTACTTTCCTATCCCCATACTTTGGCCTAGCCATATTAGTGATTATCGGAAATTATTTGTAATCATCTCCGTACTTATTAATTTCATTGACTCATGTCGCACTATTTTTAAGATTTTGTTTTCCTGTGCCTATTTGTTGTTATGGCTTCGTTTTGTAGTCAGGCTTAAACCTAACAGAAACTTTGAAAGAACGTGATATGCAACTGAGATTTAAACATTTCAAAAATAAATCAGAAGTGAATAAAGGAAAAATATATCTCGAAACGATGCGGAAAAGTATTGAAGGAGGTAAATTTTAAAAACAATACATAAATAGAGTAAAAATATTTATATATTTATTTTTCATAGTTTATATAGCTGACTGATCTTCATTAGAACGTCACAGTGAACCAGGAAAACTAGACAGCTATTTCGTCCTAGTACGGCAGTGTGTTGCGGACCCATTAAAGAACTCAATGAGGATGTGACAATATACAAGGAAAGTAATAATATACCAAAACAGATATTGATACCATAAACCGGAATGCTTATATAAAGATAAAAACGATGGAACGATAACACTTGAAACAATGTTGTAAATTGAATGACAAAACAGTACCAACAGTTTTGTGATGAGTGTTACTTTTAAGCTCCTGAGTAACCACCACAAATAGATTCCACTCGATTATCAAATGCTCTTTTGCTCTAAGATGGTGGCTGGTGTTAGTCAACAGGAAATCCTGGATCCAGGTTTTGTGCTACTTGGCACTTGTCAGCAAGGTGTACTTGTAATCTTGAGGGAACTGGTGCTCCCTGACGGATTCGACCTCGTGTCACACAGCTTCACAGTCAAAGACATTATCACTGGGCTATCCAGGCCGCAACTGACCTCTTGTTGGAATGAGATGTAACTTGGTCGATAGGATTCGATCTGCACTAAGAAGGACCTGACATACATGACATTGATCACCCAGTGATCAATCGTAAATGCTCTTCTGCGTTTTGGCACAGACAGTTCAGAAAATAATATAAATATGATGGCCAATAGTTCCACGTTGTGTAGAGCGGTCTAAAAAGCATATTACAATTTTATAATCAAATGAGATAAAATGGAGCTGTTAACATTTTTAACTATACCTTTGCTTAACCACACTGAGAGGTACTCACGAGTCCGAATATACAAGTTCCTAGAACATTTACCAATATAACTTGCTCTACAGAAGCAGTTGAATTAATAGATACAGAAAGAAGTGGCTAGTCTAGGTAATTTATCTTTCAACCTTGGAGGGATTATTGGACATGTGGAAAACATTGATTGTAGTTTACCTACATTATAGAGCGGTGCGTCCAAGCACGATTTCCAGGTTTGTACACCGGTCTATTAGTGTGTTGGTCGTGTACATCTTTCTGGTGTTTATTGGGATTCCGTGTGTTAGCGTTTACTGTGCGGTACGCATCTGCGAGATGATTTTGAAGATTATGGATGTACGGTAATTGTTCATGATTTTTACACGGTAAATAGTATATATGTATCTCAACAGGTAGATAGATTCGTCCCCAAATTTTCTTAGTTTTGTTCCTCTGTAGTACAAAAGGAACGTGACTAAGACACTTCACTATAGAATCAAGACTATATGCTCTCTAGATACGGTCGAAGATGAAACCAAGGTATTATACACGACCCTGAAAGAAAATGGATATCCTGAGAGCATAAGGAATGCTTAACTTTGAGCAAATAACCTCTGTATATACGCTTACAATTCACAGGCGATGCACCAAATGAAACGCTGAAACTGAAGTTAAGCAGATCAATCCAAATAACTTTTAATGCAGGTAAACTACAATTAATGTTTTCCACATGTCCAATAATCCCTCCAAGGTTGAAAGATAAATTACCTAGACTAGCCACTTCTTTCTGTATCTATTAATTCAACTGCTTCTGTAGAGCAAGTTATATTGGCAAATGTTCTAGGAACTTGTATATTCGGGCTCGTGAGCACCTCTCAGTGTGGTTAAGTAAAGGTGTAGTTAAAACTGTTGACAACTCCATTTTAGCTCATTTAATTCAAACAGGATATATAGTCAACATGGAGCAATCTTTCACTTTTATCATGTTTCATCATAGTTCGTAACCAACAAAGTAGAAAAGTTAATGACGTTGGTAGTATTTATTCGAACAGTAAAAATAGGGTAGTTATCGACTAACCAATTAATTATGCTCGCTCATAAATGATACAAATAAATCATAGTTCCTGAATATACATGTGATCGCACGTAGAATGTATTTTTGTGGCTATAAAAATCATTAAATATACATTTCGCTATATGGGTATCAACGATCCCACCGGGGATCAAGTCTAGCGCCCTCGCTTTGGCGTGCAAGACCGTACGTCTCTGATGTTGCAGTTGTGGACGAGAAAGCTGTTCGTTTCTTCCTGGTTTTTAGTGGTGCTCTAAGATCAGTTTGTAGTCTGAAATATAAAAATTTAACAATCATGACGAAACTTTTATACTGTTACGTATCTATTATTTGACTTCGATAATATGTATAGTTCAATGTTCACCAGAGTATCTGGATTCCAGTGCCTAGCCCCAGTTCATCTATTCTATATAAATTGTTGACATAAATAGGATATCTAGATAATCCTCATAGAACAAACGCATATCCCAACGAAAACTAATTAACATTCAGTCAAGAATATAAACAGCGGGATCGCTTAAACATTTTCTACTAATGATGCTATTAGTGTAACTGTTGGAAAATTCGCTAAAATTGTGTAAGAAAATATGAGACGAGTTTAGTAGTATTTATAGTGTTCGGTATACTGAAGAAGTATATTTCTGGGATTGTTGTTTAAAAATAATGTTAGAATATACTGATATTCACCGCACATGGCAACAAAATATATGACTGTATGCTTGCTTAAATAATAATTCTTATTCAGTTAAAATCATTAAAGTAGTATTTTCACTCGATTCCGTTAAGTTGAGGTTGTCCCCAATGTTATCAATGTGGTACCCAGTACTTTTCGTTGTTCTTCTGTTTATTTAGTGAATGAGTGACGCATCTTTAAGTGTAACTCTTAATAAAGATTACCCTAACCTCAGTACTATTCGTTTTACTTATATGCATAATATATTGAAAAAGATATATTCAATCAGTGTTATAAAAAGGCATTATTTGACCCGACATTAAATATAGAGTTCATCTTCTTTCACTCTGAATGGTAAATAGTATTTGTTCATCAAACTTTTGTCAACGCTAGTGATTATACAAATACACGTTTATATGCGATAATTTATTAACACGGATAAACAAGTCTTCTAGAATGATAGATATAACTGACATCAACTAACATTATCCTTCATTACAGCTTTTCATTAGAGAAGTACAAATTTAAAAAGGATCACACATGTTACTGATAGCGTACATAGAAACTTTATCTACTTTACTGCCTGACGACATTAGGAGTTAGTCAATCAATCAATCAAATGCAACGTACAATCTGGGACATGTATACTTAGGTTCAAGTTACCATATCCCGTTAACACAGCAAGATAAGATCATCAAAATAAATCCCAGAGTGGTTGAGGCAGTATTAGTATTACTCGTAATGAAAAAGATGGAAGGCATGTAAGATGCAATTCGAAACGAAAACATAAAATAGTGAGACAAGAAATTCATGAGAAATTTAGAAAATTTGGGTTTAAGGGAAGATAAATAATAGATGTACCTGTGCCATAGCAAACAATTTTGGGTCATGTTACTCAAATTTCGAACCATTGGTTATGATAATCACGCGAACTTCAACCAGTTTATCTACACCTACCTGCATGGCTCAGTTAGTAGTCAATATCTTAACGGACAGTTGTTATGTCTTGGTTTCACTCCCCTAAGTTTTCTTCTAGCCCACTCCTACATCAGCTATCATCACTCCTTGAGGTATTCGGTGGATGGGCATACTTGATATATGTCCTAACCATCTTAGTCGATAAGGATTCACTACCTCATTAACCGATTGACCATACTTACCTAGTACTCTACATATAACCTCAGAATGGCGACTATATATAATGACTAAATGATGTATCGGGTGATAGTGAGTAGTAATTGTTTAACGAGCAAACATAATGACATATGGGAATGCTAAATATATGAGACTGCATCATACTATAAGTTCATCCTACTCGAAATTCACTCTATGCTGACTATTTGTGCCTTGTGTCAATAAACTAATGTTCTGGTCTATAAGTGATTCTTAATAATTATCACTTACTCAGTGTCCTGGTGGTTTGATAGATGGACAATAGAAAGTGACAAACTATCGTGTATTTAGAGAGCATTTAGTTAACAGGTCTTCTAGAAGGCTATAGAAAATATCTAACTTGCTGTTTTTCATTTTAAATTTAGACGCTAAACAGCAAAAAGTGATGATTACATAAGAATTCACTTTGAACTTAGCTATTCTCTCATATGTAACTTAAACTCTCAATATTGTTTTGTATCTATACTAAAATTATGTATGAACTAAAAATATGGAGCAGTTGTAACCTATTTCTCCAATTTTGAAGACAGTTATTTTTTTTTTCTAAGTGATTGTCTTCCCTTTCTCTTCGTCGTGTTCGTGGTAATACGGTTGAAGCGTTGTAGTTGTGTAGCAATAGTGGATATACGATCCATGTAATTAGGATATTTTTAATTCAAGTTACAATATACTAAATGAGAACACTGTAGGTTTTAAATTTTTTTGCTTAAAATTCACATGTAAAACGAAAGTTCACTAACGTTAGGAATAATCTACAATACAGTCAATACTGGCGATGTTTTGAGTAACTTCGTAGTACTAGTAGAGTGTATTGGTAGACTGGAATAAAGCTAGTGACAGCGTAACCAAGATGTGGTATTAATCCATTAAGTTATCAACTGATAGTCTGAGCCAAGTAAATGCGGTCCACATAATAAAAACTATCAGTAATTACAAACTTTTGATGACTTGGCTCACAGTCGTTTGCAATGGCACAAGTGCATTCACTCTTTATCTTCCTCTCGGTTCTGAAATCCACTATTTCATTGTATATACCTTTTCCTTTTGCCTTTCCGAACCATATTCTCAATGTTTAGTCTTTCTGAATGTTGTTGCTACCACGTTTTTGCAGTTTCTGTGCTCTTCATCTTGTTAATCTAATCTCATCGTGCTAATGTGGTAATCAATTTCGGCCAAATCACGTATGTCCCAGGCTCTATATCGATCTCGACTGACCGTGTATTTAAATGCCATTTAACGTCAGATAACGCAGGTAATGTATGGTCTAAAAGACCGATAAACCTAGGCAACATTCTTACCTGTTTCCTAACCTATTAATCAGAACTGGGAAAATCACCTAAGGACATTATTTATTGTTCCATTTTATTCAGGCATAAAAACTCATGATAATATACAGATATATTACATGACTGTAACATAATGTAACTAATAAATCCCACTGGTACAAGGCTGAGTAGCAGACTTATTATTAAATTACCGTAGTTTGTAATCGACAAAAGCTGCTTTATTAGCTAATAAATCAAGTAAATGCTTTCAGTGAAAAAAATATTGCAATACCGTAAACCAATTATTTAAGAAATTTGCAATGAGGAGTGACTATTGGAGTTCAGCTGTGTTAATGATGAAGATAATGAGAGATGATCACACAATATCGCAAATTGATTGAAGCTAGAGCCGTAAACTATAGGATTCTAACTCACTAGTCTAATTTTTTAGCTTTCTCTGCGATACCTGAAATGCCTGGGTTCGATACCTGGCGAGAACATGAATGAGCACTTCTAAGGAGTCCGATTATGGAAAGATCGGTTTCCTAGTATTTCCTGGTTTTTTATTGTTGTTTAACTTGAGTCCATTAATTGTCTGATTAACACTTAACAATTCCCACAATTCATCTTATTCTGAAAAATATACCTACTGGATCTTCAAAGAATAACTTTCCAAATTATATGTTTTCGCTCTATGGTAACAACGTTCTTTTATTTCTCAATAATATCTTTTATTCCCACAAATCTATTTCGCTACTGCAAATCTAAATACGCGGTTCCTAACGCTAAATGCTTCCGCTTTCTACTTAGCTATAAAGAAAGAACTAGATGAAGCTGAAAGAAGACATGAGAAAAATTTATTGAATGCTCAAGAATTAATAGCACAGTAAATGATTTTCATTGCTATTATTATTATTTGATATATAATATCTATTAATTCTTATCGAAGCTTCTGACTACACGATCACGTAATGCGTGAAATCTAGCAATCTAAAATGAGAAAATTTTCCGCAATACGGTAGCATTATTGCGAAAATATATGAGGTGAATTTGCAAACCTATCTACAGTGTTTATCATGTCAGTATTCGATCAAAGCAAGGTACTTCCTGAAGTTGACATGTTAAGGTTACTTACAGTACCATATGTAACAATTGACAGGTGTTTCGAAATTATGCCAGTAAACAACATTGAGTCGAGAACGAATGGTATCAAAATGTAAACGTATTGCAATAAAACAAACTTTTAACGAGTATGGTAAAATTGATAATAATTGTCGCTAGTATTACTAATATACAGTTACATTATAAATATGTTGAATGTTACCTGTTTACATGAATACATTGTAATCCCACACAAAACCAGATTGGAGCTGCACATTATATGCTAAGAGTTATTATTATTGAACTGACTACTGAATATTAGTTAGACGGGCCAATATACAAACGTTCTGAGTTTTGTTCCTCTGTAGTACAAAAGGAACGTGACTAAGACACTTCACTATAGAATCAAGACTATATGCTCTCTAGATACGGTCGAAGATGAAACCAAGGTATTATACACGACCCTGAAAGAAAATGGATATCCTGAGAGCATAAGGAATGCTTAACTTTGAGCAAATAACCTCTGTATATACGCTTACAATTCACAGGCGATGCACCAAATGAAACGCTGAAACTGAAGTTAAGCAGATCAATCCAAATAACTTTTAATGCAGGTAAACTACAATTAATGTTTTCCACATGTCCAATAATCCCTCCAAGGTTGAAAGATAAATTACCTAGACTAGCCACTTCTTTCTGTATCTATTAATTCAACTGCTTCTGTAGAGCAAGTTATATTGGCAAATGTTCTAGGAACTTGTATATTCGGGCTCGTGAGCACCTCTCAGTGTGGTTAAGTAAAGGTGTAGTTAAAACTGTTGACAACTCCATTTTAGCTCATTTAATTCAAACAGGATATATAGTCAACATGGAGCATTCTTTTGCAGTAATATGTCGTGTTTACAGCAGTCTACCTAATTACGTCAGACTGAGAATCCTTCAAACGGCTGAAGCAATTGCTATTCGGATCAAAAAGCCAGAGCTTTGAATCCGAAAGAAATATGTTCAGCCACTCCTTTTAACCTGGCCAACTTCGGGCCAAATTAGTTAATAATCAATTTCATTTCGCTTATAAACTGATTCAAGTTAACACATCATATTAGTCAACCCCAAGATTAACGATTTGATTTGATTTTATATAACAAACAATCCTTTATTCAAAAACATGAATTTTATGGATTATTAATTTGGATTTATAATTGTAGAAATTATTGAAAAGCATATTCTTCTTAATAAGAACTTTCATCTAAATTTGATCGATTAGTTTCACAGTATTTGGGCGCCGAGTTAATGTGAGACACTAAAGAGTAAGAATGCATCTATATATATGTTTCCTTGAAAAAACTTGGACCAGATTGCTAGGCGAAACGTTTGATTCACTTCAAATTAACGGAATACACCCATTATGACATGAAATAAGAAAGATTAGTTCAGTGAAGAGTTCTCTTTTCGGCGAATTCATTTTCAAGGCTGTACAATCGCAAATATATATACTTATTTTTACAGGGTGATAATAATACTGATAATAAACTTCTGTTATACATAGTGACAGTGAGGTTAAATAAACAAAGGTACTAGAAAAAAAATTTTAAAACAAGGAAAGTTTAATAATCGTTTGATAGTTAAAGGCTTAAGTATTCATCGTGTGAGGATGGCTCAGCATGATAAAATAAAATGTTGAAACAGAGATTAAATGTAATCGGAGTGATCGTGGAAATAAAAACAAACCGGTTGGGGATAGAAGATTTGAAGGGAATATGGAAGGTGAAGCAGGTGGCTGTGAGGGAACAAGAGTATGAAGAAAGAGAAAAATTCTAATACATTAAGATCATGGTAGAAGAAAAGGTTGTACCAGTCTCTTTTGTACACATAATTCTGGTTTTTCAAAATGTATGGCTATCGCCTCGTCAATGCAAAGAAGATCCAGTCTAATTGTCTTGGGAGGGCTTCTACTTACCTTGTAGATGACTTTGAACGCAGAGTCTGTCTTGATTGAGTGACCTGTGTTCACAAGGTGTTCGATTATAAAAATTCTAATTGAACCGTTGCCTCCTCTTTTTAGCCACGCCGGACAATGTTCCTGAATTCTTTTGGATAAAGTACGCATCGAAAGACCTATATACCTAGCTCCACTAGAGCAGGTAAATTGGTAAATGCACATTGAGTTGGTCAGATGCGATAATTTATCTTTCAGATTATTGGTGAACAGTGATCGGCTGGAGAATAATATTCGCAATGTTGCTGCGAAGAATGTTCTTTTTAAAGAATCCGAAATTCTCCTTCTTAAAATATATGCGGCTCTATCACCTTTGAAGTCGATGCTTATGTATAAAATTTTCTTTTCTACTGTAATTGTTTGTGGTTTTGGCATTTTCGGCTTCATGTTCTTATCAATGAATATAGAAGGATATCGGTTTTTGATAAGTATCTCTTTTAAAAGCCTCAATTCTTCCTCTACGACCTCGGGGCTACAAATTCTTCGTATTCTTGTGGCGAGAGTTATTATTAAGTTTCTTTTTCGGTTGATGGGGACCCAATTGTGGAAATTTGATAGTTGGCCATTCCACATGGGTTTCCTGTAGATAGATCTTTTTATCGTACCATCTTGTTTTCTTGTCATATCTACATCAAGAAAGTGAATATTTTGTTTGCTTTCAACTTCAAGTGTGAATTTTATTGATGGGTGACAATTATTAAATGTCTTTAGATGATATCCGAAAAGCTGTGGAAACAGCAGTGATATCTGCTAGTAAGGTAAACCAGAAGGTTAGGGAGCAACACTGGATCTCAGCAGCATCTATCGCACTGATAGATGCTCGGAAACTCATTCCACCTGGCTCTGAACATAGTGAAGAGCGGAGTCAGCTTAAGCGCAAGCTGACAAGAAGTCTACGCAATGATCGCGAACAGTGGTGGGTAGCGAAAGCAAGAGAGATGGAAAAGGCAGCGGTAATAGGTAATAGCAGACAATTGTTCAGACTCGTTATGGAAACCGGAATTAGGAACCCGACCGTTAGCGAAACAATCTCAGAGAAAGATGGACATATTATTCATTCCCAATCCAGGAGATTGGATCGATGGGCAGAACACTTCAGGGATCAGTTCAACTGGCCTTCAGCCACACTTCGGTTTCCCACGATCTCTAGTCAACGTGAATGGCAAGTTAATGTAAGTCCTCCAACCCTTTACGAAGTTGAAAAAGCCATAGGAAATCTGAAACGAGGGAGAGCAGCAGGCCCTGACAGGTTTAATCCTGAGATTTTTAAGGATGGTGGTCCAGTATTAGCAATGAGATTAACCGAGGTCTTAGGTAGAATTTGGGAACTGGACGTAATCCCATCTGACTGGTCTCAATCACTGATTGTGCCAGTCTATAAGAAAGGACAAAAGTCCTCTTGTGACAATCATAGAGGAATCAGTTTGACTAATATAGTGTCTAAAATATTAGCCTCAATAATACTTCGACGCCTAATCAAAGCTCGTGAAGAGCAGACTAGAGAAAACCAGGCCGGTTTTCGACCCGGACGTGGTTGTATAGATCAGATATTCACACTACGTCAGGTTCTAGAACAAAGACACATTCAGACGCCCCACAATGGTAGTATTTCTCAACCTTAAGGCGGCATTCGACTTTGTTGATCGTGAGGTTCTATGGAAGTGCTTGTCACTGAAAGGAGTACCAAATAAGTACATTAACCTTATTCAGGCTCTCTACTTGAACACAACTGGTAGAGTGGGAGCTTATGGCGAACTGTCATCAGAATTGATTACATCAAGTGGTGTTCGTCAGGGCTGTCCACTCTCTCCATTCTTGTTCAACTTTGTGGTCGACGTACTTTTAGAGATGACACTCTCCTCATCTAAATTTCCAGGGGTTGAACTTCTACCGGAAGGTTCACTTGTTGACTTAGAATATGCTGATGACATCGTTTTATTTGGTGAAGACGCTGACAAAATGCAGAGTCTTCTGACCACTCTAAGCAACAATGCAAGCATGTTCGGGATGCGATTCTCTCCCTCGATATGCAAAATTTTGCTTCAGGATTGGGTTACATCGACACCCGAACTAGTGATAAGGAGTGAAGTAGTTGAGTGTGTCGACCGCTTCACTTATCTTGGAAGTCTCATCAGCCCTTGTGGTCTGGTGTGTGACGAAATCTCAGCACGGATACAGAAGGCTCGACTAGCTTTTGCTAACTTGCGTCATTTATGGCGTAGGCGAGATATCAGTCTATCAACCAAAGGACGTGTTTACTGCGCAGCAGTACGTCCCGTCCTACTTTATGGCAGTGAAGCATGGCCGGTAAGAGTAGAGGATATTCGTAGGTTACTAGTATTCGATCATAGGTGTCTTCGAAACATTGCTCGTGTATGCTGGGACCATCGAGTAAGTAACACAGTTGTTCGGAAACGGGTACTAGGTAAGGATGGCAGTTCAATTGATGAAGTAGTGAAACTTCATCAGTTGAGATGGCTGGGACACGTGTTACGTATGCCCAATGACCGACTGCCTCGACGTACGATGTTCAGTGGTATAGGAGTAGGTTGGAAGAAAGCTAGGGGCGGCCAGACCAAAACATGGCACAAGTCCATGAAGTCACTGACAAGTGGTCTGAGTCATGTTGATAGGTGTAGACTACCTGGTTGGGGACCGCGAGATGATAACAACCGATGGTTAGTGACCCTGAATGACATGGCTCAAAATCGTTTGCAATGGCGCAGGTGCATCCACTCTTTGTGTTCTCCCAAATTGTAATCTTCTGAATTCTTCATGTCCTTTTTTTCCTCTTTCCAAATTTATTTCACTGAATTATACTCTTTAAATAACATCTCCAAACCCTAATCTTCCCGATCACTGCTTACACTCTTGCTACCTCTACCACTACGGGATTTGGATCGACAACTGCATCTCTGTGTTAAGGTGGTGTGGCAACTCGAACTGATGTACGTACGTACGAAGTTCTACGTTGTTACTGACTGACTGACATTTGTTATCACAAATGATAAAAATATCATCCACATACCTTTTATACATGTTGAGGTTTTCTATAGTTCTTTTGAGTTGGTTGTTTTCTAAACTGGCCATGAAGCAATCTTCCAGTAATGGATCAAGTGGGGATCCCATTGCTATACCATTCTTCTGTCTATGATTTACATCTTTGAATGTGAACTGTACATTGCAAGTGCAACGTAGTAATAGTTCCTTCAAATGAATCTCAGGCATCCAAATGTTTATCTCACTATTATTTATGTACTTACAGATAAAATTAATGGTCTCTGTGAGTGGAACATTAGTGAATAATGATTCCACATCCAGAGATAGCATAATTAGGTCACTTACATTCACTTCTTTTATGTGCTCGATAAATTCAAAAGTATCGCGTACGGAATGCTTACAAATGAGTTTTGCGATTGTACAGCCTTGAAAATGAATTCGCCGAAAAGAGAACTCTTCGCTAAACTAATATTTTTTTCTTATTACTTCAAATTCTTTCGCTGAGATTTTACAAATACATTCTTCCTGTTTAAAGAATATTCTTCGTTCATATAATTGTGTATTAGTTAGTAGTATAATATATATATATATATATATATATATATATATATATATATATATATATATATATATATATATATATATATATATATACGAAGGACTGACCATAGTTGTTTTGCTCTACCTAAAAACTCTTCGTCTGTTCAAGAACATAGCCTCTTCAGGGATAGAAATCAAAACCATTTAAATCTTCTGGTAAGTATGATATGATTTAGTCTCTTGATCAAAATACAATGATGATGAGTTTTATTTAAACTTACACTATCAACTAATGCTCCTTTTTTTCCTTAACAAAATAACAACAAGGCATCATTTTTCATTCCCTAAGGTAGGTAGTTGTCTCTTGACACGGTTGAACTCTACTGGTTATAGCTTTTCATCATAAACTCCAGGAACCTCATCTCATGATGGAAGGTCCTGAGTTCATTTAATTGACGCGCGGTCGTACGTGTGCACTATCAAAGAGATCAATATCAGGCTGAGACAGCTGTCCACTGATTCCTGGTTTCCAATGGTTGTTTCGCTAACATCAGTTCGTGATTTAAACTATGAGAATTATGCAGTTTTTATCCTGTATTAACCCTTTTTTGTTAATGTTGGTCATTATTTTATTCACAAGAATAAAAGAACATGATGAACAGAAAAAACGTCGTAAAGAACAAATATTAGCTGAAGGCGAAGCGTTAAGAAAGAATGCAATAATTGATTTATTAGAACATGAGAAGCTCGATCAATTCTATCGTGATCAGATGAGAAAACTTGCAAAGGAATTTCAAGATCAAATTAATGGTCATATACAAATGAAAGAGATTGAAAAATTATGTGATGAAGTGCGAAAATTCTATTGATCAATTGTTTAACTTTTTCACTAAATTTTGAATATATTACTTATAAATACATAATCTAGGTATAGTCCGTACTGCAAAATCAAAAATGTAAGGAGATAAGTAGTTCATAACCAGTGTCTTAAAGTAATCGGTAATGGGTTTTAATTGTAGTGATAGCATCAACGTTAGGACCCATGCACATTCCATTGGTAAATCGTGGATAAGATGATGATCACACTTCTCTAATAGCGTGTATATTTAATTTAGAACATAGAACTTATTTGCATAATTAAATAAAATCTGAAGTTTGTGCTGATGATGTCGCTCAGAAGAACAATGAAGGCTCCACGACCAAACCATCCAGCTCAGAGAACAAAACTCAAAAAAAATCAAACTCCTTATCTCTTGTAGAAGTAGGTTGAAAGCTTGTGTAGATTAAACTGAGACATGGAATCACTTAATGAAGTCATTAACCGTTGGTCTAAGCCTTGTAGGTAGGTTAAGAATAACATGATTAGTGTCAGCATGGCTATATTAATGATTGGAAAAAAACTAAGTGATATGATTTGGAATCGGGGTAGATGTATTCAGTCATCGTCTTTCCTTCAGTTTTTAGTTTTGAAATCATCCTACACTTTTTATCTAATCAATGTATTCTTTGTTTTTCAATAATATAATCTATCTCTGACACTTTTTACTACAACTGTGGTATCTGCTACCTATGCTAACAGATAGTAGTATGTAGTACCAATCGAAAGTGTAATACCTGGGAGCAGAAGATCGTAATGAAGAGAGCAGGGGAAAAATATGAAAGCAAACGAAAAAAAAAACAATTATAGAAACGATAGAGTATGTAAAGGAAGACGCAAAAATGTGCAAGTGATGTATTTAATGTATAAATTCCATATTTTACCAATCCCCCGTGTGACTTTGCATCAGACAATAAATTGGTTTTCCTCATCTGAGTTTTTGTTCACTACACAGCCGCTACTATTGATAATGTTACTACTTTTACTGCCCTAATATCTATTTATCTCACCTGTCTTCCTACTATCAACTTGTACTTTTACCTATTATGTGTAGTGACTTATTCTATTTCATTGTGATTATTGACTCATATTGCCTTGATTGGTTTAAAATTTTCGTATAAATATTCATGTATATTAGAGTAAAGCCTGATGACGATCTAATTGAAAACAATTGTTCGCTTATATGTGTTGTTCTAATTTTCACAATGGGAATCTTTACTATTCTGATCAGCACGTTATGAACAAGAACTTCTGTTATCACGTTAAATTTGTCGTTTTAGTTAACAAGCTTCTCATAGTAAAAAAGATATAGAGACTAACAGAAGTGATTTGCAAGAACAATGTAATGCATACCCAATAAAGAGTTATCAATGATAGTCGAATAGTTTTAAGAAGACGAGGAAATATAAGATAATGTGAAAAATGATGACTCATATTACTTGGCGCCTCAAAGTACTGATTTCTTATTTATTTATTTAAACACATAAACATCGGTACAAGGATGCACCAAATAGATATGCGCCACATAAGTCATTCAATTTATGTGAGATCTGGGATACTGCTTGGGTGCCCAAACTGAAGCAGAGTACTGATTTCTAGTAAATCGTAAACCGTAATGGAAATCGTTTTTGAATTTTGAAGTCACCGAGATCAAAAATGCATAGGTTTACTGGTCAGTTCTATTACTAAACTGTGTAAAGAAGCAATCTATTTATAAATTTTGAGTCTAGGAGTATAAACTGTCAAAGGTATACTCCCCAAGCATTTATACAAAATTTTTTATACTTTACGTTACGAAATTGTGCTTTCATTCTAGCAGTTTATTCACCAATGAATAAAGTGGTGCGTAATAAACTACTTCAGCCTGAACTAACGAGTCTATTTATAACGACTTTACTGTAAATAAAAAAAATTTTTTGTACTAAACTATGAAGCATGGTCGCATTCTTTTACCGGGTGGTCGTCAAAACTCCTTACCCTGAGATTTAGACACTAAGTGTAGATATTTAAAATCGACTGGAAGCTGGTTCATTTCATGACACTTAAGCTAGGTTCACTTAGTTTTGGATAATTTAATTCCTCCCATGAATTGGTTAAGGTACATACTATTTCCTCATTTAATTTTATGAAAATTAACATTTTCCTACAGGAAAATTCTTTTTATAAAATGTTCCTCATCTTTAACAAAGTCGAGGACATTTATCTGTTATCTTTTAATATATTGCCTCTTAATCTATTCCCCAAACTATTACGAATGTCTCTCCACACACAAATAGAATAAGTCTGTTTTTTTCTTATGCATAGATTTTTGAACTGAGGTTTATTTTTTTTTGTTGGTATTATTTGGTAGCTATGATAGTGAATAGCAGTTTATCTATATTCATTATTCCAAAAGGTTAACGTTAAGAGTATTTCGCTTATTTAGTATCGATATACCACTCATTTACTTCACCCTAATTAAGACTTATTATATTTAGCTATTGTCTCTTTATCAAGTTTACTGCTATATTCAGTAAAACACATTATTACCTCAAATTTACATGGAACGAAGAATACGCGTTTCTTTAGGGCTGAAAACATAATCTGATAATACGGACGAAACAGCTACGTAAAACCTAGTTCGGAACTTAAATTTTATCTATAATTTTTTTTCGATTTACCAAGATAAATATTCTCGATAGTAGGCTATAATACTTTCATACATATCTATACCAACCACTTCAACAAATGTATAATCGAAGAGTGAATCTTCCATATTTTATCTTTTCTCATTTCCAATTTTGTGTTTGTTTTTCACATTACATGTAAACGAAAATCAAAGGAAATTGAAGAACAATGTCGATTGTTTGCAGCAGCTAAGATCAAATTGACAAAAATGCGTATCATGAAGGAACGTGATATGTTTCAGTATGTGAATTCACACACTTCAAATTGCACTGAATTTATCATTAACCTGAATGCTTGTTATTTAATCATTATAAGTAGCTATTAAATAGTAGTAAGTAATTAGGAGTTGAAATATCGTCTATTTGTCATATATTAAAATTAAACTGGAGGAACCACTGATAATCAGGAGGCACTGAGCAACTTTTTCGATCTAGTTGTGGCTGTATATCACTTTTGCTCTACAACTGGGTTGGAAATGTAGACCATTAGATTCTAACCAATAACAATTTAAGTGATGAGCTCATCAATAGACTTGAAAGCTTCATGTTCAGTTTTTGGGGGGAATCGAAAGTCCAGATCTGTTAATAATTATACAGCGATCGATTATGATATACATAATCAGAAAACACGTCAGTCATTTAAGGTTTAGATTGGCATGGATTTATTGAACTGATAATGATAATAATTGTCTAGACTGGCACTAAAGTGTCCATTTATTCAATAATTCAATTTAGAAGAGTAAATCTAAAATCTTCAAAATGTCTCCCACTCCGTAAAAAATCACAGTAAATACCTCTTTTTTCATAAATAATAGACAAAAAGAAGCCGAACTACAAAAAATACAAGAATATTTATCAGAACAATTGAAAAATGCACAAACCAATGAAGAAGCACGTTTAAACAAAGCAACAACAGAAAAAGAAGAAAAATACCAACGAGATACAAAAGAAAAATATGATAAACAACTGAAAATTATCCAAGAAATCAATGAATATAGAGTGGATGAAATAGAAAGACGTAGAAAACGATTAGAAGACGAGAAACAAATAGAATTAAGTGAAATACGTGGAAGGATAGCAGCTGAATTGGCATTAACTGAATATGAAAATGCATGTAAGACAAAAAAACTTGAAGAACGAAAGCAATTATCACGACAGTTACTGCAGGAATCAGTAAGTTTGATTGTTGAACATGAGTTGATTATACAGTTAAATATAAGAGTCATTTCTTGCAGACACCCATTATAGTATACATAAAGCACCCGATCGACATTTAGAAGGTTATTTGTGCACTTTCTATTTCAGCATTTAATCAACTTTTGTCAGGACATAGGTTTCTTAAGAGAATGCATAGATATTGCCTGTATTTACAGTGTGAACACTAAGGTGTTGGTAAATGCTTATGATGAGCCCTAAATTGGTTAAAATGTACCTTTACTAATATATAATCACAGACTGTTCCATTTAACGGTCCATTTTTCTTATAGAATCGTACCTGTTTTATTGATATGTTGGGTAACAATTTTAGAAAGTTCAAAAACGAAGTACTTATATTACTATATATCATTGGGTTTCATATTTATATTTAAATTGAATAAAATATGCATTGAATATAAGTTTGATTATAAAATCTGGAACTGAGAAATATCAAACTCAGTTCAAATTGGTTCACAAGAAATATAAGATTGGACAATCTAGAAATCCAACGTATTTCTGGTGCTACCCTATGTGAATAAAAGATTAGTGTTTCATTCAAACATGGTTAATATGAGTTTTAGTTAATTCAATTATGGCTAGCTATAAAATCCAAGTCGATTCATCCTGTCTGAAACTCGTCAGATGGTTGACATATGAGTATAGTATAGCAAGGTTATAAATAAATTCAACAGACGAAGTAAAATGTTGCAAATACAGCATTGATAATAAACAAAAAATCAGAGGGTTAGAAATACGGAGCTTAAACAAGCGATTGACAAAAAGAAAGACATGTTTCTCTTTCTTGACATTGTCATACAACTGAGAGTAGACGGAACAGTTCAATGTTCGATTTATCGAAAAAGTGATTGTTATGATCTTTACTTTAATTTCAATAGTTTTTTCCTAGTCAGTTTCAAGAAAGTATCGGCGACAACACTATAGAGTAGGAAGGATATATACCACCGAAAAACTGGGAGAAGAATTGATAAATGCTGCAAAATGCCTAGGAGACAACTGCAGCTCACAGAAATTTCTTGACTACATATGAGGATTTATTAACACTACAATATAAATCCACAACAGATAGAACCATTGATTCGAAAACTACTTGTCAAGACTCTGAATTATGGGTGAATTATCTGGTCAGTTGGGAAGTGTGAATATATTGAGCTAGTTGGCAACTGATTTAGGGTAATCAAATAACTAGATGCAGGTGTATAATTTACAACAACAATATATTAAACTGCATTAATTAATAAAATTATTGAGTCGTATATATGCTTCTTCGCTAACACTAATGCCCTATTCACTGAGCTGTTTGTTATGACTTATGGCCGCTCACTAATATCACATGACGAAACCACCAATTAGAATATGTATTTCTATGAC
Organism: Schistosoma margrebowiei; assembly: GCA_944470205.2. Lineage (NCBI taxonomy): Eukaryota > Metazoa > Platyhelminthes > Trematoda > Strigeidida > Schistosomatidae > Schistosoma > Schistosoma margrebowiei. Next base: position 16,904,554 of record OX104026.1, on the reverse strand, counting down.
TTTCTCTGAGTTAATCAATGATACGCCAACCAGCATTGGTAGCCTCGAATCACTGATAAACACTTATTGGCTGTGAGTAGGGGATACTGTGAATTGAAAACTACTTTAAATAACGCGATCACTGAACATCTCTTCGATGCGGAACATCAGGTTGATACTTGGAAATCTTCCAAGGTGACCAATGAATAGCCAAGATCAGAACTTCTGACGTTTGCTGAGGTCATTGCTATCAGGTCTCGGAAACCTGATTTAGGTGTTTAAAAGTGGATGACCGTTAGTTGTTATTTGCTTTTATGACTCGTTTATTCATTACATTAAATTATTTCCAACTCTTAATTAGTCACATCATTACGTCATTTCATTTTGACTGCCCTCTAGACTGATGACTTTAATCTAGCTAACTGGGCTTTACTCAGAGTTTCTTGATTACTTGTTTCTACCCCTTCGGTCTTTTTGTTACCATCAGTGTTGTAAAATGTTCTTCCACATTAAATATATATTTGCAACATCTTACTTAGTGTATTAAATTTATTTATACTCTTGCTATATTACGCTGATTTGTGCTCATATCAACCTCCAATTGAACTCCTTTATGTAGGTAATTTGAGCCGATTATGTGATTATGACTCGTAAGTATTACAGGTTGTAAGGAGCTGTTGAGAACCGTAAAAAATGAAATGAATTCATGTTATTCTTCCCAAATCTTTATTGTCCTTTTTTATCAATATGATAAAAGGAACTATGTGTATGAGATTGTTAACTAATTCGACCAGAAATTAGTCATGTTAAATAAATGGTTGAACATATTTCTTCCGGATGTAATTCTTGACCAAACATTCATTCTGATTTCGAATTACATGATTATCTCCCGCCCCAAGTTACACATATTTATTCTGATCATTAACCTCACACCTTCCTTTAATGTATAAACTTATTCATGTTAACATAGCATATAAGTCACCCCAACACTAAAAATTTCATTTGATTTTATAAATAGTTCTAAATTCACATGCTGTGGTTTTAAATGATGGGTTAGACTTAAATCTGGTCATATTTTGAACTAACAATTTGAATAGATAACTGTAGAGTTCTTGAGTTTTCCAGTTATCATCGATTCAAAAGCCAGCTCAAAGAAATCGTAAGTGATAATAATACCAACGATGGTGAAAATAGTAAACTAGGAGCACATAGTTCGAAAACAAAACAAGATAAAACGTGGATCTTAACTAGTACATCCAATTTTCAGTCACATCAGCACAATAGACTTTTTTCAACAAAAAATCACGATTTTCTTGCGAATATCAACCGGAAATTTGTAATTCCTAACAAAACTTATTCAAAATGTCAGTAACATTATGGAGCATCATTATATAATACTTCACTGAAACCGTACCTGAAGCCCTTCTAACGTTACTGTTAGACCCAAGCACAGGTAAAGGAGGAGGGTCGGGCATGGGGTCACCAACCTCATCCCGTAGAAAACAACCCTGCTAAAAAACACCATTCAGAAAGAAATCATTTAGACCATTCAAATTCTGTCCTGGGATTTTAAGGACCTTCATTTAGAAGAATTATGACACCTCATGGTGAGAGCCGAGATTCTTCGGAAGTCACGAGGCCGATTCTGTTGGGAACGTTAGGTCCCCAGAACTCACTGGGAAAAGGACTTAATTTTGTAATTTTATTTAGGAAATTTGAATTTCTTTTCATGCCAAAAGCGCTCTTTTCACCTTCATGTCGTATTTCCCACTTGAGAGAATCTTAAACGCTATTGATCCGTTGTGTCTTTTAGTATGCTATTTTGTAACGCTTAGAATGGCCATCAGACAAATCAAGAGAGGGAAAGCAGAAGGACCCGACAACATACCAGCTGAAGCACTGAAGTCAAACATCGAAGTAACTACAAACATGCTTTACCTTCTATTCGAAAAGATTTGGGAGGATGAACAAGTGCCGATGGACTGGAAAGAAGGACACCTCATGAAGACTCCAAAGAAAGGAGATCTGAGCAAATGTGAAAACTACAGAGGCATTACACTGCTGTCAATACCAGGGAAAATCTTTAACAGAGTGTTGCTGAACTGGATGAAAGACACCGAAGACGTCCAACTTCGAGATCAACAGGCTGGATTCCGTAAGGATCGGTCGTGTACAGACTAAATTGCGACACTACAGATCATCGTCGAACAATCAGTTGAGTGGAACTCGTCACTGTACATCAACTTCATTGATTATGAAAAAGCATTTGACAGTGTGGATTGGAGGATGTTATGGAAACTTCTTGGACACTACGGAGTTCCTGAGAAAATTGTCAACACTATCCGGAACTCATACGACGGCTTACAGTGCAAGGTCGTGCATGGAGGACAGCTGACAGACGCATTTCAAGTAAGGACCGGAGTCAGACAAGGCTGTCTACTCTCCCCCTCTTTCTTCTGGTGGTCGATCGGATTATGAAGACCTCGACATCTAAGGTAAAACACGGAATACAATGGACAGCTCAGAACTAATTAGACGATTTGGACTTCGTAGATGACCTAGCCCTTCTATCCCATACACACGAACAAATGCAGATAAAGACAGCCAGTGTAGCAGCAGTCTCTGCATCAGTAGGCCTCAACACACACAAGGAGAAAACCAAGGTTCTCAAGTACAACACGGTGAACAGAAATCCAATCTCTCTTGATGGCGAAACTCTGGAAGATGTGAAATCCTTCACATACCTGTAAAGCATCATCGATTAACAAGGAGGTTCAGATGCAGACGTAAAGGCAAGGATTGGCGAAGCAAGGACAGCATTCCTACAATTGAAGAACATATGGAACTCAAAACAACTTTTAACCAATACCAAAGTCGGAATCTTCAATACGAACGTCAAGGCAGTTCTACTGTACGGAGCTAGAACTTGGAGAACGACTACAACCACCGTCAAGAAGGTACAAGTATTTATAAATGGTTGTCTATGCAAGATACTCGACATCCATTAGCCGGATACCTTCAGCAACAGCCTACTGTGGGAGAGGACAAACCAGCTTTCAGATGAAGAATTAGGAAAAGACGATGCAAATGGATAAGAAATACACTACGCAAATCGTCAAACTGCATCACGAGAGAAGCCCAAACTTGGAGTCGTCAGGGGAAACAGAAAAGTGGAAGGCCAAAGAACACATTACGTCGGGAAATAAAAGCAGATATAAGAAGGATGAATGACAACTGGAAAGGATTGCCCAGGATAGGGTTGGATGGCGAATGCTGGTGAACAACCTATGTTCCTTCACGAGGAGTAACAGGCGTAAGTAAAGTAAGTTTGTAACGCTTCGCAAGGACGGTTTTGTACTTTGATCTGTGTCTTTTGTGATCGCTCGTGCTTCTGGCATTGTGCGGAATATACTTCCCCGTTCGGACTTTGACTTCTTTTTCTAGTTAGCGGGACTGCGACGCAATAGAATAGCTAGTTATTTGGTCTTTGGTCGCAAGTCTTTGTTCCGCTCGCGGTCTAAATGATCTCGTAACCGCTTCGAACCTAGGAAATTTGGCGATGGAGCTGGCACAAACATGGATCCTTCAAAAGTAGAATTATTGCTCGAGCAGCATCTAAAACTAATGCAAATTTTAGCAGATGCAAAGTTTACGCCTAACATGCAACCAAGCACTTCTAACACTACTGCTACTGCACCGTTAGTTGATGGTGTTGTGAATAGTATCTCAGAGTTTCATTATGATCTTGATTCCAATGTCACATTTGATATGTTTTTTCGACGTCACGAAGACTTATTGAAATTTGATTTCGCTAATCAGGATGATGCTTGGAAAGTCCGCTTGTTGCTTTGGAAACTGAGTCCTAATGAATTAGGTAGATATTGCAACTTAATTTTCCCTCTAAATCCACGTGACCGACCATTCTCGGATACCGTTCAGTCATTGAGGCAACAGTTTGGAGATAACTCTTTACTGCTCGACGCACGTTATCGATGTTTGAAGCTGACTATGAACGAAGATGCTGATTTTCTCACGTATGTGGGTATCGTCAACCGCAAATGCGAACGCTTCCGGTTGAAGTCGCTTACTGAAGATCAACTTAAAGTCCTTATTCTCATCTGCAGCCTTCAATCGCAGAAGTTCAGTAACATTAGAACACACTTGCTTAGTCGATTAGATCAAGACCCCAAATCGACACTCACTGATATCGCAAACGAATACCAACATCTAATGAATCTGCAGTGTGACACTACGATGATCCAGCATGGTGGTTTAGATTGTACCGAAGTTCATGTGGTCCAACAACCACCCAACCCACATAAATCTGCCCCAGTGACATCTAGTTCAGGTCAACAGACAAAAACAAATTCTCCTGCCCCATGCTGGCACTGTGGTGCATGGCATTTTGTTCGAAGATGTCCGTATAAACAACATCGGTGCAACAAATGTAAAGCTGTGGGTCATAAAGATGGGTTTTGTCAAAAAAAGAAGCCGAACAGCTCTGGAAGTACCAAGAAGCCTTTCCCTAAATCCTGTACAAATTCGTTGAGTCTATAGCAACCTGTCAGAACTCAACCTCAGGTGAAAGGAAATTTATTACCCTTAATATTAATGGGCATTCGTTCAGATTGCAAATCAACACTGTATCTGATGTGACAGTTCTCTCACGAAATTCTTGAATCAGAATGGGCAGACTACGCACGGTGCCAACAACACAAAAACCTCGTACTGCATGCGGTAATCACCTACGTTCGTTGGACAACTAGATTGTAAAGTGTCTTTTCACGATTCAACGTTTACCGGGGTTTGTTATATAACGCCAGCTGATCTAAATTTACGTGGCTTAGATTGGTTCGACCAGCTAAAATTATCTGATGTCTCGTTAAATACTATATGTCACCTGGTATCACATCCACATGACCCTGAAGTATATACGAGGAAGCTAGTGATACAGTTTTCATCTATTTTCCAACACGGATTGGGCCAGTGTTCTGCCATCAAAGGAACGCTTCGGTTGAAACCTGGGGCTAAGCCTGTTTTCCGCCCAAAATGACCCGTGCCTTACGCAACATTACCAACAGTAGATGAAGAATTGTATCACCTTCAACAACAAGGAGTCATTACCCTCCGTTTCTTACTCTGCTTGGGCAGCACCTATAGTTGTTATCAGGAAGGCCAACGGCACGATACGTATATGTGCTGACTTTTCTACAGGTCTCAATGCAGCTCTGGAACAACATCATTATCTTTTGCCAGTTCCCGCAGATCTGTTTACTCTGCTGAATGGGTAGAAGCTTTTCGCAAAACTGGGTCTAGCTGATGCTTACTTGCAAGTGGAAGTAGATGGAGCATCAAGAGAGCTGAATACTATCAATAATCATCGTGGGTTGTTTCAGTATAACCGTTTGCCTTTCGGAGTCAAGACTGCCCCATCTGTCTTCCAGCAACTAATGGATACCATGCTATCAGGTATTTCTGGGGTGGCCGTTTATCTCAATGACATCTTAATTGTTGCGACGACATTAGAACAACTACAGGAACGCACGACATTGGTACTGCAAAGCGTCAGTGACAACGGGTTCCCGTTACGCCCAGAGAAATGCCAGTTTTTATCAAAGCCAGTAAAGTATTCAGGGTTGAATTTTGACGCTGACGGCTGCAGACCGGGTCCTGAGAACATTCGAGCTATCAAACTGATGCCCACCCTCACTAGTATCTCGGCACTACGTTCCTTCATGGGACTTGTTACCCATTATGTAGCGTTCGATCCTTCGATGCATGGTATTCGCGATCCATTGAATCGTCTGCTGAAGAAGAACAGCACATGGAACTGGACTGAAGAGTGTGATGCAGACACTTCAGCGTATGGCCTAGGTGCTGTTATTTCACATCAGTTTCCGGACGCGTCAGAAAAAGCTGTTATGCATACATCCCGTACACTAACTCTGGCAGAAAAGAAATAAAGTAAGATAGAAAAGGAGGCTCTTGCACTTGTGTTTGCTGTTCGACGTTTCCACAAGTTTCTGTACGGTAGAAGATTTACGCTTCTCACGGATCACAAGCCTCTGCTTGCAATATTCGGGTCGAAATCTGGCACTCCAGCCTATTCTGCAAATCGTCTTCAGCGATGGGCCTTGGTACTCTTGGGGTATGATTCCGAGATCCAGTACCGACGCACTCAATAATTCGATCAGGCAGATGCTTTATCACGACCCATTGATGATCAATTGGAAGCTGAGGAAAACATAGTAATCTCATCTCTGTCAGCGGAAGACCACGCGGAATGTTATCTGACAACCGCAATACGGGCATTGCCGTTGTCTGCAACAGATATACGAAACGCTTCCAGGAACGAACCCGTGATCAAGATGGCGATGAGCTATGTCACCAACGATTGGCCGTCTAAGAAGTCTTACAGTGACATGATACAGCTGTATCAGCGTTGTAAACGACTGCTTGATGTTTCGGGAAAATGTGGTCGTGCCAGAACCCCTTCGCGCAAAAGTGCTGAAACAGTTTCACCTTGGTCATCCGGGAGTTAGACGAATGGAATCCATAGCCAGGAGTTATACATACTGGCCCCTAATGGATCAACATAACACTGAGTTGGTTGAAAAATACATTCGGTGTCAACAAGCGGCAAAGGTGAATGTCAAAGTCCCGCCAATTCCATGGACACAACCTGATCATTCTTGGTCCAGGATACACGTCGATTTCGTGGGTTCAATTAATGAAACTATGTATTTAGCTGTGGTCGATGCCTTTTCAAAATGGTCAGAAATCAGCCTTGTAATGCCGCCCACGATAACTAAAACAATACAGCTCCTCACTGAAATTTTCTCCCGAAATGGCATATCAGATGTGATTGTATCTGACAACGGGTCGCAATTTACCTCTAGCCGATTCCAAGGTTTTTGTTAACGGCTAGCCATCAAGCATTTACATTCGCCACCATACCACTCGCAGCCGAATTGGCAAGCAGAAAGGTTTGTGGATACGTTTAAAAGGGCATTGAATAAGTCAAAAGGGGAGGGGACACCAGCCGACGCGTTACAAAATTTCTTGTTCGTTTATTTAACAACACCAAATGAGACGGTACCGGACCAAACGTCCCCAGTAGAAATCCTAATGGGAAGAATACTGAAATCCATCTACAGCCTAATGCATCAACACCAGTACAGGAAAAGCTTAAAAACAATCCGCGTACGAAGTGGGATGTCCTGTGTTTGGCCGTGACTACAGAGCAACCCATGGTCCATGGACAGAAGCGCGAGTGGTCAGAAGAGTAGGTCGTGTCATGTACGAAGTAGAAGTAGGAGGCGATAGATGGTCACGCCATCGGAATCAGATACGCAAAAGGATAGCTTAAGAGCGCTCATCAACAGGAGTAAATTTTCCCCTTGACATCCTGCTTGATACCTTCAAATTACCGGCAGCCCCAACACGAGAAAAGGCTCAACGACAAGTTGATCTCCGATCCAGAAGGCGGCTTCTCCGATAGCGGAGAACAACAGTCAGTCGACCCCAGGGAAGTACGCTATTAAAAAAAGGAGGTGTGTTGGGGACGTTAGGTCACCAGAACTCACTGGGAAAAGGACCTAATTTTGTAATTCTATTTACAAAATTTGAATTTCTTTCTTTTCGTGCCAAAAGCGCTCTTTTCACCTTCATGTCGTATTTCCCACTTGAGAGAATCTTAAATGCTATTGATCCGTTGTGTCTTTTAGTATGCTATTTTGTAACGCTTCTCCAAGACCGTTTTGTACTGTATATTTACGCTTTGATCTATGTCCTTTGTGATCGCTCGTGCTTCTGGCATTGTGCGGAATATACTTCCCCGTTCGGACTTTGACTTCTTTTTCTAGTTAGCGGGACTGCAACGCAATAGAATAGCTAGTTATTTGGTCTTTGGTCGCAAGTCTTTGTTCCGCTCGCGGTCTAAATGATCTCGTAACCGCTTCGAACCTAGGAAATTTGGCGATGGAGCTGGCACAAACATGGATCCTTCAAAAGTAGAATTATTGCTCGAGCAGCATCTAAAACTAATGCAAATTTTAGCAGATGCAAAGTTTACGCCTAACATGCAACCAAGCACTTCTAACACTACTGCTACTGCACCGTTAGTTGATGGTGTTGTGAATAGTATCTCAGAGTTTCATTATGATCTTGATTCCAATGTCACATTTGATATGTTTTTTCGACGTCACGAAGACTTATTGAAATTTGATTTCGCTAATCATTTTAGTAAGCATTTCAACTAAATAAACTCCGATTATAGGTCTTATAAGGTTGCTAACGGTCCCAAGCACCGGTAAAGGAGGAGGCTTGGGCATGGGGTCACCAACCTCATCCCGTAGAAAACAGCCCTGCTAAAAAACACCATTCAGAAAGAAATCATTTAAACCATTCAAACTCTGTTCTGGGAATTGAAGGGCCTTCTTTTAGAGGAATTATGACGTCTCATGGTGAGAGCCGAGATTCTTCGGACGTCACGAGGCCGATTCCCCCTTCTGACAAACAGAGCGGCAATTAATATAGATACTTGGGATGTTTGGACAATGTGGGAGATCGGAACGACTGGTCAAATAGTTACGGAAACAAGTAGATACAACTTGGCGGTTCTCGGAATCAGTAAAACTTATTGAGCCAAAGCTGAATAAAAAAGGTTAGATACGAGAGAGATGCTGCCGCACTCTGGTCACGAAGAAGAAAATGCTCCGCACACTCAGTGAGTTGCACCGATACAGTCCAAAGAAGCACTTAAAGGATGGGAATCTCATGGATCCAGAACCATCACAACATTCTTCAAAACAAAGAAGGAGGAGGAACAAAACAGCTTCCAGATAAGGATGAAATTAGGAAGACATTGGATGTAGATACCTCATAAATTTCGAAAATCATCAAACTGCATCACGAGGCAGGCGCCAACTTGGAATCGTGAAGGCAGATTGCAAAGTGAAAAACCGAAGAACATATTGCGCAGAGAATTGGAAGCAGACATCAGAAGAATGAATAGTGCCTAGAAACAACAGGAAAGGAGAGACCAGGTCAAGTTTGTTTAGATATTCCTTGTCGGTGGCCGATGTTCCACTAGGAGTGACAGGTGTGAATCATTAGGCAATGTGTCATTTCAGTCAAATTACAATTGTTTATTATTTTGAGGTTGATTATCGTATTTTTAGCTTCATGATGATTTCTAATTAATTACCAGCTGTACTAAACTTATTTTTCCAAAGATGAACTCTGCTTAATCGTGAACACTTCTATTGCTTGTTTACTAAGAATGTTTAACATCGATTTCAGTTCCCAATCGTAGTACTGAACACTTGGTCTGAGTAATTCATTAAAAAAATCATTTTTTTATACTGAGATTATCCGTGCATATTTTGTTCAAAAACCAAGAATACTAATAAAAATAAAAATTTTAAACTTAATTTTTTGGAATAAACACGCTGCATTAATAACTCACACTACTTATTTTCAAAGTAAGTAGTAAAATAATGTTATCAATTAATTATACATTAATGTTTACTCATTATGAAATGCGACACAGATGGTAAAACGAGTACTAGCCAAGAAAGAACGCAAAGCAGAAATTGAAGCGATAACCAATGAAAATAAACTGATTCAAATGGAAGAAAATTTTTTTCAAGATTACGCAACCAGAGTAAGTTTGTTACAAAGAACAAAGAAGCAGACACTTGTTAGTTTACTTAATAATAATACTTGTTCTGATTATAGCTTTCACATAGACTCTGTGGTCATCATTATCGTGTTTACAGTTCTAGTAAAATATCTGTAGGAGAAATTAAGTCCAACACATAATGTTAGACAAAAGTAAGCATCTTTTCATGAACCCTGAAACGTATTAGAGGTACGAGGACGAATGTCAGCACACGGTAGCCGACATGAAGGAATAATTCTTCCCAATCTGTAACGTAGTTGAACTACTTGTAATCTCGGCGACCTTGAGATTGTGAATACACTGCCCTATGGAAAACTGCATAGAGTCAACCACACACGTCTTTTTAGAATTCGTTACCTCTGTAATTTTTAGATAATATGTTTAGAAATGAAAACCCACAGGTCATCTGACGTTTCGAAATACTGATTACATTCGGCATACAAACGCAAACAAGTAATTTGAACTTTCCTTCTTCTTAAAATATAATTGACTCCGTAAATTTAAATGTTTTTAGAAAGTACTTATGATTTATCAATCTAGGATAGTTTTTTTCTGTAAGTATATTATTTTATGGTCAACTTATTTTAGATTCGCTAATCTACCACTGTAGATATGAAGTTGATATGTGTAAATTAGGAGTCTTTGTTCATGCGAATCGTGAATTAGCAAGCCACCAGACAACCAATCTGGTAGCAATTTATAGATTTAGTAACTAGACTAATTTTACTGATAAAATCTTCATTTAATTCATCAAGCGTATTTTATCCGAATACTTTGTAAATAAGAGATAAACGTTATCTTCATCACTCCAACCCTCCACACACCTCTTTACAATGTAGTCAAAAATATAAATAATGAACGCCCGGATGAATGACAATAAAAGTAGTCAGAAAATACCCATAGTCCAACTGTCAATTCTTTACTTATTGTTTTCACCTAATGAGTAAGCTAACGCAGAATATGGTAATGATCGAACATTAAAAAGCTTTAAACAATGTCATAAGCTGGGTGAATAAAAAAATATTATGTGCCTGTGTTGACATTTCATCTTTAAGTCAAACAATAAGTGATGAATTGTAAAAAACAAGGCACACGACTAGAAGAAGTCGATCAAACACCTAATGAAGATATAAGTATATATGTCCCGGTCTGGATTGGAAGGACAATAGTGCATACATAGCTGTGGTTTGTATACATTATAATTCGGTTTAGTAATTAAACTTCGATGCTCATATCATTTTTCTCATCTGCGTAATAGGTTCGCTATACCGTAGGAGATGCAATTATAACAGTCGGACTACAAAATCAACACTTAGCATTTTATTGATCTGTTTAATTTCCAACAACATAAATTCTAGGTAATTAATCATTGTAAAGCGAACGGTCGAAATGTTTATCCATTGGAAAAAGCAACCCACACAAGATCAATGACTGGTCTAGGCACAGGTTTACCAGGAAAACCAAGTTTAGTGACCATTAATATGAATCATCCAACTGATGATCAACACAACAGTGATCAATCTACAAGTACGAATGATCAATGTTACAATAAAGAAATGCGTAACAATGCTATGTTAAATGGAAACTTGACAAATAAAAAAATAATACTAACGAGCGTTTAGGATTTGTTTGGTGAATATGTATTTATGTCTTTTATGAATTTATATTAATCTCTTGAAAATATGTACTCTTTTACAAAGTTATATTTATTTACTGGTTGAAGTAAAGATAAGTATATCTGATACGTTTTCACTTTAAATGAACAAACGATGAGACTGGTTAGATTTTACATTTCAGAATCGAATTTGGGTGACATTCATAGTGATCAGAATACTTGGCTTCCAACTAGCAGGTTGTATATGCAAGCCCCGCCACACTTAAATAGGTTTTGGCAAATGGACAATACTATTGATCCCCAAAAAGAATGTGTTTGTGCCCCAAGGCCGAGACTATATAAATCTGCTTTGATGGAGTTAGCTAATCAGAAGTAGCCAAAGGGGAAGGTTACTGGCTTTCATAACTTGTAGTCTGTAACCTTGGTTCTTTGTTTTTCACCCCGTCGTCAATTGTTATAACGCTCGGTTTTATTTCGCCTAATGTTATAACGGTTGGGTTTCCACGTTTACATGTATGGGACGTTAATTTACCTTAAAAGATTATCTACACTAGATTCCCTCCCAGTGTCTATTCTGCAGGACGTCAATACAACTCAGATCAAGAAAACGTGATTAGCCTGACCACAACGTAAATATATTTCCACACCAAAAACCCGACACAACCCAACAACAATGAGGAATCAATAATGAGTCACGATAGTAATAAGGATAGGGAAATATATAACTCATCTGACACCTGTTAGACCATCTACATATGTCTGACTAAGCAGACAACCAATCATTCTCGCCCACACATCACTTGCTGACAGTCTGAAGTGGCCAGAAGGACAACTACATATCATTGCCAAGGAAATGAATTTATTTTCTAAGGAGTAGAAATGTATGTATATAAACGTGTATATATTCATATTATTCAGTAGTTCAATAGACTTTTTCTCCCACTCGTCGATTTGAGGGGTTAGCGCGTAGCAGGTTGTGCATCAGATTCAGATCTCGGATATCGCCCACCACAACACTTTAATAAAGGGACGCCATCATTAGCAATTACAAAGATAAGGGGAACCCATTTTGTACGATAACACACTTGAGTTCATTGCTCTGGTTCAGTCATCAATGGATTGGCCAACCAGTTATTCAAAATAAGGAGACTAATAATGTGTAGAAAGCTTTACTTTTCAGGCCAAATGAATACATAAGTCATATATATGTAATATTAGTCTTCTGACGACGAAGATACGTGGGCAGTGAATAGTCCGTCAACTCACAGTAAGCCCACCAACATTTGCACTAAGCACTTATCTTGTTTTTAGAACAGTATTTGGTCTATCCTGTTTGGTAGCAACATTTTATCCGCTTGAACTGTACCAGAATATTGAAGGCACCATTTTTCATTGAAAAAACACTAACTAGGCTTATGATTCATCAGTTTGTTGGCTGTAATGATGCCGTTTATGAAGGTCAGATTCAGTCCTTTAAATTACTTTCATTGAGATAACAAAATGATTCTGAATTAGGATATAATACTAGTGAGAAGACCATTATTGTTGTAGTCACACAATCAACAGGTTGAGTGGATTCTCAGTCTCCAGAAACTATCAATAGTGCGCAACAGAGAGAGTATTCAGACATATATTACTCCTTAGACTCTCAACTCAAGTGAGTAGAGAAGTGAGCTACCAGATCATAACGACACTCAGTTTACAATTCTTAATACGTACACTAATACTATGTTGATTTTATAGGATTTGTAATTAACTGGACTTTATGAATGGTTAAAGATATAACACAATAAACAAGCGAGCGTCTAGTAGCACAGAGTCAGCTTCAATTAATTTGAGATACCACGTGACAACTATCTAATCTCATTGTTGGTAACTGTCCCACTTCCGACATGTTTGGACCCATCAGTCAAAAGCATCTTGAAGTAAGCCACGATTAACTTGGTTATCATAGTTTAGTTGAAAGAGTTCTGTAAAGATTAGTTTGTTTTGTAGGGGTTCTTCTTCGTCACAAAGTGACCTCACTCAGGGTATCATTGGAAACCAGCACCTGATGAGGTCGTAGGTTTGTGCTTGTGGGATGGGATCTGTACTGTATAACAGTAATCAGCAGTCAGTCAGTCAGTTACAATGTAGGATCAGGCACATCGGTCAGGTTGCCATACCTCATTAGCACAGCAAGATGAACACCGGATTCATAGGAGTGGTTAGGTTAAAGGTGGTAATATATAGAAGAAAGATCGCATATAAGGATACAGTACCGGAATGTAGAATTAGTTCGTAGAAAGAAGGATATGAAGTGCTTTTAATCTCTTAGTTTAAGGGAAGTCAGGGAATGTATACATCGACGCCATTGTGACCGATTCTGAGCCATGTCACCCAGTCTCCAACCATCGGTTACGAAAGTCACACGGACCCCAACTAAGTAGTCTGCATCTACCAACATGGCTCAGACTAGAGGTTAGTGTCTTCAAGCACTGATGTCATGTTTTGGTTTGGCCGCCCCTAATTCTCTTCCAACCATCTCTAACACCCGTTAGCATTGCACGACGTGGTGATCGGTGTTCAGGAATACGTAACACGTGGCCCAACCATCTCAGTCGATGAAGATTCACAACTTCATCAACTGACTTACCATCATTCCCTAATACCCTACGTCTAACCTCACTATTACTTACCCAGTGATCCCAACAGACGCCAGCAATATTTCTAAGGCATCTGTGGTCAAATACTAGTAGCTTACGAGTGTCTTCTACTCTTAAAGGCCATGTTTCGCTGCCGTAAAGTAGGACAGAACGGACTGCCGCGCAGTATACTCGTCCTTTTATTGATAGACGGATATCTAGCCTTCACCATAGGTGACTTAAGTTGGCAAAAGCCAAGCGAGATTTTCGAATCCGTGCTGAGATTTCGTCAGACAGCAACCCATTAGGGCTGATCAGACTTACAAGATAAGTGGAGTTGTCAACGCGTTCGACTACTTCACTCCCTATCCTTAGTTCAGGTGTTGACGCAGGCCAGTCCTGAAGCAACAACTTGCATTTTGAGGGGAAGAAGCGCATTCCCAACATTCTGGCATTGTTGCTTAGTGCTACCAAAAGACTGCATTTTATCAGCGTCTTCACCAAACAGGACTATATCATCTGCGTATTCTAAGTCGATAAGTGGACCTCCTGGATGGAGATCAATACCCGAGAACTCGGTCGATGAGAAAGTTATTTCCATCAGTAGATCTATGATGAAGTTCTTATGCGTGAACAGGATAAAAATAATTACAAATCATAACTGTCACGCTTACCACAATACTCTGAACAGACTCGTACCCCCAATATCTGTGGCTCCCAGTGAAATTTATCAAGATTTTTACACTAGGTATTATGTATTGATTTAACTCAGTATGCTATCATTTCTTGGATACTAGCTGAGCTATTTCTGAAGAGTACTATAAATATAATTAGCTGTAAACCATAATTTCCTAATATGGTGTCTAGTGATAATGTCCAAACCGAATCAGCCGGAATGGGGTTCAAACCTAGTACCTAATAGTTGGAAGTTGATTAATACAAAAAAATTTTGATACCGTGTATAATAAACCCGATTATATATAAATCAACAATTATCCGTACTGAAATTTCGATAACCTGTAATATATACACGTAAATCGTACGTAGAAAGGACACCGATGAAATCGAACCCGTTTTAACTTCATACTTGGAGAAAACCGTCAATAAGATCTATCTATCTAAAGAACCAATAGAGTAATGGATATATAAATCAATAAGATCTGATTAACGCTATCCGATATAACTGAACTATAAGGGCAAAGTTGAGCAACGGCTCTGTGTGACCTTGGACCGTTATGACCCATTCGACCAATCAGGAAACAGCCAACATAAATGAATGTTTTATGTCAGAGCTGGGATCTAGGGGTTAGCGTATACAACTAAACATTTGAGACCGCGATTAAACTTATAAAGCAAAGGAAAAAAGCAATAGTCTCAACAGTAAATTTGTATTTGATAGAGTACATATTTAACTACAACTCAAATTATCAGTCCTTCAAAAATAAAAAGTGATTTTCAAGCTTCCGCCGCCAGCACAACTTAAGAGTAACGATTTCGCACTTTACGCCTCAAATCTTTATCGCAATCAGCAACATGAGCATAGAACTCATTTACATCCGGATCACACCATAAACCTCGAGGATTATGATAAACTGGGTAGTCAAACCAATGACCAATTTTCCAGCCTACAACATCACCCATTAAATTCTGTTCATATTCGCGATTTTTTCGTAATTGTTTCAAGTATAATCGTTCTTGTTCAGCTATAATGAAAGGAGCAAGAGCAATTCGACATTCTTGGTCTTCTCTATTAATTTTAGTTTGTTTTCCTTTCATATATTTGAGAACTTTAAAGCCCACATATGTTGAAGTATACAATGCGCCAAGTGTTATAAGACCTTAATAATTATAGAGATGCATTGATAAAAATGTTGTTTTAGTGGTTTACTATGACAAAAGGGTGTTTAAAAGGGGCTAAAATAATTTGTAATATGAATATGTATTCCTTTGTTGAAGCAGGAAGCAACTAGGAACAGTGAACTATACAGCATGCTAAAACAATTGTGATACAAAATCGAGGGTTATAAATATTTATATTGAAGATGGTGAGAGCTATGTAATTTGATAGATTGGATAAATGCATGTGGTTGATCAGGAAATGGCTTTCAACTTGTAAGTTGCTTTAACAACCATACTGAAGCATAACAACTGTGAGTTGTTCCTTTTAGATAAACAGGATTTGTAACAATGATACCCTCCCATAATGAAAAGAGTAGATGAAAGAAGTTTAATTCTAAGAATACCACACTACATCCTGTCCTATAGATTCTCATCGCCGGCTATGATATCTGAAAGTACAGAGCTAAAGAATCAGAAACTGCTTTTAGGAAGGATGAGTGCACTGGCCTGAAATAGTTGTCCCTTGCTCAATCTAGTCACTTTCACATGTCATCAAGATCATACCTAACGCAGTTGCATTTTTCAGGTCCTTCAAAAATAACTCTCTCTGTTAGACAAATATTCTCATAAATACAAAGTGTGGTGCGATAGTCCACAGACATAAAGTGATGTTAAGTATAATAGTTTTGCATAGTTTAGACAGAACTTTGGTAATATCTATCATGTACGACTTGTCGAATAGTCTAGAAGGTTTGGTTTGAAAATGCTGTTTGGGATAGGATTAAGGGGTTCATATACGGTACAGCAAAGATAAATAAGATATTGTTTATAAGTCTCTTAAGTTTTACGCATTATCCAGATTATTTTAAATGTTAATACTTAGGAAGTAGATTTGGTAAAATTAACATGATACCAATTAATCATAGTAACTATTAATCGTTGCTTCAAATTAGTGAGAAGGATTTACGAATTATTTTTATGGATGATTAAAACAGATCGGGATCTTATAAGATAGTTGAAGTCCGAGTTTCGTGAAAGCTTTAAAGAGAATAGGCTGGTGATATTACGAGCCACTAAACTAAGAAATATTAAATACTGAATTCTAAAGGCATCCATGCTTAGCAACATTAGTACATTTTAACTTGCAATAAGTATTTGGTAACCAGACGTATATTCTTTCTTGACTAAACTCCATATAAACTTGTTATATATTTTCCTTTTCTTATTGTACGACAAAAGAACCCTTAAAATTGGTATTTTTCACCTTTAATATGGAGCAAATGCTTGTTTTGTTGCACCTAGGTGTATAGGAATAGTATGCATTTTGTATCACCAAAGTGTAAAGTACATCTATAAAACTATCAAAACCCTGAGGTTGTCCTATACTCATATGGAGAAGTGAGCCCATGAAAACAGTTGAATTCATGTATATAGATATCTGCATGAACTATAGTGGTGTAACGTATGATATTAGATTTCATACAGCAGAACTTAGAACGACATATTACTCTCTACTACCTTTGACACTGTTGTGATGTTAATCTGACTATAAAAACTGGATGCAGGATGCTGTGTAAAGAGCTTTGATTTACGCTAGTAAAATTTGGTCTTTCTGAGTTAGGTATATTAAATACTGTGTTTTTAATAATCTATTCTCAAGTAATTCATTAGTTTCTGTGTTAACATTGTGTAACTAATCCGGAATCTTTGAAATGTGTTCAAAGATAATTAAAATCATGATCCAATATGTTAATAGATTTAAATACTACGCCCCGTTTACTACATGCATTTTATGTATCTTTCGAGGTGCCCTTATAATGAGTTTTATTTACTGACATTCGGACTATATGGAAACTCCGCCTGGAGTCCCTTCGGGGGCTACTGCCGGCCCCAAGCCCGGATAAAGGAGGAGGGTTGGGCATGGGGTTAGCGACCCCAACCCGTGGAAAACAAACTCGCTAAAAAAACGCTAACCAGAAAAAAATAGTCAAACCTTTTAAACTTTGCCCCGGGAGTCAGAAGGTCTTCATTTAGAAGAACTGTGACGCCTCATGACGAAAGCCGAATTTCTTCGGAAGTTACGAGGCCGATGCCCCTTCTGACAACCAGAACAACCATTTATTTAAGTAGATGGAATGTTCGTACAATGTGGGACACCGAAGAGCCCTCCAAATTGCCGCAGAAATGAGGAGATACAACCTAGAGGTGTTTGGGATCAGTGAAACACATTGGACGCGTTGGGCAACAACGACTAACTTCAGGAGGGCTTCTGTTATACTCCGGCCATGAAGAAGAAAATGCCCCACATACACAAGGAGTTGCATTGATGCTGTCCAAATAAGCACAAAATGCACTTATAGGATGGGAATCTCATGGACCAAGGATCATCAAAGCCTCCTTCAAAACAAAGAAAGATGACATTACAATGAACGTCATCCGACGCTATGCGCCTACCAACGACTACAATGAAGATTTTAAAGATAGATTATATGATACGCTGCAGTCAATCATCGAGATGTGCCCAACAAAGGACCTGACCATTCTGATGGGAGATTTCAATGCCAAGGTTGGAGCGGACAACACTGGATATGAAGACATCATGGGACAACACGGACTGGGAGAAAGGAACGAAAGTGGTGAGAGATTTGCAAACCTATGTGCCTTCAATAAATTGGTCATAGGCGGCACCATATTCCCACATAAAAGCATTCACAAAATCACATGGACCTCACCGGACCACACCACGCAAAACCAAATCGACCATATTTGCATCAACAAAACGTTCAGGAGGACTATAGAGGACGTGAGAACCAAGAGAGGAGCTGATATAGCCTCAGATCATCACTTGCTGGTCGCCAAGATGAAATTGAAACTTAAAAAACACTGAACAACGGGGCGGACAATATCACAAAAGTTCAATACGGCCTTTCTTCAGGATACTGACAAACTCAACAAATTCAAGATAGTCCTCAGCAATAAGTTCCAGGCCCTTCATGATCTACTCAATGGAGAAGGAACTGCTGTGGAGAGCAACTGGAAGGGGATCAAAGAGGCAATCATTTCAACATGTCATGAGGTCCTGGGTCACAAGAAGCACCATCACAAGGAATAGATCACTGTTGATACACTGGATAAGATTCAAGAAAGGAGGAACAAGAAAGCAGCAATCAATACCAGCCGAACAAGAGCAGAGAAAGCCAAGGCACAAGCTGAATACACAGAAGCAAACAAGCAAGTGAAGAGAAGCATCAGAAATGACAAACGTAAATATGTGGAAGATTTAGCAATGCCAACGGAAAAGGCTGCAAGAGAAGGAAACATGAGACAACTGTATACCATAACAAAGGTACTTTCTGGAAATCGCCGCAAACCAGAACGACCAGTGAAAAGTAAGGTAATCACCAACATTGAAGAGCAACGAAACAGGTGGGTAGAGCACTTCAAAGAACTCTTGAATCGACCAGCCCCACTGAACCCACCCAACATTGAAGTAGCACCCACGGACCACCCAATCGATGTTGGCCCACCAACAATTGAAGAGATAAGCATGGCCATCAGGCAAATCAAGAGTGGCAAAGCAGCAGGACTAGACAACATTCCAGAGGCACTAAAAGCAGACGTAGCGGCAACTGCAATAATACTCTACATTCTCTTCAATAAGATTTGGGATGAGGAACAAGTACCAACAGACTGGAAAGGACTTCTGATCAAAATACCGAAGAAAGGTGATCTCAGCAACTGTGATTATTATTATTATTTGAACACATGAATATTGGTACAAGAGAGCGCCAATATATATGCGCCACACAAAACAATGAGAATTCGAAGAGAGATAGAAAAAAAAACTAAGGAGCACAAAAGAAAAAGAGAACGATAACGAAGAGATTGGTGTAAGGTAGTGTGGTCGTAACGATGGAACGGAAAGGTACAATCAGAAGAAATCTTTCAAGTAAGGGAGACACAACCACTTTTTATGAAGAAAGTAAAAGAAGGTTACAGCAGGATCGCCACTGGCTTCTATTCTGAGCCATATCTGATAACGTCTCTAGCCACTGTGCAGCACCATCTCTCAGACCCCAACCAGGGAGTCGTGAAGGACCGACAGAAGCCAGTCCTTTGCAGCTTTCTTTCATAACACGACACCATGTCATGCACTGACCACCTCTCCGCTTCTTCCAACCAGTCCCAGAGTCGGAAAATAGTGTACGACGTGAAATTCTCTGGGACGACATTCGTAGAACATGTCCAAGCCACTGAAGTCGGTGTTTCAAGATGTTGACATCGATTGCATTATCATCTCTGTGCCCAAACACACGATGCCGAACCTCTGCATTACTGACATGGTGTTGCCACTGAATGTCAGCAATCGTTCGGAGACAGCGATGATCGAACACAGAGAGTCGTCTAACGTCCTCAACTCGGAGAGACCAGGTTTCACAAGCATAGAGCAAAACTGCTCTCACAGACGCGTTGTAGATCCAACCTTTTACAGCCAGACTAACATCACGAAGGCACCAAAGGTGGCCCAGATTGGCATAAGCCGCTCTGGCTTTCACTATACGTGCATTGATCTCATCACTCACACCTCCACCAGCACTTATGCAGCTGCCCAGATACACGAACTTCTCGACTACTTCTATCTGCTCACCATCCAGGGTGAGTACAGGATTGGAATCCTGCCAGTCTTGTAGAAGTACTTTGTACTTCGAAGTTGCAAAGCACATACCATACCTACGGACACTTAGCAACTGTGATAACTACAGGGGCATCACTCTTCTCTCAATACCGAGAACAGTTTTCAACAGGGTATTGTTAAACAGGATGAAGGACTGCGTAGACGCCCAACTTCGTGACCAACAGGCAGGATTCCGTAAGGATAGATCCTGTACAGACCAAATCGCAACTCTACGGATCATTGAATGGAATTCAACACTACATCGATTTCATTGACTACGAAAAAGCATTTGATAGTGTGGACAGAAGAACACTATGGAAGCTTCTTCGACACTACAGTGTACCTCAGAAGATAGTCAATATCATACAAATTTCATATGATGGACTACACTGCGAAATCATGCACGGAGGACAGTTGAAAAAGTCGTTCGAAGTAAAGACCGGTGTCAGGCAAGGTTGCTTACTCTTACCCTTTCTCTTTCTCCTGGTGATCGATTGGATCATGAAGACGTCAACATCTGAAGGGAAACACATGATACAGTGGATATCTAGGATGCAGTTGGACGATCTAGACTTCGCACATGATCTGGCTCTTCTATCCCAAACGCGACAGCAAATGCAGGAGAAGACGACCAATGTAGCAGCAGCCTCAGCAGCAGTAGGTCTCAATATACACAAAGGGAAAAGCAAGATTCTCCTATACAACACAACATGCACCAATCCAGTCACAATTGACGAAGAAGGTTTGGAAGATGTAAAAACCTTTACATATCTAGGCAGCATGATTGATGAGCAAGGTGGATCTGCTGCAGATGTGAAAGCGAAAATCGGTAAATCAAGAGCAGCATATTTACAACTGAAGAACATCTGGGACTCAAAGCAACTGTCAACCAACACAAAGGTCAGGATTTTCAATACAAATGTCAAGACAGTTCTACTGTATGGGGCGGAAACCTGGAGAATTACAAAAGCAATCACCCAGAAAATACAGGTGTTTATTAACAGTTGTCTACGCAAAATACTTCAGATCCGTTGGCCGGACACTATTAGCAACTACCTACTGTGGGAGAGAACAAACCAGATCCCATTGGAGGAAGAAGCGCTGGAAGTGGATAGGACACACATTGAGGAAAGCACCCAACTGCGTCACAAGACAAGTCCTCACATGGAATCCTCAGGGTCGAAGGAAAAGAGGAAGACCAAAGAACACATTACGCCGGGAAATGGAAATACATGAGAAAAAGAAACAAGAATTGGATGGAATTAGAAAAGAAGGCCCAGGACAGAGTGGGTTGGAGAATGCTGGTCTGCGGTCTATGCTCCATTAGGAGTATCAGGTGTAAGTAAGTAAGTAGGGACTATGTGGAAAAAATTATAGGTGATCAGTTTAGATCATGGCATCATGAAATGAATGATTTATGCTCTAACTTGGCACTGATGAATTTCTTGAAACTTTTGATGTGACGTCTAAAATACCATACAACTTGGCAACTTCAGATATTATCAATCGTATCCTAAATTGAAAGGTAGTGACTAGCAAGATGGATGTTTTACAGTGCGATTCAGGTCAACAGTAAGACATAACTTCTAAATGAAAAAAACCTGCCGTAATTACATTTTTATTTGTATTCTTTAGCAGAGATTATTTTTCTCATTCATTTTTCACCCATAATTTCCCCTATGATCCCCTTACAATATTGTCGTTTTACTTTATATAGCACTTTCTTCGTATTCTGTTGCACCATGCATTTTCATTTCAAATAAAATAAGCCTGGTGACGCCTGAGAAGCCCAAAAAGAGTTTAAGAGTTAGTTGATTCAATGTTGGATCGAACTTTTTTTTGTTACAGAGTAGTTTACCAGTGATATTGGCCTCTCTAAGACATCCGCAAAAAAATATTTAGTTTGTTGAGACACTACAAAAGTCAATAAGCCAGTTGATTGGATACTATCAAAGCTAGAGACAGCTGGTAAGTGTTAGAATCAAAGTGAACATATGAAATGCTAATTTCGTTGTTAAGAAGCACACAGAATAACAGTAAAGATGTAGAAGTGGAATATAATGTGTTTTCTCCGACACATTATTCCCATCTTTACTTGCCTGCTGTAAAAGTATATATCACATGCTAGCCAGTAAATCCATTGATTGTGGAAAAATTCAGGTGGAAGAAACAAAAATTAGTACACCAAAAATGGCATACCGTGTACATAGCCTTTTGGCATTTTTCTTGAGACATCAATTGGAGCGAAACCTCCGGGAGGAGGCATTTCTTGTTTGTAACCAGGCATTATCTGGAAAGAAAAGTTAATATGTAGATTAACATCAAACGATGATACAAGCCCAATTATTGATCATAATGTAATAAATGAATGGCGTGTCAGAAAAAGATTATAGAGGTAGCAAAAGTGAACGACATATTAGATTCCTAGTATCTGCAGACAGTAGGTTATTTATATGGTTATATCGTTACTGTCGTACTGTCTATATTTTGAAACGGGAAACACTAAAATTTCCATGACGCAGTGACAACACGGAAGATTGGTACAAACTAAGACTTATCGACAATCCAAAAGCACATTTCCAAAACATAATGTCCTTAAACCCAAAATACACTCATTTATATATTGATTTTACATACACTTACTGATTAGCTAATAAATATTACATATAAGAACACATATTTACTATAAAAACATATATGTAGCTCATATTGAATCAATACAACGAATAAAATAGTCACATTGGACCAATTTTATAATAAATTGATACAAAAAATAGTAAGCAAAGTTATACCACCTTTTTATTCCGCCATAACAGTTTTTAAATGTACATAGAATGGAAATGCTTGTTAGTTGTACGAATGAGAACCTCACAGTGTGATACTGTCTGGGTGTTCAGACCGGAGCAAGTGGTTTTCTTATGAGGCCACACCCCGAGCCTTCGATCTAAAAGTCTAATCCACACGGCAGTGAACCAACATAGAGGTACAGCCTCCTGGTAGCAGGTGACCAACAATAGGTTCATACGCCATTTGTTCCCCCAGAATCCTGACTCGTGTGTACCACTGGTTTATAACCAGGGTTTTCCAACTCCCCTCAGCGGATCCTCCATATCCACTAATCCACTTAGAGCACCGGAAATTCGCTTTTCGTCCTCTCAGTTTTGTAAACAACACCTCCTCCACGAGAAGGCAGTGAGTAGGACTTCCCTGGCAGTGGATATATACGCGTGGCCATATGAGAGCATTTCGAGAGGGAGAGCGGACTGTCCCTACTTTTGGCAGTACCAGACCATTCAGGAGTGGTAAGTGCTTTATCACAAAGTAGGATAAAACCTACTACACACTAGAAGAATATATACACAGGTTATATAGCTAAGCTCCTAAAACATGATACACACTCAACAGTTTCCGAGCTGGAATTTAATTTGGTACTTGAGAGTACATTTACTCCACCCTCAAATTCATTCATAATTTGCGACATCTCAAGTGGCAGCAAGTACCTAAAAGTTCTACAAATCTAACGATTCTGAGGTCTTCTACATCAATGCGACGACCTATCACCCAACTACAAATCGTCTTCCGAAGAGATCTCAATAGCTCAAAAACCTGCTGTTAAACAATTGATACTAATAGGCAACTGATTTACAAAAAAAAATACAGCATTGGTGGTACAGCAGAGTAGCTAGTTTATGTATGGATATGGCACAAACGGTTAGTGTGGATGAAGATTTGAATTAGATTTCCACATTCAAGTCACCTAATATAATTGCTATGTCAACTGGAAAGTATGTTTTCACCACATTCTAAACAAACTAACAAGCACTTAGTTTCGGAAAACTTCGCTTTGCTCGCATTGACTCAGTTCTTAAACTATATGAAAGGCCGTCTTAAGTATTTGATGGTGCTGAGTTTTTAACTGTTAAAAACGTTGGTAAGAATGAGACCATCTCAAAAAGTCGCTTGAAGCTAGCATCTTCCAAACCAATGGTACAGAGAGTAGTCAGGATTCTGAGGGAACAAATGGCGTATGAACCTATTGTTGGTCACCTGCTACCAGGAGGCTGTACCTCTTTATGTTGGTCCACTGCCTTGTGGATTAGAATTTTAGATCGAAGGCTCGGGATGTGGCCTCATAAGAAAATCACTTGCTTCGTTTCGGGCACCCGGACAGTATCATGGCCCACACACAAATCGAACGATTTATGTGGAGCATATTTACTTGGTGCCTCCTTGTACTAATGTTTATGTGTTTAAACAAATAAGTAGCTGTACGACGCAACATATTAGACTAATCAATATCCCCAAATGCTTTAAAGCATTAACTGTACAATGTACAGTTAAGTGACTGTTTGTGCTAGTAATTGTAAAGGTATTATACACTGAACGCCAACCATTTGTTATATATGTATTCATATATATTTGAGAAAAATAATATCATACTAAATAAAAATATATATTTATTAAATTACTGATGAGTGGAAGGACTTTACACGCAAGGTCTCATCAAGCCAACAAAAATCGTAAAAGGTGTTAGACTGAAGCTATGTGTCTTAAATTTGGTTTTGTCAACAAGAAAAAAGTCTGTAAGGTCTGATTACAGTAACCCAAACTAACGACCCTGAAATCAGACGTCCCTCCTATAAGTGAAGACCCTAAATTGGCAGTACCTATGTGGTAACCTAGTTCAAAATGGTTCAAATGGTTGTGGACGGAATAGAAGAAGCTTTCGCTTAACAGACTTCCGTGTCTAGTAGCAGGGGATCACCAAATCCTCCAGGCAGGAACCTAGGTATGTTAACAATAAAAGAGGAAAAGAAATTGGTAAATCATAGTATGATACTGTCCTTGGTCCTTAAGAATAGGTCAAGTTGCCTCTTGAAGGACTCCTGAGAAGTCGCTTGGACTAGCTCGGCCGGCAGCGAATTCCAGCTTTTGACAACTCTTAAGGAGTAGAAGTTGTGTCTACATCCCGCCTTGCTATGTTGAGTTTCCAGTTTCTGGGTGTTACCCCTTAGGTTAGTATTCGAACTAAGCTTGAGTAGGTGTTTAAGAGGATGTCCAGAAGTGTTAAGAATACTATAAGCCATTAATAAATCACCTCTAAGACGCCTATACTCTAATGGGTAAAGGTCTAGTGAATGGAGGCGTTCTTCGTAAGGCTTAGATTTGAGTCCGCGAACTGATTTCGTGGCTCGCCGTTGGATACGCTCCAACGTGACGTTGTCCTTTTGGAGTGAGGGGGGAGTACTATATTTCCGTACTCTAAATGGGGACGGATAAAACTATTGAAGATTGTATGGAAAGTTCTTCCGTCAAACTGGCCGAAAATGCGCTTCAATGTTACCAGAGCAAGGTTTGCTCGGAAGGCATTTTTGTCACAATTAACGTAAGACTTTAAATCATGGGGCACCAGGACTCCTAAATCTTTTTCGACTTGGGATACTACTAGAGAGGAATTTCTTAAGTTATAATTGTAGTCTGTGACATGTCGCAGATGGACTACTTTACACTTTGAAGTGTTAAAGGTAAGTCCGTTATCATCTGCCCAACTTTGAAGTCGAGTCAGATCCTCCTGAAGTGCCTGTGTATCGTCTTGGTTGCGTATCTCTCTCCAAAGTTTCACGTCATCGGCAAAAAGTAATAAATGTGACGTTACCTGTTGAGGAAGATCGTTTATGTAGATCAAGAAGAGGCCCTGGGGAACCCCACTAGGACATTCCATAGCCTGAGATAAAGTGAAATTAACCCTAACCTTAAAGTGTCGATTTTCTAGGTATGAAGTAAGCCAATCGATTAGAGGTGGTCTGATACCCAATCGTTTGAGCTTATTGATAAGACACAAGTGGTTAACTTTATCAAAAGCTTTTGAGAAATCAAGGTATATGATATCAACCTTTCCCTTGCGATCGAGGATGCTTGTCCATCTGTCCACCGCAGTCAGCAGGTTGGTTATACAAGAGTAACCCTTCCTGAAACCATGCTGTTGGGGTGAGAAGAAGTATAAGGACAGTAGATAATCGTTTAAACCATCGCATATCAGGGACTCCATGAGTTTTGAAGGTAATGACAGAAGAGCCACAGGCCGATAACTTGAAGGTTCATTGCGTCGACCCCCTTTGAAAATTGGTGTGATGTGAGCCAACTTCCAATTTTCCGGTAGTTTGCCTTGGCTTAGCAAGTGTGAAAACATCACGCTAAGCGGCGTTGCCAGGATTGAGGCTGCCTCCCTCAGTATGGCAGAATGAACCATATCCGGGCCAGGAGAAGTATCTAGTCTTAAGTGCAGCAGTTTCCGAAACACCAAGTCAGCGCTTAGGTCCACTTCGGAAAGCCCTGTGGAATTACAGGTGAAACTGTCGTCAATAGAGTTGATGTCAGCCGGCTGAAATGTTTGAGAGTAATGTGCCGCCAGAAGGTTAGCGGCGTCACCATCGTTGTTGGTTGGGCCGTTAAGACCTAGCAGTTGAGAAACTCCTGTTTTGGCTTGACGAAGAGAGGCTGCATAACGGAATAGGCTTCTAGGGTTCGAGGCAAATTTGTCCATAAGCTTTGTCTGATAATGAAGCCTGTCTTCTCTTATAGCCTCGTGCATATGTTCCTGATATGTTTGAGTTGCCTATACGCTCCGTCGTTGTCAGTTCGTTTGTATTCCGCCCAACAGTGCCTTTTACGGCTTAGCAGGCGAAGGTTACGGTTCTTGATTATTGTAGGTGGCTTACAGCTTTTGGGAACCGTTTGAGGAACTGAATGGTTTGTAGCATATAAGGGCGTGTGCAGTGAGAAGTTCCAGTGACCGTCCACATCGAGTTGGGGGTAAACATCCCAAACCACCTGTTGTAGATAGTCGTGTAGAGCTGGCACATTCAGCCGTTTAAAATTCCAACGCAAATTATTGTTGGGATACCTTAGCTTAGTTTTGGTGACAAAACTGAAGGCTATGACGGCATGATCGCTCTTTCCCATAGGAGCCAGGATTGAGAGGTTGTCAACTAGGAATTCTTCGTTTGTGAATACACAGTCTAACCGCGATGGTGTCTGACTGTTTCTCCAACGAGTTGCCGACGTCACATTTTCATATAAGCCCAAGTCATCGATGAGGTTGAAGAACCGAGCTTCAATTGAGTTGTCGCCTCCAGTATACGTGTGTTCCACGAAGTTGACTCTAGGAAGGTTAAAGTCCCCTAGAATCAGGATATGTGTGAAACCGAGACGGGTAGAGCGGGATAGTCCATCCAGCATACGACTATCGTACTCGATGTCAGCAGTTGGCTTCCTGTAAATGACACCGACTAGACACCTCGAAGTGCTAGACAATCTTACAGAGCACCATATGGATTCCTCAAGATTGTTAAACTCGAGGTTGTGAACTTGATGCACCTCCAAGCAAGAGCTTATGTATATGGCTACTCCACCCCCAATTCCTGTTGTTCTGTCGTTGCGGAACAAAGTCATCCCTGGTAATGCTAACTCATGGTCCGAGAACTGAGAAGATATCCAGGTTTCAGATATTCCTATCAGGTGGGCCTTATTAGCGTTGCAAAGTTCACGTAATTCATCCAGTTTGTTTGGTAGACTCGAGGCGTTCGTATATAAGCAGTTTATGCTTTCAATTTGGAACGCGTGAGCTTCGTCCTGTTTTTCTGTATGAACCTTATGTGAATGGACAGGTAGCCCACCCATGTGAGGTTTACCGAGGTGGTAGGCCCTGTCCTTTACACGTTTTTTTATCGTTTAGACAATCCACAAATGGAATGGTCAGCTCCAACTTGCCTTTGTGCTTGGTCCTGGCCTGTCCGGGTGCATGTGGATTCCAGGTGGCAATCGACGTCTGTTGGCACGAAATGCTTCCAGAACTGCAGCCGCCATGTGGGAAGATGGGAAGGTTATCTTCATTAGACGAGGTCTAAGATCAAAGTCCTTCTTGGCTAATCTCGTCACATGCTGAGTCAGTATGTGTTTGAGCCTCAAGGACTGTTTGATGAATTTCCATTCCCTGATGTCAGAATTTGATTGAGTAGGGTCTTCATTCTCCGGTATACCTTGCACAATTATGTTTCTTCCGCGGAAAAACTTCTCACGAGATTCTTTAGGGATGTTACGTATGATATTGCGCTCAGAGAACGGTATATCGGGCAATATTCTTACGTTACCATCTGATTTCAGCAAGTGACTTGCTAGTAAGACGTCCTCAACATCAGTAGCATTCTTAAGTGATACTCGGAGAAGCCTTGGGTGATTTAGATGCTTAGAGTCCTTTCCTCTAGAGAGCCGGGTGACCATCAAAGGCTCTATTCTAGGAAGTTCTAGCTTCTTGTTCAATTCACCCCAGAGCATCCTGTCGTTTTTGTACTGCAGACTGAGAGGAAGGTCAGGATTATCAACGAGGTTCATGATAATGAGAGAGTCGTCACGAACTGTTGTTAATTTACCAGGTTTCACGGCGGATTCATGTTTAATGACTTGCTGTTTGGAGGTCAGTGTGCGTTTATGAGGCTTGGGCTCTTTTTTGAACGGACGAACAGTCTTGGGAGTAGACTGTGCGACCAAATCACCAGTTAATTTCTGTACAGCAACACTTGAGTTGTTCGGCTTAGGCAGTAATGCCTGGTTCTTTTGGGCTTTCTTAACTTGGGTCGAATCACCTACAGGGTTTTTGGGAACCACTGTTGAGTTCAGGGACCCTGAGCTGGGAGACCCGAGTTTGCTTAAAGAGTCTAATACCTTCGACGTAATGATGGTGCTGAGCCTCGACACGTCATCATTAGTGTTGATGGATGCTCCATCGATGGTATACCTATCGACATCCCTGTTTTTGTATCCGTCGCACGCTCTTGTTTGTCTACCGGTTTTCTTACTGTCGTTGTCCAATTTAACTGACAACTTGTTCCGAAGACCTTTCAGTAGGACAATGATGTTACTCAGCAAAACTACAGCATCCGTGGTGCACGTGACACATACCCATTTTGGGTCTGACTTGCTGAGTCTGTAGTAAGCAGTTGATGTCAGATCTGTGCATGCTTCGTGGAACCAACCTTTGCAGTTATTATTATTATTATTATTATTCACAAACATCTTATGGGTACATAAGTGTTGTGAAGAAACCATTTCGGGTTTCTTCAGAAAATGCAATAATGCACAATTTTCAATAATGTTAGCATTATACTTGCCATATTTAAAAAATAAAAAATAAATTAGAATAATAATAGTAGAATAATAATAATAATAAATCGGGTCTGTGTAATTGAGAAGAATATTGAATTGAGTTTAAAGAAGGAAATGGAGAAAATAAGGGAATAGAAATAAAGGAGACGTGAAATAAGCAAACAGTCTAATAGGCGTGTTTATGAACAGATAAGAAGAAAAAACGACCATGTGTGTATCGTTGAATTAGTAACAAAAAATAATTTATCGTTGTAGTAAGATATGACAATAGAATAAATGTTTGTGCGGTTATAGTTTAGAGTGATGCTATGAAAGTCACAATTAAGTGAAAAGAATAATAAAATATCACTCTGTATGAGTCATATATGCATAGTGAAGATAAAACTAATCTGAGAAGTTAATTAAAGTGTAACACAAGTTATTGTCTTAATTAGAAACTTCATAATCTTAAGAATAAGATTTATTTAGAAGGGAAGAAGAGAGAGAAAAGAAGTGAACACCTAGTGAAAAGGTTCATCCATGATAAGAATAATAATTGTGTAATGAATATCAACTTCAGAAGGAAACCAGCAATTGAAAAAAAAATAAAAATAAATGAATAAAAATCCTTTAAAGCACTCGGATGAATACATTTAGATTTATGTAATAGTATACAGAATGAAACTGGATATTAGTATAAATATTTGTGCAATAATAATTAAGATTGATGATATGAAAGTCAAAATGATTTCAAAGGACAATCTGGAGTTAAAATGTTTAGAAGGATAAGAAGAGATAAAGAGAATATCTAATGTGTTGGGGAATTAAAAATGATATTAATAACGGTAATAATGATAAACACGAACATAAGCAGACTTCATATATTAAGATAAAGAGAAATAATAAAAAATAGACGTGAAAAGACTTAAAGTTTTTATTTTGCTTTTCAAGCAATTAAATAGATGACGGACCTTGTTTGTATAAATCATTATTGAATACATTGATATTCAATAGGTGACATAGTCCACTTTCGGAAAGAAAATCGTCAAGGAGACTTTTGAACCGGGTTGTAGTTTCACTGCAACGGAGGTTCACTGGCGGTCTGTTCCACATGGTTGAGTAGCGAATAAGGAAAAAATTCTGACGTAAGTTTGTGTGGGTTCTTGTCGCACTGCATGCCAGTTGCAACAGCAAAACGGCATCCCGGACGTTTGCATGAGTTTTTCATGACTATGTTGAAGCGAACTATGTTATAGATGCTTGCAAGAGCTTAAGATCTTTAAAAAACACTAAAAAGCACAGTGAAAACGGACAAAAATGGATAAAACGAGTGTTACAAACTGAAACTAGTCTATACGTGAAAAACAAAAACAAACCGAATAGTAAACTGAGGCAAAACCACAGGTAACTATTAAATATAGTGAAACTCAAAAAAAGGTAATCTACCGAACGTATAGCTCAGGATAGATTCTTTAGAACTGAAATGGTACTTTTGTTGCGTTAGAACACAGCAAAAGTTTGACAAATGCAAATCACGTTAGTACTAAACTTCCCGTTCGAAAAGACCAGTAGCGTATATAGTATAACTACGGTATTGTTTTTATCCCATACCTAGATATAAGGAAACTGTTATGAACCTTTGATTGCCCTGTTGAGGTTGACAGGTTAGTCAGCAAGAATACTGTCTGGTTGTTTCGCGATTACTTGGAAATTAACATATTTTAAAGATATATTTCATAAAGTTCAAGTGATTGTGGGCAGACTCTTTCACTAAAGGTCTTCCGTATCTAGTAGTGGTGGATCACTGATGCCTCTGGTAGAGGAACCTAGTTATATTAACGATAAAATCAGTAAAAGAAAAAAGTTTGTTAATCATAGTAAGATACTGTCCTCAGTCTTTAAAAGTATGCCAAACGTTCTCTTAATGAACTTCTGGGGAGTCGCTTGGACTAGCTCAGACGGCAGTGGATTCCAGAACTTAACTAATCTTAAGGAGTAGAAGGTGTATATACAGTCCATTCCGTAGTATTGTGCCCCCAGTCTCTGGATGCTACCCCTACGTTTTGTGTTGGGATTAAGCTTAATTGAGTGTTTGAGAGGTTATTTAAAGGTGATTATTATCATAAAATTCATTAAAAGGTCACCTCTAGGACTCTTACACTATAATGGGTAAACGTTCAGAGAAACACTATGTTTCCGTACTCTAAATGGAGACTAATAAAACTGTTGAAGGTTACGTGGAGAGTTTTTCTGTCAAAATGAACGAAAATTCACTTCAACGTTACCAGTTCAAGCTTTCTCGAAAGGCACTTTTGTCGCAGTTGGCGTAATACTTCGTATAGTAAAGGACAACACACCTAGATCTTTTTCAACCTGAGATACTGCTGGAGGGAAGTGATCAAAGTTGTAGTTATAGTCTGCAACATGTCTTAGATGGACCACTTTACACTTTGAAGTGTCTGTTGTCACCTGCCCAACGTTGAAGCCGGGTCAGAATCTCTTGAAATGCCAGCTTATCTTCTTGATTGCATACTTCTCTACGGTGTTCGTTTTTTTATACTTAACATTTTTGTTACAAGCTTGCATAAACTGACTGATTTCTTTGCTCTTGCTTTCTTTAGTTTTGGTATGGTTCCAGGTATTTTGTAATACACACTTGATTTCACTAATCCTAATCAGTTGGATAGATGTTTATGGGTTTGCATATCTTGTAGTTTGGGTGAGTGTCTTTGTCTAAGGATGGTAAGGTTTCTGGACATCAGCAACTGTCACACTGCCAGGTAGGAGGTCCGTTGCTTGTAGTGTGAAAACAAGTGGCGATTAGATGGCTGATGGAAGATAAACGTTTCAAAAATAAATAGATAATTTACTTAATTGGTAATGTTTGAGATGATGGAACTGAAAGAATTAGAGGGTAAACAGAGATGAAAGGCATGAAAAATAGCTACTGATGTACAACTACGATAACTGTAGTAATTTACGAAACACATCAAACACCTGGTTCAAGAGACGGATGGTAATTCATAGATGGGCAGATATTTGTCAAATCTTCTCTAAAAATTGTCCACTGAGAGGAGCTGAGATCACATCGGCTGGGAAACCATTACAAATGGGGACAACTCATGATGAGGAAAATTGAGAGCGTACCGGCATGTTCATGGCAGCCATGATTCACTGAAGACCAGCTAATTGAACGTATATGCTTCTGAATTTTCCTGGTTCACCCCTGTCCTTTTACGTTGCTATAGAGGCACTTGGCGGTTTTCCTTATCACCTGGGAATTCGACACAGCATCCCTCTGGTTTTAACCAGACTTCTGTTCAAAATATTACGTCCAGTTCCAAGCGAAATATCTGCTATAGGTTTTTCGCCTATACATTGTGTCTCACAAACGAGACCGTGATCTGTATGGAAGTCTAATGTTAAAAAGATCGTAAGGATAGTCAGATTTTATTGGGTCGGCTAAAATCTCTTCTGGAACGACAAACACCGGCATATTTTCCACCAATTCGATTTTCCGCATGACATTTGCCCTCTGATTGGTGATCATGCTTTTTTAATTCGCTAAATTGCTACATGATCGAAGGTCATATTCTACAAATATAGTAACAAATTTTGCATCAAATTCGCTTGTTCTGCCACAAATATCACGTTACCTGCAATTCCGTCTTCTTCCTTTCCTAGCCATCGAGGTTTAGTGTGTTGAATATAATTGACTGCTTTCAGTTCCCAAAGGAACTGATCGTACTAGAGAAGCTCAATCGTTTTCATGACAAGACACGACAATTGACAACAAGTATGGCCGTTAAAAGTGTTGTTGATAAGCTTGAACGCCTACTGGGACAATACTTCAAAGTGATTGTGATGTTGTTCATTGCCCAAATTACTAAAAACTAACCACCATCAACCTCAGTATCTGGATCTGTGCTCGATAACTACATCAACAATACTGTTTAATTTAAATATGACATCATCAGACACATTATGACACCTGTTTTCACTATTATAGAGATATGTTTAATGTTGATTACAGAGATCCAAAAGACTTGGAAAGTATATATTCTTTCACGAAAACTCGGTACGTCAGAACCTGACAATTACTGACACATTATCTCAAAATCCACGTGGAAAAACGTTTTGCCGATACCATCACTTCACTTAGTCAGCAGTTTGGTGACCAGTCTCCGATTTTTAATTTGCGTTATCCATACACGAAGCTACTGATGAACAAGAAGAATGATTTTCTCACATATTTTGGGATAGTAACTCGAGAGTGTGGATTGTTCAAATTAAGAACTCTGTCTGAGGTCTAATTCAAATCATTAGTTCTTATCTGTAGTTTACAATCTGAAAAGCATGTTGATATTCTTACACAACTGTTACATCGTCTTGATCAGGACTCAGCCTGAGCACTTAAGGGGGTTGCAGAAGGATATAAACGATTTACAAACCTCAAACACGACGCCAACCCATTTCAGCCAGGTGGTTAAAATAAGTTCAACGTTCAAGCAGTTCGAAGCAAAGTTCGTCCTAGTTCTAAGATCCCGAAATCCACATTATTACACGAAAAATCATCAAAAGAGAAGTCTAAAGTCCCTCCATGCAGATGATGGCATTCTTGTGCCTAACGTTTTGCAAAGTTTATCCTTTTAAAAACCAATACTGTGAGAAATATTACACTGTTGAACAAAGAAACGTATTGCAAACATCGGAACAGCCACCGAAAATCAAATTTACAAAGAAGGCACAGATCGAGTGTACAGCCACTTAAATATTTTCCCGTATAAACGGTAAGTCTAGTACATAAAAGGTTCGTCAGGAAGTTTGTTGAAGTCCTGATAGGCGGTCATTCTATAATGTTAAAATTAGATACCGCTTCACAAGTAACTGTAGTGGCATTGGACCATAACCACACAATCCTCAAAGCTGAATACGAGATTACTCGGAAAATAGATATTCAATATTTAACGCGAAGAAATACCTAATGATGGAGAAGGCGCGAATAATGAATTGAGTGAATTAGAGTTGATCGAATGGCGTGGCTCGGCCATGCAGGCGTGGTCCCTGCTGAATGTTATCTTATTTCTTCTATTCATGTTAAATACATTGTTCTTTCTCTAGCTTAACTTTGTTCTACATCATGTATTGGTAATTGATACGATACAGTGAGTTGGCGTAGTTGATGGCGTGGCTTCCACGTAAGATCTTATAGATTAGGCAGTTATATCATGACAGATCTACAAATTTAGGATTAGGTCTATTATTAGAGCAGCACTAACATTATAGTAGACCATAATTCTACATAACCTTTCTTTCCAGATAAACGTGGACTAGAATAGGAAAGTCCAGTATGAAGCCTGCAAGTCAGTTTTACTGGGCGCAACATGTAATAAACTAAAGCTTATTGGGGTTCTGTCATGTTCCGTAATATATAAAGATATTACTCTAAGCGTAATATGATACATATCAGACGATAAATTTAATTCATCAGGTTTAGACTTCTTTGATAGTTTTAAACTTCAAGATATTCTGTTGTGGAACATATGCAACAGAATTGGAAGTAAAGATGACCCGCAGCATTATGTCACAAAAATCATGGATCAATATACAAATGTTTTTGCAGAAGGTTTACAGCACTACAATGATAGGAAATCTCAACTCGAAAACAATGCTGATCCAGTGTTTCTGCCAAAAAGATCAGTTTCTTATGTATCATTACCAGGTATTGGTGCAGAATTTCAAGGTCTAGAAAAACAGTGTTCTATCACTAGATTCATCCTCAGCTAACTAAAGTCCATCTGCGACTAGTTGTGGTTTTTTCCCATCGTGAATTAACGACAATAAACACATATCGAGTTTTTTCAGTATAATCTACTACAATACTATCCTACTAGAATCAATGTGAAGTTGGTTCGATACCGAATCGAGTAGGATTGTCTGACGCCGGAGGTTACCGAGGATGATAAGAATCCTTCTCGTATTGATAAGCTGAAATATAAATCAGAAATAAAGCGATAGCAGTTGATAGAGTAATTCCAAAATATTTGGTTTTATTGACTTGGTATTGTTTTACTTGAATCATCCTATTGATGTTTTAGGACTGCAATTGGCTTCGAGTTCAAGAGTGAACATCAACTCTTTGAGATGCAGGTACATCCAGATGACGAATTCCAAATAAAACGAGACGAGCGTCCTGGGTTCCACTGCTAGCCACCATCCGTCTTTTCTTATAATGCTAGTAAATTATAGCAATATGGAGGCAATATGCACAGTATGCACATATGCCAATAACAGACTGAACAAACGCAGTCCTAAAACACCAATAGCAAGACTCAAGTAAAACACTATCACGTCAATTAAACTTCACCCCACTGCACAAACAAGTGGCTATTAGGACTCGGTAGCTAAGTGGATAACATGATAGCGTGTACTGACCTACTTTTATCAAGAGAACGCGATTGATTTAATGGAAACAATCATTATTATAACCAATTGTACGAGTGATTGTTTTACTTTGCTCGTTTGTTTAACTGTGCTAAAGACAGCTATATTACTGCTCCATTATCTTTCGATTGTGACGTTGCACGAGTTCGGTTACGCTTAGTAACCACACTTGTTCTCCTTTGACACGATCTCGGTATCCTTTCGATCCCACGAGATCGCCAAAAAATACATATCGACTACAGCCGTCAACTGCCTTCTGATATTTGGCTTACGAGGGATTTTATCGGTTAACTGGCACG
This sequence comes from Schistosoma margrebowiei, assembly GCA_944470205.2. Lineage (NCBI taxonomy): Eukaryota > Metazoa > Platyhelminthes > Trematoda > Strigeidida > Schistosomatidae > Schistosoma > Schistosoma margrebowiei. The sequence goes on along the minus strand of OX104026.1, from coordinate 16,868,253 downwards.
CAGTCTTCTTGTAGTGGTGTTCATAGTCAACCGCGACTCGACACCACACTACAAGCGTTTTAAGCAAACGGTACTGGGTTCGAGCCTCAGAATGAATATCAACTCTGAAATGCAGGTACATCCAGCTGACGAGTCCCAAATAAAACGAGACACGCGTATTGGATTCCACTGTTAGCCACTATCCATCTTTGCTTAAAATATTTGGATTTATTCCTAACACGTGCAAAATGAAATTCAGACCAAGATTGGTTAAGAAATGAACAAACTAGGATTATAATAATTAAGAGTAATTTCGTGTAGAAATATTTTAATAACTCGCCGTAACATGAGTAGTAATAGGCCGACGACACTTAATTTATTTAACAGCCGATTGTGAGAAACCTTGTCAAAAGCCTTGCTGAAGTCGAGATAGGCTACGTCTATGAGCAACTTCCGAACTTCAGGAGCACACCAATTTTTACGGGCTACTAACAGGTTAGTAAGACTGAACCGTGATATATAGTCAAGGTGTCGAACTTCTAGGTTTGGGGTAGTGTTTGATAGCGTCCACTTCTTTGACAAGTGTAATCCCTTCTGGGCTTATTGTGCACCCGAGAAATTCTAGAGTTCGGACACCGAATACACTTACTTTGATGCATATCACAATATACCGGTAACTGATGAAGATATTCCTAAGAACGCTGTTACTAAACCTTTTGGATTGTTCGAGTTTGTACGTATGTCATTCGGCCTGAGAATGCAGCATAAACACTGTAAGGAGTGATCGATAAATGAACTCACCAGTGATAAAATGAAACGCCTACCAACTCCTTAGCTTTCTTTGACCTTGTGTGGCTACGTCTTGTTTGTTCACCAATCACAATTCTATGTTCACTATAAAACAATATTTGCCTTGTTGACCCATTTTTCCTATCCTCTAGCTCCTGTTCGGTATGTTATTTATGTCTCTGCTTTTCCCTGTGTTGATAGGCTGTATTACTCAACTTGTATACTAACGGTGTTAATTTATGTTTACGAAACAGATAAAGTTTATCAAGCCAAATAGCTTACTTGTTCTAACCTTGGCTAAACCAAGACTCTGTGCTCGACAGTCTAGATAATAGCTTAGAGTTACACCTGTAGGAAATCGCTTCCTACAAACACTTCAAAGATTCATGGATAGCCTACTTTGAAATATGCCATTTGCACAGGGTCATATAGACGATTTGTCAATCGCCAGTTTCGATTTACAATCACACGAACAACATGTAAGAGCAGCGTTAAAGCGGCTGGATGAAAATGGAATGAACATACGTGAAAGTAAGTGTATTCGGTGTCCGAACTCTAGAATTTCTCGGGTGCACAATAAGCCCAGAAGGGATTACACTTGTCAAAGAAGTGGACGCTATCAAACACTACCCCAAACCTAGAAGTTCGACACCTTGACTATATATCACGGTTCAGTCTTACTAACCTGTTAGTAGCCCGTAAAAATTGGTGTGCTCCTGAAGTTCGGAAGTTGCTCATAGACGTAGCCTATCTCGACTTCAGCAAGGCTTTTGACAAGGTTTCTCACAATCGGCTGTTATATAAGTTAATTGTTGTCGGGATTGGGTGCCTATTATTTATATGGATAAAGGACTTCCTAGACCGGTGCCAACAAATATTATGGGTGAACTCAAGATAGTCTGACTGAGAATCTGTGATTAGGTAACTGCCTCAGGGTACATTTTTGGGGCAGTGCTGCTCCTGTTGTATGTAAATGACCTTCCTAGTACACAATCACCATCGGCAATGTCAAATCTTGGAGAGAGATGAAAAAGGAAGGTGGTTGTTTAGAGCCCCAAAATGACCTGCAAAAGTTATCTGAATTGTCTGAAATGTAGCAGATGCCAATAAATGCTTCCAAGTGCACTGTGATGCATATTGGTGAACAAGGCACAGATACATGCACGGTGAATAATATTGGGCTACCCGTTATCCCGACACGATGACTTCGCAGTAATCATTAACCAAGACTTAAAAACTACTGCACATTGCAGTGCAATAGCAGTCAAAGGTTTTAAAACCTTATGGTCAATATGTAGCGCCTTTAGCCATTCCGATACTCAAACTTTTTTGATTTTGCATACACCATTCGTTCGCTCTAAATTCGAGTATTGCATACAAGTGATCGTCACCCGCCCTAAAAACGACAGCGAGCTGTTGGAAAAGGTTCAAAGAACCGGAACTAAGCTGCATCCCAGAATAACAAAGCTTCCATATGATGTTAATTTGGCTAAATCGAACCTAATTACACCGTGATATAGCAGAATCAGAGGTGACCTGACCACTGTTTTCAAACTAATCAGTGATTAGTTTGCATCTGATATGCCCTCACTTTTCCTATCTTCCGAAACATAGAGTTTACGAGGATACAGTAAAAAAATTCAAAAGCCTAGAAGAAATAACTTGTCAGACGACTATCGAATTACTCATAGAATTATAAACGAATGGAATTAATTGCCTCGATGCGTGAAAAAAGCTCCACCTATCGACGCTCTCAAATGAAAGTTGTATTAACTGAAAGACCACCGTGTCCAGAACTAACACAGACCACCTAGACTACTGTACTTTCTTAATAGAAATCAAACTTTTCAAAGGAAAATAATGAGGTCGAAGTGAAAATGGACTAATTTTTCAGACTTTCGGCTGTTCCCTGGAATTTTGAACCAATGTTGTCCAATGTTACAATTTTTATCTAGATGCCATTATTGAGATCTGATGAAGCGGATTTTGCTCCGCTGAGTACAAATGTTGTGATACGCCGTATGTGGTTCTCAGCGGACGTCATTAGACCTACATTTCAGCTCTTCTAAGTAGGTGTAATGTTTCAATGCTTACTGTTATTGAACTATTTGTAGTTATTTCTTCAGTTTTTTCTCAGGATGACTTGTTTGGCATGCCATTTGACTTGATATTAAATAGTCCAGGATATCACTTTAAAGAGCATAAGTAACATGTAATCTAACGGTGAAATGCATAATCTTCCAGGTATCCCTTGCACAGATGGGGAGTTTCCCGACTATCTGTTTCATAGAACTTGGCATTCTAGTTACATAAGTTTTGAAACTAAAATTTCATGCATGAAATCTTTACGCTCATGAGCGTAAAGATCCTAACGTTCATAAATATATTGACCTATTACCGATGTTTTAACATCTAGTTTGGATTCTGCTACTGGTTGCTTTGGAGTACTTGTTACTTTGCTAGGCAGGTTTATGACATACTAAACATTTGGAAAAACATGATTGACATTGTTTGGTCAATCCTCAGTCAAACTTTTTGTGTCATTTCGGTATTTTTACGCTGGAGATTCATTTATCCTTAAGAGCGTTCACTGATATGACCTTAAGGTTTTCCATTTGTTGACCAAATCATTACTTTGTTAATGATCTTAAGCTTATTCGATTGTAGTTATAAGATGATACAATAAGATGATACAGTTGATACAACTTTCTTTTGAAAGAGTCGACGGATGGGAGCATCAACCACGTGCTGAGGTAATGAATTCCACTTGTTGATGATTCGATGGGAAAGTCGATAGTCAGCTGACAAGTAATTTGTTCTGGGCTTGTGAACCATTTTGGAGTGTCCTCGTAAATTCTCTGTTTTGGAAGACAAGAAAAATGGAGGCATATCAGGTGCAAATTGATCACAGCAATTTGAAAACTGTTATCAAGTCGCCTCTAGTTCTGCGATATTACAGCGGGAAAAGGTTCAGCTTGGCCAGTCGAGCTTCATACGGAAGCTTCGATATTCCGGGAATCAGCTTAGTTGCTGTTCTCTGAACCTTTTCCAGAAACTCACTGTCTTTTTCTAAGCATGGGTTAGCCGCTTGTATGCAGTACTCAAGTTTAGGACGAACGAACACTGTATATAAAGTCAAAAACGTCTTAGCGTCGACATGACTAAAAGCCCTACGTATTGAACATAAGGTTCTAAAACCTTTGGCGGCTATTGCACGGCAGTGTGCATTAGTCTTTAGGTCTAGGCTAACGATGACTCTTAAGTCATTTTATGTCTTGACGACAGGCAGCTTAGTGTTATTCATTGTGTATGTATCTGTGCCTTGATGACCGATATGCATCACGACCCACTTGGAAGTATTTTTCGGCAACTGCCAGGTTTGAGACCATTCAGATAATTTCTTCAGGTCATTTTGGAATTCTAAGCTATCACCCTTACATCGTATCATTTTCCATATCTTCACATCGTCAGCATATAGCAAGGCCGATGATGATAGGAGACAAGGAAGGTCATTTACATACAAGAGGAGTAGCACTGGCCCCAAAACTGTACCCTGGGGCACTCCATTAAGCACAGTTTCCCAGCTAGATAACTTTGAGTTCACCCTTGCTCTTTGTTGACGCCCAACTAGGAAGTCTTTTATTCACATCAATAAATTGCCTCCAATCCCGACTTTTCTTAACTTATATAACAGCCGGTTGTGCGGAACTTTGTCAAAAGCTTTACTGAAATCAATGAAGGCGACGTCTACAGGTAGCAGCTTTCACGAGCCACTAATAAGTTAGTGAGACAAGAGTAACCTATTCTGAAACCGTGCTGCTTCTCCAAAAGGATCAGATTTGTGCCATGTTTTGGTCTGGTCGCCCCTGGCTTTCCTCCAGTCTACTCCTACACCATAAAACATCTCACGTCGGGGCAGTCGGTGGTTGGGCATACTTAACACGTCTCAGCCATCTCAACTGATGAAGATTCAATACTTCATCAATTGATTTGCCATCCTTACCTAGTACCAATTTCCTAACAACTGCATTACTTACTCGGTGGTCCCAGAATATACGAGCAATGTTTCGAAGACACGTATGTAATACTAGTAATCTACGAATATCCTCCACTCTTACTGGCCGTGTTTCGCTGACATACAGTAGGGCGGAATGAACCGCTGAGCAGTAAACCCGTCCTTTGGTTGGTAGACGGACATCTCGTCTACGCCATAAATGACGCAAGTTGGCAAAAGCTAGTCGAGCCTCCTGTATCCGTGCTGAGATTTCGTCACACACCGCACCACAAAAGCTGATGAGACTCCCGAAATAAGTGAAGCGGTCGACACGTCCAACTACTTCACTCCCTATCATTAATTCGGGTGTCGATGTAACCCAATCCTGAAGCAACATTTTGCATTTCAAGGGAGAGAATCGCATCCCGAACATGCTTGCATTGTTGCTTAGAGTGGTCAGAAGACTCTGCATTTTGTCATGTCATGTCATGTCATCGGCATATTCTAAGTCAACAAGTGAATCTCCCGGTAGAAGTTCAACTCCTGGAAAGTCAGATGTGAAAATTGTTATCTCTAAAAGCACGTCAACGACAAAGTTAAACAAGAATGGAGAGAGTGGTAGTTAGATACCAACTATCTATTTCTATTTGTAAAATAGGGCTAGCAATACCATCTTCTCAATATGTGGTGGATTAAGTTTGGAGAAGAGACTTGTTGAACATCTTTGAATGGCTCTGAAATATTTTCTACAAGTGATGGAAGAAACGAAAGTCTCAGGCTACTAAGCATTCAAAAACCTTTCACATTCTCTGATACTATGTTCAGTGTCTTAGCAGTCCATATGAATATCCTCCAAGTGGCCCTTACATAAGTGATTCAATAAAGTTTCAGCTCTGGATGCTTCAGCCAGTTTTGGATTCCTAAATAGTCAACCAATTTCATCAGTTCATTCAATTCACCTATCTACTCACAGTACTACTTTACTAATTATTTTTATTTGACCAACCTTGCTGCTAGGTGTAAGGTCTCATTGGGACTGTTTTAATTCACTAAATGCTGTATGTGTTATTATTTTGCCTCTTAATCCTTGTGTTGATTTTTTTTCTACACCTTTTGCCATTATTCAGTGACGCTGTTTGTACTATTAGTTTTTTTTCTCAACCTCATATTCCTTCCTCATTTATTATTGCTTTTGAATGACTTGCTTTGTATCAGTGCCATGTGCAGAGACCTAGGTTTTTGTCCATTGGTTGTCCAGCAAACTGTCCTTTAAAATAGTCTCTATCCTCATTGCTGTACTAGTCACAAAACCACCTCCCAATTGTTCAGTACCGAGTATCATTTATGAAGATCGTCCACATAGCTATTACTTACAGAATGTGAGAAAAGAAGTCGTGAAAACCTTGTCACTAACCACTACCGTTTAGCATTCTTAAGAGTTGTTTCTGTATTCAATTATCGTAGTCAGGCAGTCATCATGAACGTAGAGCTCGTCACATGTATGTTTTAGCCCACGTTGCCGTACTTTATCAGTACGACGAAATAAACTTAACGTGATAAATATAAAAAAATTGGAATAATATCACTCAGCTGCAACGTAGGATCATGCACATATATACTTCGGTCGAGGTTGCCACACTTCATTAGCACAACAAAATTAACACCAAATTCATAGGGGTAGTTACTTCAATGGTAGTAATATATAAAAGAAAGATTGTATAAGGATATAATACAAGAAGAAAGAATTAGTTCAAAGTAATAAGGGCATGAAGCAATTTTAATCTCAGTTTAAGGGAAGACAAAGTGTATACACGGACACCATTGTGATCGATTCTGAGCCATATCACCCAGTCTCCAACCATTGGCTACGATAGCCACGCTGACCCCAACCAAGTAGTCTGCATCTACCAACATGGCTAAGACTAGAAGTTAGCGACTTCAAGCACTGATGCCATGTTTTGCTTTGACCGCTCTTAATTTTCTTCCAATCATCCCCAACACTAGTCAGCATTGCATATTGTGATAATCGGTGCTCAGGCATACGTAACACGTGGCCCAACCATCTCAGTCGATGAAGATTCACAACTTCATCAACTGACTTACCATCATTCCCTAATACCCTACGTCTAACCTCACTATTACTTACCCGGTGATCCCAGCAGACGCCATCAATATTTCTAAGGCATATGTGGTCAAATGCTAGTAGCTTACGAGTATGTTCTACTCTAATCTCTCTATGGTTATCACAGGATGATTTTGACCCTTTCTTATGTATTGGGACAATAAGTGGTTGGAACCAGTCAGATGGAATGACATATAGATCGCAGATTTTAGCTTGAATATTAGTCAACTTAGTTTCCAAAACTGGACCACCATCCGTAAAGACCTCTGGAGCCAATCCATCTGGACCAGCTGCTCTTCCTCGTTTCAGATTAGCTATAGCCTTTTGAACTTCATTTAGAGTCGGGGACCTACTTCAATGTTCCATTCACGCTGTTTGCGAATGGTGAGTAGTTGTAGAGTGGCTGAAGGTCAGCTGAACAGCTTCTTAAAGTGTTCCTCCCATCGTTCTAAACGTCTGGACTTGGAGTAGATAGGAATGTCGTCTTTTCCCGAGATACTCTCACCTACACTTGACTTATTAGTTCCAGTTTCTTTTATTAGCCTGTAGAGCTGTCTTGTGTTCCCTATAGCCGCCGCCTTTTCTATCTCTTTTGCTTCTGTTCCCCACCACTGCTCACGGTCGTTCTTTAGACTTTTGGTTAACCTAGATCTGATTTGTTGTCGCTCTTCATCGTGTTCAGAGCCTGATGGGATGAGATTACTAAGATCTATCAGTGTGATCGACTTAGTAGAAATCCCCTGGTTTTTCGTGACCCTTCAGTTCAAACCACAAATAGGCGTCGCTGCTATTTCCACAGCTATCTGTATATCTTTCCAAACAACATCTGGGTCAACCTCGTTTTCAGAACTACCTAATTGTGACCTCAGTTGTTCCTGGAACCTACTTTTGGTTTCCACTCTATTCAAGTCAGTTCTAATGGGTCTTTCTACTGTGGCTCTTTTGCGTCCAGTTAGGCGCAAGCAGATGCGTGCCCGTATTAGGGCGTGGTCGGAGTCCAAGCAGGTACTCCAGAATGAGCGACAATCTTGTACCGACCCTCTCCAACGATGACTGATGGCAATATGGTCTATTTGAGTCCATCGTTGGTTTGGTGCAAGGGGTCGCCATGTTAGATGATGTCTTTCCTTATGTTTAAAATGTGTGTTTGCAAGAAATAAACGATTGTCTGAGCACAGTTGCAGCAGGCGATCACCATTATCTGTTCGCTGTGCCGGGATACTAAAATACCTACCTAAATGCCTTTCTGTTTGGTTTAGACTACCTAACTGGGCATTAAAGTCACCTGCTACGAGTACTATTTCTGAACGTTTAGCTTTTTGAATAAGTTCAGAAAGCTTTCTGTAAAAGTCATCTTTCACTTCATCTGAGATGCAGTCGGTGGGGGCGTAGGCAGAAACAAAGAAAAGGCAATGACGTGTGTCCCTATCCTTCCGAGTTCTTACGGAGCCGTTTAGCCGAACAGCAAATAGACGAATTTTAACGGGGATCCACTCTAATAGTGTTTGTTCCGCCATCGTGCTTAGTGCTATACCTACACCTGCCAGTCCACGAGAACTGACCGTCGGGTCAACAGATACACGGAGGGTGTATCTCGTTGACTCTCCGTTTTGCCGAGGTGAGGTCAAGTGAATGACCACACTAGGATTCTGTATGCGTGTTTCGGAGACAAAACATACATCAATAGTACGAGATTCTAGGGTTTTAGACAGAGAGCCTTGCTGGCCGATTTGACCTAGGGTGTGTACGTTGAAGGCTGCAATGTGTAGTTTGGAGCGAGGTTTCAGTAGACCTGGGACAGTGTTTTGCGCACTAGAATCGTTGGCTATGGTGACACTTTAGGAGGAAGTCGAAAGAGGGAGTTTAGTGTTGAAAGTCGGTGTAGAAGGAATAATAGGAATTGAAGAGGAAGATTGATTATGAATACAGTGGTCTTGAGTGCTGTTAGAGGTATGAGAGCGGTTTCCACTTCCCGGTCGCCTACACCGTGGAAGGGTTGTTCTGGAGGTACCTGAAAGGGAGGTTGGGTATGAGGTGGTTTTAGTGACCTAAGGGTGTGACCACAGTGCCCAAGAGACATCTGCTTAAGGTTGGTCACATACGACCTTTTTGTGGGAAATTTTCGTTTTAGCTCCGTACTTGTTGAGACCTTACCGCCGGGGACGAAGATCCGTGAGATAAGGTGAGGTGTGCATTTTTAAGGTCGACCTTTTCCAACCCCACCCCTCCTTGTGGGAAGGCAGCATCGCTGTCATGCTGGTTGTCTGAAGGAAACACCTTACTGCTGTCACACCTCAGTACAGTCAGCAGTAGGACTTCGCCTTTCGGACCTTGGGTTTGCTGCTGTTAGTTTTACCGTTCTTCAACCGACATGTATGGCATGGTAGGACCTTGAGGAACGATTGTTCCAGCTAATATAGCTCGATTGGTTCATCACGATAGGCAAGTCCGGCCACCACGTCAAGGTAGCAACAACGGTCAGGAATACTGATTCCAGCTTTAATTTATCCTTCATGCCCGCACTGCTAAGAATAAACGTGTAATATTCTAGGAGTGGTCGAACACAAACTTTGTGCTTTAAAATACGTGACTCATTGTTATAAAGGTTTCGGTTTGTGTAACTGTTATAATTCTCTCTTACGGTTATAACCCAGCTATTCCTATTGCTTAGTGTTCTCGGACACCGACTCACTCGACAGTTCCCCCAAATCAGAACACGGTTGTCTTTCTCTACTTAAGAGCAGCATTTGACTCTGTAGATCGCGAGATTCTGTGGCAGTGTCTGTCATTGAAAGGCGTACCCCAGAAGTACATAAACCTTGTAAATGCTCTTTACTCGAACACTACTAGTCGAGTAAGAACTTATGGCGAACTGTCATCTACTTTTGCAACCTCAAGTGGTGTCCGTCAAGGCTGTCCACTTTCTCCATTTTTGTTTAACTTCATCATAGATCTACTGATGGAAATAACTTTCTCGTCGACCGAGTTCTCGGGTATTGATCTCCATCCAGGAGGTCCACTTAGAATACGCAGATGACATAGTCCTGTTTAATGAAGACGCTGACAAAATGCAGAGTTTTCTGGTAGCACTGAGCAACAATGCCAGAATGTTTGGAATGCGCTTCTTCCCCTCAAAATGCAAGTTGTCGCTTCAGGACTGGTCTGCGTCAACACCTGAACTAAGGATAGGGAGTGAAGTAGTCGAACGCGTTGACAACTCGACTTATCTTGTAAGTCTGATCAGCCCTAATGGGTTGCTGTCTGACGAAATCTCAGCACGGATTCGAAAATCTCGCTATTCAAGTCAGTTCTAATGGGTCTTTCTACTGTGGCTCTTTTGCGTCCAGTGAGGCGCAAGCAGATGCGTGCCCGTATTAGGGCGTGGTCGGAGTCCAAGCAGGTACTCCAGAATGAGCGACAATCTTGTACCGACCCTCTCCAACGATGACTGATGGCAATATGGTCTATTTGAGTCCATCGTTGGTTTGGTGCAAGGGGTCGCCATGTTAGATGATGTCTTTCCTTATGTTTAAAATGTGTGTTTGCAAGAAATAAACGATTGTCTGAGCACAGTTGCAGCAGGCGATCACCATTATCTGTTCGCTGTGCCGGGATACTAAAATACCTACCTAAATGCCTTTCTGTTTGGTTTAGACTACCTAACTGGGCATTAAAGTCACCTGCTACGAGTACTATTTCTGAACGTTTAGCTTTTTGAATAAGTTCAGAAAGCTTTCTGTAAAAGTCATCTTTCACTTCATCTGAGATGCAGTCGGTGGGGGCGTAGGCAGAAACAAAGAAAAGGCAATGACGTGTGTCCCTATCCTTCCGAGTTCTTACGGAGCCGTTTAGCCGAACAGCAAATAGACGAATTTTAACGGGGATCCACTCTAATAGTGTTTGTTCCGCCATCGTGCTTAGTGCTATACCTACACCTGCCAGTCCACGAGAACTGACCGTCGGGTCAACAGATACACGGAGGGTGTATCTCGTTGACTCTCCGTTTTGCCGAGGTGAGGTCAAGTGAATGACCACACTAGGATTCTGTATGCGTGTTTCGGAGACAAAACATACATCAATAGTACGAGATTCTAGGGTTTTAGACAGAGAGCCTTGCTGGCCGATTTGACCTAGGGTGTGTACGTTGAAGGCTGCAATGTGTAGTTTGGAGCGAGGTTTCAGTAGACCTGGGACAGTGTTTTGCGCACTAGAATCGTTGGCTATGGTGACACTTTAGGAGGAAGTCGAAAGAGGGAGTTTAGTGTTGAAAGTCGGTGTAGAAGGAATAATAGGAATTGAAGAGGAAGATTGATTATGAATACAGTGGTCTTGAGTGCTGTTAGAGGTATGAGAGCGGTTTCCACTTCCCGGTCGCCTACACCGTGGAAGGGTTGTTCTGGAGGTACCTGAAAGGGAGGTTGGGTATGAGGTGGTTTTAGTGACCTAAGGGTGTGACCACAGTGCCCAAGAGACATCTGCTTAAGGTTGGTCACATACGACCTTTTTGTGGGAAATTTTCGTTTTAGCTCCGTACTTGTTGAGACCTTACCGCCGGGGACGAAGATCCGTGAGATAAGGTGAGGTGTGCATTTTTAAGGTCGACCTTTTCCAACCCCACCCCTCCTTGTGGGAAGGCAGCATCGCTGTCATGCTGGTTGTCTGAAGGAAACACCTTACTGCTGTCACACCTCAGTACAGTCAGCAGTAGGACTTCGCCTTTCGGACCTTGGGTTTGCTGCTGTTAGTTTTACCGTTCTTCAACCGACATGTATGGCATGGTAGGACCTTGAGGAACGATTGTTCCAGCTAATATAGCTCGATTGGTTCATCACGATAGGCAAGTCCGGCCACCACGTCAAGGTAGCAACAACGGTCAGGAATACTGATTCCAGCTTTAATTTATCCTTCATGCCCGCACTGCTAAGAATAAACGTGTAATATTCTAGGAGTGGTCGAACACAAACTTTGTGCTTTAAAATACGTGACTCATTGTTATAAAGGTTTCGGTTTGTGTAACTGTTATAATTCTCTCTTACGGTTATAACCCAGCTATTCCTATTGCTTAGTGTTCTCGGACACCGACTCACTCGACAGTTCCCCCAAATCAGAACACGGTTGTCTTTCTCTACTTAAGAGCAGCATTTGACTCTGTAGATCGCGAGATTCTGTGGCAGTGTCTGTCATTGAAAGGCGTACCCCAGAAGTACATAAACCTTGTAAATGCTCTTTACTCGAACACTACTAGTCGAGTAAGAACTTATGGCGAACTGTCATCTACTTTTGCAACCTCAAGTGGTGTCCGTCAAGGCTGTCCACTTTCTCCATTTTTGTTTAACTTCATCATAGATCTACTGATGGAAATAACTTTCTCGTCGACCGAGTTCTCGGGTATTGATCTCCATCCAGGAGGTCCACTTAGAATACGCAGATGACATAGTCCTGTTTAATGAAGACGCTGACAAAATGCAGAGTTTTCTGGTAGCACTGAGCAACAATGCCAGAATGTTTGGAATGCGCTTCTTCCCCTCAAAATGCAAGTTGTCGCTTCAGGACTGGTCTGCGTCAACACCTGAACTAAGGATAGGGAGTGAAGTAGTCGAACGCGTTGACAACTCGACTTATCTTGTAAGTCTGATCAGCCCTAATGGGTTGCTGTCTGACGAAATCTCAGCACGGATTCGAAAATCTCGCTATTCAAGTCAGTTCTAATGGGTCTTTCTACTGTGGCTCTTTTGCGTCCAGTGAGGCGCAAGCAGATGCGTGCCCGTATTAGGGCGTGGTCGGAGTCCAAGCAGGTACTCCAGAATGAGCGACAATCTTGTACCGACCCTCTCCAACGATGACTGATGGCAATATGGTCTATTTGAGTCCATCGTTGGTTTGGTGCAAGGGGTCGCCATGTTAGATGATGTCTTTCCTTATGTTTAAAATGTGTGTTTGCAAGAAATAAACGATTGTCTGAGCACAGTTGCAGCAGGCGATCACCATTATCTGTTCGCTGTGCCGGGATACTAAAATACCTACCTAAATGCCTTTCTGTTTGGTTTAGACTACCTAACTGGGCATTAAAGTCACCTGCTACGAGTACTATTTCTGAACGTTTAGCTTTTTGAATAAGTTCAGAAAGCTTTCTGTAAAAGTCATCTTTCACTTCATCTGAGATGCAGTCGGTGGGGGCGTAGGCAGAAACAAAGAAAAGGCAATGACGTGTGTCCCTATCCTTCCGAGTTCTTACGGAGCCGTTTAGCCGAACAGCAAATAGACGAATTTTAACGGGGATCCACTCTAATAGTGTTTGTTCCGCCATCGTGCTTAGTGCTATACCTACACCTGCCAGTCCACGAGAACTGACCGTCGGGTCAACAGATACACGGAGGGTGTATCTCGTTGACTCTCCGTTTTGCCGAGGTGAGGTCAAGTGAATGACCACACTAGGATTCTGTATGCGTGTTTCGGAGACAAAACATACATCAATAGTACGAGATTCTAGGGTTTTAGACAGAGAGCCTTGCTGGCCGATTTGACCTAGGGTGTGTACGTTGAAGGCTGCAATGTGTAGTTTGGAGCGAGGTTTCAGTAGACCTGGGACAGTGTTTTGCGCACTAGAATCGTTGGCTATGGTGACACTTTAGGAGGAAGTCGAAAGAGGGAGTTTAGTGTTGAAAGTCGGTGTAGAAGGAATAATAGGAATTGAAGAGGAAGATTGATTATGAATACAGTGGTCTTGAGTGCTGTTAGAGGTATGAGAGCGGTTTCCACTTCCCGGTCGCCTACACCGTGGAAGGGTTGTTCTGGAGGTACCTGAAAGGGAGGTTGGGTATGAGGTGGTTTTAGTGACCTAAGGGTGTGACCACAGTGCCCAAGAGACATCTGCTTAAGGTTGGTCACATACGACCTTTTTGTGGGAAATTTTCGTTTTAGCTCCGTACTTGTTGAGACCTTACCGCCGGGGACGAAGATCCGTGAGATAAGGTGAGGTGTGCATTTTTAAGGTCGACCTTTTCCAACCCCACCCCTCCTTGTGGGAAGGCAGCATCGCTGTCATGCTGGTTGTCTGAAGGAAACACCTTACTGCTGTCACACCTCAGTACAGTCAGCAGTAGGACTTCGCCTTTCGGACCTTGGGTTTGCTGCTGTTAGTTTTACCGTTCTTCAACCGACATGTATGGCATGGTAGGACCTTGAGGAACGATTGTTCCAGCTAATATAGCTCGATTGGTTCATCACGATAGGCAAGTCCGGCCACCACGTCAAGGTAGCAACAACGGTCAGGAATACTGATTCCAGCTTTAATTTATCCTTCATGCCCGCACTGCTAAGAATAAACGTGTAATATTCTAGGAGTGGTCGAACACAAACTTTGTGCTTTAAAATACGTGACTCATTGTTATAAAGGTTTCGGTTTGTGTAACTGTTATAATTCTCTCTTACGGTTATAACCCAGCTATTCCTATTGCTTAGTGTTCTCGGACACCGACTCACTCGACAGTTCCCCCAAATCAGAACACGGTTGTCTTTCTCTACTTAAGAGCAGCATTTGACTCTGTAGATCGCGAGATTCTGTGGCAGTGTCTGTCATTGAAAGGCGTACCCCAGAAGTACATAAACCTTGTAAATGCTCTTTACTCGAACACTACTAGTCGAGTAAGAACTTATGGCGAACTGTCATCTACTTTTGCAACCTCAAGTGGTGTCCGTCAAGGCTGTCCACTTTCTCCATTTTTGTTTAACTTCATCATAGATCTACTGATGGAAATAACTTTCTCGTCGACCGAGTTCTCGGGTATTGATCTCCATCCAGGAGGTCCACTTAGAATACGCAGATGACATAGTCCTGTTTAATGAAGACGCTGACAAAATGCAGAGTTTTCTGGTAGCACTGAGCAACAATGCCAGAATGTTTGGAATGCGCTTCTTCCCCTCAAAATGCAAGTTGTCGCTTCAGGACTGGTCTGCGTCAACACCTGAACTAAGGATAGGGAGTGAAGTAGTCGAACGCGTTGACAACTCGACTTATCTTGTAAGTCTGATCAGCCCTAATGGGTTGCTGTCTGACGAAATCTCAGCACGGATTCGAAAATCTCGCTATTCAAGTCAGTTCTAATGGGTCTTTCTACTGTGGCTCTTTTGCGTCCAGTGAGGCGCAAGCAGATGCGTGCCCGTATTAGGGCGTGGTCGGAGTCCAAGCAGGTACTCCAGAATGAGCGACAATCTTGTACCGACCCTCTCCAACGATGACTGATGGCAATATGGTCTATTTGAGTCCATCGTTGGTTTGGTGCAAGGGGTCGCCATGTTAGATGATGTCTTTCCTTATGTTTAAAATGTGTGTTTGCAAGAAATAAACGATTGTCTGAGCACAGTTGCAGCAGGCGATCACCATTATCTGTTCGCTGTGCCGGGATACTAAAATACCTACCTAAATGCCTTTCTGTTTGGTTTAGACTACCTAACTGGGCATTAAAGTCACCTGCTACGAGTACTATTTCTGAACGTTTAGCTTTTTGAATAAGTTCAGAAAGCTTTCTGTAAAAGTCATCTTTCACTTCATCTGAGATGCAGTCGGTGGGGGCGTAGGCAGAAACAAAGAAAAGGCAATGACGTGTGTCCCTATCCTTCCGAGTTCTTACGGAGCCGTTTAGCCGAACAGCAAATAGACGAATTTTAACGGGGATCCACTCTAATAGTGTTTGTTCCGCCATCGTGCTTAGTGCTATACCTACACCTGCCAGTCCACGAGAACTGACCGTCGGGTCAACAGATACACGGAGGGTGTATCTCGTTGACTCTCCGTTTTGCCGAGGTGAGGTCAAGTGAATGACCACACTAGGATTCTGTATGCGTGTTTCGGAGACAAAACATACATCAATAGTACGAGATTCTAGGGTTTTAGACAGAGAGCCTTGCTGGCCGATTTGACCTAGGGTGTGTACGTTGAAGGCTGCAATGTGTAGTTTGGAGCGAGGTTTCAGTAGACCTGGGACAGTGTTTTGCGCACTAGAATCGTTGGCTATGGTGACACTTTAGGAGGAAGTCGAAAGAGGGAGTTTAGTGTTGAAAGTCGGTGTAGAAGGAATAATAGGAATTGAAGAGGAAGATTGATTATGAATACAGTGGTCTTGAGTGCTGTTAGAGGTATGAGAGCGGTTTCCACTTCCCGGTCGCCTACACCGTGGAAGGGTTGTTCTGGAGGTACCTGAAAGGGAGGTTGGGTATGAGGTGGTTTTAGTGACCTAAGGGTGTGACCACAGTGCCCAAGAGACATCTGCTTAAGGTTGGTCACATACGACCTTTTTGTGGGAAATTTTCGTTTTAGCTCCGTACTTGTTGAGACCTTACCGCCGGGGACGAAGATCCGTGAGATAAGGTGAGGTGTGCATTTTTAAGGTCGACCTTTTCCAACCCCACCCCTCCTTGTGGGAAGGCAGCATCGCTGTCATGCTGGTTGTCTGAAGGAAACACCTTACTGCTGTCACACCTCAGTACAGTCAGCAGTAGGACTTCGCCTTTCGGACCTTGGGTTTGCTGCTGTTAGTTTTACCGTTCTTCAACCGACATGTATGGCATGGTAGGACCTTGAGGAACGATTGTTCCAGCTAATATAGCTCGATTGGTTCATCACGATAGGCAAGTCCGGCCACCACGTCAAGGTAGCAACAACGGTCAGGAATACTGATTCCAGCTTTAATTTATCCTTCATGCCCGCACTGCTAAGAATAAACGTGTAATATTCTAGGAGTGGTCGAACACAAACTTTGTGCTTTAAAATACGTGACTCATTGTTATAAGGGTTTCGGTTTGTGTAACTGTTATAATTCTCTCTTACGGTTATAACCCAGCTATTCCTATTGCTTAGTGTTCTCGGACACCGACTCACTCGACAGTTCCCCCAAATCAGAACACGGTTGTCTTTCTCTACTTAAGAGCAGCATTTGACTCTGTAGATCGCGAGATTCTGTGGCAGTGTCTGTCATTGAAAGGCGTACCCCAGAAGTACATAAACCTTGTAAATGCTCTTTACTCGAACACTACTAGTCGAGTAAGAACTTATGGCGAACTGTCATCTACTTTTGCAACCTCAAGTGGTGTCCGTCAAGGCTGTCCACTTTCTCCATTTTTGTTTAACTTCATCATAGATCTACTGATGGAAATAACTTTCTCGTCGACCGAGTTCTCGGGTATTGATCTCCATCCAGGAGGTCCACTTATCGACTTAGAATACGCAGATGACATAATCGCTTTATACCTTTCTTTCTACGAACCAATTTTTTCTTCTTGTACTATATCTCTATATGCAATCTTTGTCCTATATATTACCACCTTTGACCTAACCACTGCTATGAATCCGGTGTTCATCTTATGTGCTGATGCGGTCTGGCAACCTGGACCGATGCACATATGTTTATTTATTTTATTTGAGCACATAAATATTGGTACAAGAGAGCGCCAATATATATGCGCCACACAAAACAATGAAAATTCGAAGAGAGATAGAAAAAAAAACTAAGGAGCACAAAAGAAAAAGAGAACGATAACGAAGAGATTGGTGTAAGGTAGTGTGGTCGTAACGATGGAACGGAAAGGTACAATCAGAAGAAATCTTTCAAGTAAGGGAGACACAACCACTTTTTATGAAGATAGTAAAAGAAGGTTACAGCAGGATCGCCACTGGCTTCTATTCTGAGCCATATCTGATAACGTCTCTAGCCACTGTGCAGCACCATCTCTCAGACCCCTAACAGGGAGTCGTGAAGGACCGACAGAAGTAAGTCCTTTGCAGCTTTCTTTCATACCACGACACCATGTCATGCACTGACCACCTCTCCGCTTTTTCCAACCAGTTCCAGAGTCGGCAAATAATGCACGACGTGGAATTCTCTGGGACGACATTCGTAGAACATGTCCAAGCCACCGAAGTCGGTGTTTCAAGATGGTGACACCAATTGAATTATCATCTCTGTGCCCAAACACACGATGCCGAACCTCTGCATTACTGACATGGTTTTGCCACTGAATGTCAGCAATCGTTCGGAGACAGCGATGATCGAACACAGAGAGTCGTCTAACGTCGGGTTGATGTTGAGTAACCCAGTAATCCATCTTGCCCAATGGGAACGTGTTGAGAAAAGTTACGTTTTGCAGGTTCATTATTTAAAACGTTTAAGGGTAACCGTGGGGTACGTTGGTTCACTGTGGTCTGTCCAATATTAGGCCTGCTTACATAATAATTGCAGTGGTCGTCTTGTGAGACATTTGAATCATGTCTGCCCTTATGACCTCCCTTACGATGCGTAGGGTAAAGCATGGTGTCGGGAAGTGTAGTCTTATTTTTATTTGTTAGGGCCATCGTAATATTTTTGTTATTGGGTCTAGAACCAGAAGGTTCTGTACACACGTTCGTTTTACGTGACATAGACTTTTAATCGTGAAATTGTTTTTAAGAGCTGTCGCATTAGAACTAAGTATTTGCTTATGGGCTTCTAATGGTAAACTGGATAATATCGGATTAGTGTCGTCGTTAAATGTACATTGGTTATCACTACAGGCATAATAGGCAAATTAGCACTCTTCGTTGGTAAATCAGCGTATTGGTGAACATGAGATAGGGTAGCTGCATCAGTGGATCCAACAGCTGATGCACCTTTATTTTCGTTCAAGGTACGTTTTGCGTAAGTCTTTGATTGGTGGTCTTATCTGAGACTATACGAGCGTTTCTAAACTTCATAAGCGCGCAGATTAGCCGATCGAATTCTTTTAACTGTTCAGCTAATATCTGAGAATCGATTCTGAACAAGAACGGGCACGAGTATTTCTGGTGCTTTTTATTAAGTCGAATGCATTGACATGGACTGTCTTGAAGGTTAGATGCTTTTAATATCGAATTCCTTACATTTTTAATGGGGATTCTGTCAGGTATATTATAGACAATCACGTTATTACGAGAGACTATTCGCTTGCTAACTTCATTAGCGATGAAATCGATAACAGATTCTGCTTTTATAATGTTATCAAGTTGCTGCCAGTGGCTCGGATGAGTTGAAAGAGCTTCCGGTAATTACCAGATGCAGCTGCTGCTTCCAACTCATTAGCACGCTTCGACCACCAGGCTTCTCGGTCCTTACGCAAGCTTTTTCCAATTTCCTTACGTAACATCCTTCGTTTGTGGTCAAACTCACAGTCACCCGGAGTAGACCGACGGTCTTCAATGAGTTGTAAGGAACCTGAAGAAACCCAGTGCTTATAAGCGGGACGTTTCGCGAACCCACAACTGACTGTACCCGCCATTTTCATGGCGTCATGCAATTGCAACCAATGCTCATCTATACTTTTCGGTGGAGTGGTAGCTAGCCTAGAAACTAGCTCAGTTCGATACTTGCTAGCAACAGAAGTTGCAACCAGCTTGCTAACATCAATCCGTTGGTGGCGGTCACTTCGTTGTCCACTGAAAAGTAAGGTAATATTGGCGCAGACCAAGGCATCGTCAGAGTCCAGATAGGTACTCCAAAAGGAGCGGCAGTCTTTTACACAACCACGCCAGCGGAAGCTGATCGCGATGTGATCAATCTGAATAATGTGGTAAATAATAATAATAGTAATAATAATGACAATAAATAGTAAGAATAATAGTATTAATAATGACAATAATAGTAATGATAATTATTTGAATCAATCGATTGTTTTTCGGAGCAAGAAAAGTAGTTGCCATAGAGTTCATCGTTTGTGTGTGGGCTGTGATACTGCCCGGGTGCCAAGACCGAAGCAGGTGGTTATCGTAGGGGGCCACACCCGAGCTTTCGACCTGAAGGTCTGATCCACAAGGCAGTGGAGCATCGTAAGGAGATGCAGTCCCTTGGAAGCCGGTGGCTAACAATTGGTTCATACGCCATTTGTTCCCGCAGGATTTCCTTGGCAGTCTGTAAGCGCTTAACCTTACGAGAGTATTTCAGGAGGGGAAGCGGGCTCCTCAACCCTTGACTGTAGCGGGGTGTTGGGGAGCGCTTGGTTAAAAAAAGAAACAGACGTTGATTCATCTTGTAGAATATGCACTATTAAACTTCACAAATCTCACTGTCCAAAAAATGTTATCACATAGAGTCGTACTGTTTAAATTAGTTGTTTCCCTCTTACCCGCTAGTCAGACAGGCTCTTATGCGATAACAAGTTTTAAACAAGTTCATTTTTCCTCTTTAAGCTTAAAATTATCTTGAGTTATAAGTACATTAGTAAAAATCAATCATATCGGTAAATTCTTAAATATAAATATTTCTATGTTATGTTACAGTTCTTATTTTTTTTTACCAAGCTTACATGGTTGCTCCTGTTACATATACTTAAGGTATTTAATTTTTGTAGGGCCATGTCAGCTGATAGTCTTAACTCAATAACTCGACCTATCCCCAAACCATCTGATTTTAAATTTGGTAAAGAGATTGGACAAGGTACCTTCTCAACTGTTTATGTTGTCCAAGAAATTTCAACAAGTTCAGAATTCGCTATGAAGGTTGTTGATAAACAACGTGTTTGGCGTTACAAGGCTGTGGACTCTGTACTGATGGAGAAAGAAGTACTTAAACGCACAAACCATGTTTTCATCATTCGTTTACATTGCACATTCCAAGACTCTACTAGGTTATTTTATCTTCTTGAATATGCAAGATGTGGAGAACTATTGTCATACCTTACTTATTTCACATCCTTGAGTGTTCAATGTACTCGCTTCTATGCTGCAGAAATCTTTGCAGCCCTAGATTATTTACATTCAATGAGTATAGTTCATCGAGACCTAAAGCCGGAAAATGTTTTATTAACAGATAAAATGCACATCAAGCTGGCCGATTTTGGATCAGCTGTTATACTAAACTCTCCAAATATTAAAGCACCTAGCTTTACTGGAACTCCAGAATACGTTAGTCCTGAAATGCTTTCTCGTATTTCTAGACAAGGTGATTGTACTCCGAATAGTGAAAGCTCACAGGATCTTACTTATCTAATGGACTTTTGGGCATTCGGATGTATCATTTATCAGTTGATTTCTGGATCCCCCCCGTTCCGAAAAAGTGGTCCTGTCCATGAATATGAAACGTTTCAGAAAATTTTAAGTTTATCTTATACATTTGCCCCGAATTTTGATCCGATTGCAAAAGATTTGGTGGAAAAACTACTTGTAATCAGTCCCAGTGAACGCCTTGGTAGTCCTTCCCATGGTGGGTCTATATCTGTTCGTCAACATATGTTTTTCTCTGAAATTAAATGGGACATCTTGCCGTACCAAGAACCTCCTTTACTAGTTCCAAACTTGGAACCAATTGCTCCTGAGGGTTGGGATAATCTGCCCGTTGGTTTTAACAAAGCAGAGAAATATCACTTGTCGCGTGAACTCGGTTTGTCTCCCTCTCAAATAACTGAAGATGATCGTGTTCGTTTATTAAATGCACAAGGAAAGCATAATCCTTTCAATCGTTTCGTTCGTGGTCGTTTAATTATAAAACAAGGTATATTGTTTAAGCGTCGAGGATTGTTTGCAAGGAAGCGGATGTTTTTACTAACGGAAGGACCCCATCTCTTTTATATCGATGTTGAAAATATGACACTTAAAGGAGAAGTTGCATGGTCCGATTCGTTAACTGTTGAATTGAGAAGTAACAAATTATTTTTTATTCATGTTCCAAATAAAACATATTATTTAGAAGACCCTTCTGGTCATGCTGACGATTGGGTAGAACAAATAACATCCGTCAAAGCGCGATATTTTAAAGATACTCAAACTTTATGTTCAAATGATCCGAGTACCTCTATCGACTTAGGCATCTAATCTCGTAAAACTCTTCAGACAAACGGCTTGTTTTTTTGTTCAGTTAGGAATGTGAAAAAGAAAAATATTGTTTATATTGTGTTAAAAATCATTTTAAAATGTGTACACTAAATTGTTATTTAGTGTTACCGAATTTAATCAGTTTTGTACAGTCAAAATTTATATATATTAACTTACTGCTTTTTCATTTTTATCTCGTTCAAATTGCTTGTTGCTTGTCTGATATTTTATTATGCGTGTGAATTTATTTTTCCTAATGTTTAACGCGTCGATTATATAAATAGTTGTCATTTTTTACGTTAACTAATTAAAGTTACGTATAGAAAAATTGTGCCATTTGGTAAACTTAATTTTTAAACTTAATGATATGAGACTGCAGTGTACTATAGTTTTTTTATTATTAATCGTTAAATATTGATCTTGAAGAAAGAAAAAAGGCCGCTATTTCGAATTGGTGTGAATCTTTCAGATATAACTAACGCCTCTGTTGCAAAGATCGCCTCTAATCTATTAGAGATTTTCATTAAATGGTACATATGTTATATCGTGCTTAGATGAACGAAATCACTTAAGAATACTATCTTTTTTCGAGAACTTGGTGCTGCCTACACAGAGCTGCTCTAGACAGTTTGACCATGTATAAAAAGCAGACGTTTTACAACTAGCTAGCCTCTTAAAGAACTACACTTATGGTTACGGATTCCCGATGTTACTGGAGATACATTGGGTTCCGTTCGAGATACGTGAGTGGTTTTCACTCTCCGATTCCTCCCACTGTGGAAACATATAACTCGTTGATTGATCGACCTGAGAATGTAATTTCAGAGCCTGAGAAACAACCGCCTTACTACTCTTGTGAATAGTTCTGGATGTATTAGCTCCATACTTTTCAGACCTTACGGGCGATGATGGAAATCCATGTGCTGTTTTAATTGCTGAAGTTTCCTCTCTTCACTTCCATGGGGAAGCAACCATCTTTGGAGATGGCTTATTCATAAGAAATCACACTATGTTATCGTACCCCTAAAACATTCACCAGTACAAGTTAACCGTCGAACTCTAGTTTGATGCTTTCAGTCTTAACAATCTTTAGCCAATCTGCCCAACTTGATAAAACCTCAAGAAGTGAATATTCAACTCAACATAGCTCGATTAAGTTATTATGATACCCAAGCGTCAGGGTGGTTGCTCCATAATCAGTTTTCCAGTAGTCATCAGATTAAGCTTTCTTTTTGATATGTGAGCAAGAATGATAATGATCGGTTTTTTTGCTTAGTCAGACTAGTAGATAGTCTGACAGGTGCTCGATGAGTTATACGTTCTCCTGCCTTTATTATTATTGTGATTGTTGTTGGTTTTTGGTGTGGAAATATTCTTATTTTCTAGTCAGGCTAGTCACATGTTCTTGATCTTAGTTGTGTTGAAGTCCTGTAGAAAAGACATTGGGAGAGCATCTAGTGTTGATATTCGTCTAAGGCAAATTAGCGTCCCATTCGTGTAGATGAGGAAAGCAGCCCTATAATACTTTCTCATACTAGCCATACATTACACTGATAAAAAATCTCCCTGAACAACAGGCGTCCGTTAGTAGTATATCTCTTCAATTCATCACATTTAAAAACAATACTGAGAAGAATCCAACACTCAAAGAGAGATACTAAAATAAAACAAAGAATGTTAGCATTTAATTACAGTCTAGTGAAATTTATGAATGTTTTGTTCATTGTGAAAGGCTATCCCAATTTATCTTGGTTTCGAGTTATCCAGCACATGGTGTTCAACATTATGTTAATTCGCGTTAGGGAAACCACTCCACATAGAACAGACTAGCAGGATACATTGCTATCGACGCAGCTTAATAAACTCGATGGTTGAGGTGTTTAAAAACAATAATTCTTAACCGTACTCACTAAATTGATGTACTTCTCTGGAAACTGTCGTAACCTCTTTTTCATGAATATGATGCTAGGAGTTTTGCTCTTTATTTCTATTCTCTAATATCGACACTGAGTTGCAATTACTTAATGGTTAAAAGGTTGGATCCTCAGCCCCCACCTAATTCTGTTTGGGCAACCGGGTGTCATAGCCGTCACATTGCAAACGTAGTTCCTACCTAACTACCTGGGGAATGAATTTATGTAACTGAATTTAATATGAATACACATTACCGGCTGAATACTGTCGTCTTTCTACTCGATTTAAAGCTGTATTTACCACGAAATTTTAGGGGTAAAAAATAGTTATGCAAGTGTGTAAACACTTCTACCAGATATCTCACTAAAAGCTTTCCATAATATTCAACGAGTTAACAATGCATCAGAATCACTAAACTGATAATGAAATCCTATCTATTATAAAGTCAGTTATTTAATGATGTAAGACTTTCGGATTTGTTAGTAACAAGTTCAACCTTGAATTCTACTATTTCGTTCACCTTGATGTATATGCTATTTCTTATGTTTACTTGTTTTCTAACACTTGGATACTGGTTTTTCTTTTCGCTTTTTTTTCTCTCTCATCTTAAGTTCTAGTCGTTACCAACAACACCATCGTCAACATTATTGTTATTATTATCGCCACCATTGTTATGCGTGATTAAAGCCAGCCAATAACTTTCAATCTCCATTATGAAATTCACTTCATTTGCATATTTCAATAAGTTTTTCATGGGTCTTGATTTTGTCCCATTAGAAAATGAGCAACCAGTTCGTGGTGGATTCTACAGAAGTTCACAGATTTTTATCCCACTCGCTAAATTTATGAATGTTCCATTAGATCAAATGAACTATGTTGTTAGTGGAGTGATTAGCATCGGTCTGGGTCAATTAATGCGACGCCGGTTATCACCTAAGAAATGCTCTCCACGAATTCGTGCACTTTTTGAAATCTTATTCGGTCTGTTGTTATTATCATTTTGTTTTGGTAATCAATTGCGTGTATTATTGATACAATCAAGTATTGCTTATCTATTCATGATGTGTCTACCTAGTAATCATTTTATGGCTGTATTAGTGACAATTTGGTCGTTATTTTATCTTACATTAGTGCATATTTGTCGATTAAAATATGATTATGGGGGATATACACTGGATATTTCTGGACCAGTAATGGTACAAACTCAACGTTTATCTAGTTTAGCGTTTAATCTTGTCGATGGTGTATCAATGCGTAAAATGTCTGGTCCAAATTATTGTAAATCACAACAAACTAATTATTCCACTAATGAAATAATCAATCGTGATGAAACTGTGGAACAATTCCCACCTTGTTGCAAAGGGAACACATTCACTGAACTTGATACAACAACAATGATAATGACTTCGAAATTGAACTCAAACACTATTCATTATCATGCGCCAAATCATTGTAAATCAATGCAACGTGCTACTGCTATTGCGTCGGAGAGTCATTCTGTCATGATGAATATCCCTTCAAGTCATAAATTACATGCTGTTGAAAAAATTCCAGATCCTATTATATTTTTTGCATACATGCTTTATTTTCATGGTGTATTTGTTGGACCTTTCACGTTTTTTTCTGAATATATGGATTATCTTAAAGGTTACACGAGCAAAGAATTACCTCCAATCAATATGCGTTATTTAATCACTTTATTTCTACGTACAGTAGCTTCGGGCTTATCAGCTGCCTATCTATGTCCTTATTTCCCGTTTGAATTTGTTTTAACTGAGCCGTTTACAGTAAGTTCTATTTATAATTGTCTAACTAAAATATTTGTTGAAATCACGAAATGACCCAAGTTAAACAACCACTGAACAATTGGAAGCACTGAACTGGTATTTTGTCCTGTTATGGAACTTGTTAGGGAGTTCCAAAATTTATCGAAAAGGAAATATTATCCAGTCAGCGTTGAATAAAGACTTTCCAGAAACATCTGGAATTTGGGGAGTCACGTTTCCGATTGTATATTTACCTATACTGCTACTATATTTAGAATGGACCCAGAAACTTCCAGAAGCCTGATGTCATGTAAATATACTTTTTTTCTGTGCACGAACCAACCTTGGATTGTAGAGTCCTTTTAGTACCTTTCGGCTTTTTTCTTGTGTTCAAATTACCGTGTAGATTAATCTTGGGGTTATTAGAAGTGTCTAAGAAATCGGATCGAGCATTCATTTCGCAAACGTATCACAACACTTGTGCTCATTCTCAACTCCGCAACTGGTAATCGAAGCCAGGCGATTCATTCTCGTTCGAGAACTCTCAACTTCTAGACTACTGACTCAGAATCCAATGGTGTACAACTTTAACTCCAATCAATCAACAATTTTGCTAGGAAATATTTCATTAGCTTCAGCGCATAGCGTCTTCACAGCCGACGTCATCGAACTTCAATGGTCAATGCATTCTCATGACAACTTTGGGAATCCCTCCTTGCGCTCAGTGGTCTAGATGTCAAGCATTCACACACAAAACCGGATGCCCTTCTTCTGAATCCCGGTTGCGGGGTCGTGCGTGCGTACTGCTAAGAAGTCCCATACTCGGACGAAACGCCAGTCCAGTGCTTTCAACTGTTGTGTAACTTAGATCGGTTCTTGAGCTCAACAAAATTTCTGAAATCTCCACAACCCTATACTGATAAAATATTTTTATCTAAGAGGAAAATAATTGTTACTTTTAAAAAATTATGTGATAGTGAATCAATAGTTAAAGCATTTGGCTAATGGTCGCATCAATAGAAACATAACCTTGAATACATCTCGTTTGAAGTACAAGAAACTATTTTCGAAAGACTAAATCGTATTCGGTATTCATCTCAATTTCAGGATTAGTTTCAAAAATAATCAGTAGTTTGAGACGATAGTTAATTTCATTCACTTCGTCTCATGCAGTTGTGATATAAAGCAACCAAAAACACTATCATGCTTTTTATGTTTACTGTGTTCATAATACATGTATGCATCAAGTCGTTTCATTAAAAAGGGCAGGTCATTCTCTCTCTTCATCTGTCAACAAAACAGTAGAAATAAATTTTCGTACTTTTAAACTGTCGGATAAAAAGTGAGTGTATTTTTTTGTCGTAATAGTCTGAACGTTTATATCAGAAATTGCTTTCACTGAATCAAATAAATCTTGTTTGTTTTGATCGATTCTGTCATCTCGAGTAGTGTTAGAGGTATCGGGGTCGGTTGTCCATACTGTGGAACGACATTTGCTGTTGGGCAACCTGAAAATGAACCATGATTAGGAGTGGTTTTGACGGTCTGTGAGCATGACCATAAGACCCAAGGAATAACTGCTTACGACCTGTCATGTATGGTATTTTTGTGAATAGTTCTGTGTGTGTTATTTCTGTGCTTTTAAGGCCTTGCTATCGATAACGGAAATCAAGAGGCAAGATTGAGGCGCACTCATTTTTAGAATCGACTTTCCGCAATCCTCCTTCCTTCATGACCAGATAGCATCGATGCATATACTGAGGAAAACCCTAGTACGATTTCACCCTCACATCTTAAGTTTACTGCTCTTAGTTTTACTGTGTACCAACTGTCTTGTTTCAACCAATGTGGGGCTCGCTTGGGTCATCTTGATATGCAAACCCAACCAATACGTAGAGATAAGAAGTACGTCTTTATTAGAATGGTAATAGTACAGTAATTCTGTAGTAATATCAATAGAGATAGTGCTTAGTTTTTGGTTACTGAATGACATAATTCATAGTTGGGTTTTAGAAAGGTTATGGTAGACGGTTGTTGTTATTGCAGTCATTTAGAAAATTATTTTTTACTATTTGTTTTAAACAATACAGTTTGTTTTGTGATCACTCACAAAAATTTGTTTCACGCAACAAGTTTGTCAGAAAATTAATATGTTGTCACATTATTTCCGCTTTTTTATTTTAAACACTTCCACTGTGTGTATGATCAGTCTACAGTCAGCCACCGATAAAAGCGGTTTTCCACGAGACTGTCGTTTCTAGTTATGAACTCAACAGCAAATGTCCTAAACCTCTTTTACTGTAGAATAAGTATTATAGTTGTCTTTTTTCCAAAATAATAAGTCTTGTTGGTTTCTGTCAATAATTTTCCTAAATACTACATGATCACTGATTTTTAAACTATTCGGTTTGAATAAAACCATTAGTCTAGTGGTTGTTAAAGCGTCGAACTTTCGCGCACTAATTCTCTCGTTTGAACCCTGGTACACCTATCCATCTGAGGAACTAGACAGTATTACTAGGCTTCATACTTAATGTGTGGCGATCATATCCAAGGTCCTGATGAATGATTTAGTTTAATTTGGTGTTGAACCAATTATTCCGTAGATTATTCTTGTCTTCTCCATCCGTAGTGTCTTCCTTTATTCATCTAAAAAAATGTAACTCAGTAGTAAGAAAGTAGGGTTTATATACCGTCTAACTTCTTTGAGCTATACACATTTTTTTGTTCATATTGAGGATAAGTAGTACCATCAGATTATCAAAATACGAATCGTCGTTGAAGGTACCACTATTTCTTTCTAATTCTATATTAATTACATTATTATTTCAGCGTATAAACAGTTATAAAGGGGTATTAATATATATATGCGCCACATAAATTATCGTTAAATTTGTGTGGCCTAGGGTACTACCCGAGTGGCCAAATTCTATCATCATAATCCAATTAAATATTACACTCGCGTAAACGTCCCATTTGGTATTAAAGGCGTACAGCTATCTCGATGTTTTTACTACATTATACTAACGTTCAATGCACTTTAATCATTCCTTTTGAGCTACTATTATGTTTTACACTTGTACTATTGTCAAAGAAAAAATAAGAGCTTTGAAAGCATTGTTAATATATGTATTTGTTTGTTTCACTTTAGAATTATTCCATGTTGCATCGCATTTTATACGTAACCATTTCTCTATTCTTAATTCGACAAAAATACTACTTTGCATGGGGTTTAGCTGAAGTCAACGGAGTGGCTGTCGGTGCTGGTTATACTGGCCAGTGTCCACGCACAGGTGCTACATTAAATCATAACATTCGCAATTTTGATTTCATTAAAGTTGAAACTGGTATTAGTTTAAAACATGTTATCGATGCATGGAATATCTCAACTACACGATGGTTACGTGAAACATTTTATGATCGTCTTCCATCAGCTTATCGTACAATCCTTGTTTTTATTATAAGCGCTTTTTGGCATGGTTTTTATCCTGGCTATTATATTATGTTTTTATCGTTTGCCTTATTCACTATGACCTCACGTCTATGGCATCGTCATTGTCGTCAATATTTCCGTAGAAGTTATCTCTCCAGTCAACTCTATAGTGTATTTACCATGATCATTACTAATTTAATTGTGAATTATGGTCAAGCACCATTTCACCTATTAGATTTCTATTCATCATTGAAATTTTTACGTGTATTCTATTTTATACCGCATCTAATTGCTGTCGGTATTTTGTTTATCTATTTTTCCAAAGTATGCATTCTAAAATTATCACTTAAGTATCAGCTTGATATTAAGAGGTTTGATTATGATAAAAGTAATGATGATAAATGTCGAAAATTATCAATTTCTTCAAATCATGATCGCGGTATTGGTGGCCATTAATTACTAAAGGACGACGATCACCACTACCTTCATTACCCCGTTCGCTTCCTGCTTATGTTCATCAGTTAACACTTGCTTGCTTATAATGTCTCCGCTCTCGCTCTTATCTATTTATCCTATAAAAACATACTCAAATATATTCCTTTTTGCGTTTATCCCCTTCCACCCTCTCCTGCCCACTGTCGAAATCATGTCCCATTGCATGTACTGCTACTTCCTCTATTTCTTTAAAATTAGTATTCTCATAATCATTCAGTCTTCTTTTGAATGTTTATGTGGGTTACATTTTGTGGGGTTGTTTTTTAATTTGAAAAATGGGACGAGAAAAATTATTCTACTTCAGTGATGCGTTTGACTATATATATATATATATATATATATATATATATATATATATATATATATATATATATATATATATATATATATATATTGGAGTCTTCCTGATTACCTAATAATTTAATCTACCAAGTGTTCACTTGTAATAATAATAATAATACTAGTAGGTGATGAATTCACACAACAGTGAGTTAAACGTCTATTTGTTCGTGTATGTTGTGCTTGTTTTCTCAAATATTAAATCATATGGAGAATGTGTTGTGATTTGCTATTGGTTTTATGTGGACATGCATACATCTATGCATAATGGATACAAGGGATCGACTAACCTAAGGGAGTCGGATAACCGTGATTCTAAACCAATGGTGGTCATGAGCTCCAAAATCCTTAGGGAAAAAATGGTGTATGAACCTGCTCTTCGTGAACGGCGTTTTTCCAGTACTTTGTGGATTAGACCTTTTAGTCAAAGACTTAGGGAGTGGCCCCCTAAGATGACCAGTACTTCCATTTTGATACCCAGGCAATACCCCAATCCACCCACAAATTTATTGAGGATTTGTGTTGCGCATGTCACTTGTCAGTAATAAAAATAGTAGGTCATTCAACCTGTGATAATCCTTGCAGTTTGTTCTTCAGTGATGATCTAGCTGATTTTTGAAAGTGTTTATTGATGTGGCCATTTGTTGTGGCAGGGTATTCTGGTCTGTGACAGAAACAGGGTCCCAAACTGAGTTTATTCGACCGTGTTTTTGAACCATTTACAGTGGCCTCGAAGATGATTAGTTCTCGAAAGAGTAAAAAGAGAATCAACGTTAACACCCAAATCATTGTTTAATGTATGGAATTATGCTAAGAACTCAATAAAACAAACGATAGTTGAAGAGGAATTTCCTCAAAAATACAAACATAAAAATACAACATATACTGCAAGGTAACCTCAAAAGAAATCAGACTGATTATAAATCATCACATTATATAAAAAAATTTATACGAATAAGTTATGCTCTTAGATGTAACTCGGTAACTGTCCAATGCACAATACCCAAAGATCAAGAAAAGAATCGAGACTATCACTCAGAAGACTAGAATTTGGGAGAACACAATGAGTGGATTGACCTGCGCCATTGCAAACGATTTTGAACCATGTCATTCAAAGTCTCTAACCATCGGTTGCTATCGTCTCGCGGATCCCAACCAGGGTAGTCTACACCTGCCAACATGGCTCAGTCCACTTGTCAGTGACTTCATGGATTTGTGTTATGTTTTGGTCTGGCCGCCCCTGGCTTTCCTCCAGTCTACTCCTACATCATAAAACATCTCACGTCGGAGCAGTCGGTGGTTGGGCATACTTAACACGTCTCAGCCATCTCAACTGATGAAGATTCAATACTTCATCAATTGATTTGCCATCCTTACCTAGTACCAATTTCCTAACAACTGCATTACTTACTCGGTGGTCCCAGAATATACGAGCAATGTTTCGAAGACACGTATGTAATACTAGTAATCTACGAATATCCTGCACTCTTACTGGCCGTGTTTCGCTGACATACAGTAGGGCGGAATGAACCGCTGAGCAGTAAACCCGTCCTTTGGTTGGTAGACGGACATCTCGTCTACGCCATAAATGACGCAAGTTGGCAAAAGCTAGTCGAGCCTCCTGTATCCGTGCTGAGATTTCGTCACACACCACACCACAAAAGCTGATGAGACTCCCGAAATAAGTGAAGCGGTCGACACGTCCAACTACTTCACTCCCTATCATTAATTCGGGTGTCGATGTAACCCAATCCTGAAGCAACATTTTGCATTTCAAGGGAGAGAATCGCATCCCGAACATGCTTGCATTGTTGCTTAGAGTGGTCAGAAGACTCTGCATTTTGTCATGTCATGTCATGTCATCGGCATATTCTAAGTCAACAAGTGAATCTCCCGGTAGAAGTTCAACTCCTGGAAAGTCAGATGTGAAAATTGTTATCTCTAAAAGCACGTCAATGACAAAGTTAAACAAGAATGGGAAGAGTGGACAGCCCTGATGAACACTTGAGGCAATCAGTTCTGATGACAGTTCGCCGTAAGCTCTCATTCGATCAGTTGTGTTCGAGAAGAGAACCTGTATAAGGGTAATGTACTTCTTTGATGCTCCTTTCAGTGACAAACACTGCCATAGAACTTCACGGTCAACTGGGTTGAATGCTGCCTTAAAGTCGAGAAATACTATGATTGTGGGGCGTCTGAATGTGTGTCTATGTTCTAGGACCTGACGTAGTGTTAATATCTAGTCTATACAATCACGTCCAGGTCGGAAACCAGCCTGGTTTTCTCTAGTCTGCTCTTCACGAGCTTTAGTTAGGCGTCGAAGAATTATTGAAGCTAATATTTTAGACACTATATTAGTCAAAATGATTCCTGTGTGATTGTCACAAGAGGACTTTTGTCCTTTCTTATAGACTGGTACAATCAGTGATTGAGACCAGTCAGATGGGATTACGTTCAGTTCCCGAATTCTACCTAAGACCTCAGTCAATCTCGCTGCTAATACTGGACCGCCATCATTAAAACTCCCAGGAGTAAACCTGTCAGGGCCCGCTGCTCTCCCACGCTTCAGATTTCATATAGCTTTCTCAACCTAGTAAAGGGTGAGAGGACTTACATCAACTTTCCATTCAGGTCGACTGGAGATCGTGGGAAACCGAAGTGTGGATCAAGGCAAGATGAACTGATCCCTGAAGTGTTCTGCCCATCGATCCAATCTCCTGGATTGAGAATGAATAATATGTCCATCTTTCTCTGAGATTGTTTCGCTAACGGTCGGGTTCCTAATTCCGGTTTCCATAACGAGTCTGAACAATTGTCTGCTATTACCTATTGCCGCTGCCTTTTCCATCTCTCTTGCTTTCGCTACCCACCACTGTTCGCGATCATTGCGTAGACTTCTTGTCAGCTTGCGCTTAAGCTGACTCCGCTCTTCGTTATGTTCAGAGCCAGATGGAATGAGTTTCCGAGCATCTATCAGTGCGATAGATGCTGCTGAGATCCAGTGTTGCTCCCTAACCTTCTGGTTTACCGCACTTGCAGATATCACTGCTCTTCTCACAGCTTTTCGGATCTCATCTCAGACTGCCTGAGGAAGGACATCACTCACATGGTTACCTAACTGTTTTTCTAGTTGTTCCTGAAATAAATTGTTAGGTTGGCTATCATTAAGTAGGTCTGTTAAATCCTAGCGAAGATTACATTACGAGTAACTTCTGAGACATATTAATTGACGAATATTATCTATATATTCTTATGGCATAACTATCCAATAGTTAGATTGTGTATATCTATATTCCCCTTATTATAAGCTTCATTTTGACACATAATTTATTATTATGTGGTTTACTGTTCTTAAATCATACTCAGTTTATTAATTACAGTCTCCAATATTCACAGACACATTTCGGCTTTATTGTGTATGGATGTTATTTATTATTTTATGGTGCATTGCGGTCTGTTTGGTTGATATATAAACCCAGTGTGTTTGAAATATATGATTCGCATAGTGGAGGCTGTTGTTGGCATTCCGAACTCAGCTGAACGTGCTAGGCGAGCAAAGGACCAATAGGACGCTAGGCTGATCAGGCCGGTCAGACATTATTGGTTTAGTACAGTATAAGAGCGAATAAGTCGTATTTTGATTGGTGAATAGATTACGTGATAACTAGTGGGTCATAAAGACACAACAAGGGCCCTAAGAGGTTTCATTGCAGCGTCTTTCCTACGTCCAGTGGGACGCAGACAAATAAGCGATCGCATTAGAGAGTGATTTGAATCTAAGCATGTGCTCGAGAACGAGCGACAGTCTTCTATCGAGCCCATCCATCGGTGACTGATAACGACGTGATATATTTGGCTCCAACGTTGAGACGAATTCGGGGATGGCCATGTCAATAGGTGTATTTCTTTATGCTTAAAGTTAGGATTTGATAGAAACAGACGGTTATCTGAGCATAGCTGCAACAGACGGTCGTCATTATCTGTTCATCGAGCCGCAACACAATAAGATCCACCCATGTGTCTTTCCCTTTCACTTAGTTTACCTACTTCAGCATTAAAGTCACCAGCCACTATTACTACATCAGAGCACCTAGATTTTCGGAGAAGGTTGGAAAGCTTTCTGTAAAACTCATCTTTTACATCGTTTGAGCTGCAGTCAGTGGGAGAATAGGCAGAGCCAACGATGAGTGTCCCTATCTTTCCGAGTCCCTACTGTTCCGTTTAGTCGGACAGCGCACAAACGACTGTCTACTGGGATCCACTCTAAGAGAGTTCGTTCTGCCCTAGGACTCATTGCTATACCGAGGCCACGAGAAGCAGCATCTGGGCTTCCAGATACACGAAGCGTGAATCGAGTTGGCTCGTTACTTTGACATGGTGAGGTAGTAGTAGTTGTTGTTGTTATTATTATTATTATTATATGCTTCTGGCATACACAAGTAAAGGAAATATTACAGGCAAACTCGATTAATTACGAAATATATAATGCAAAGATCATCATCATATCACCATTTTTACGAAGGTTATTCAAATATAAACTGTCTTAGTGCTCATTTTCGCATCAAATTTTGATTGCATTCTAATTTAGACTTTTTGAATGATTAATTTTACTTGCCTCAGATTGCGTTGTTACAAATAACCACATTTTGCTGACTAAACGTTTATCCAGATTGTGAGCAACAGATACCTCAAACTTTTAATAAACTAGAATAAAAGCTATGTAACAAGTACAAAGATTTCCAAAATTCATGTGTGACTGTGAAAATGCTGTTAATAGCTTATAGATAACGGCATCTGAAATCCTCTGCAATATGTAACATATGCGCGAGAACCCGTAGCCCGACTTCTTCACTATCCCTATCTAGATTCAGTGTTACTTTATCTTAACAACTAAATACGTTTACTAATCTAATTAAAACACGTAGTTTAACTGATTTCTGACAATATAATATCATAGAAAATCAAATAAGAATGTAATCACGTGAAAGAAAACGTGATAAACTACAGTAAAATACCTTTTAAAAAATCTTTTTTTTTCAAATTTAGTTATGTATTTATTACTGGCTAATATATTATAGCTGTGAAAATAATTTCTGTTACGAAAATAAAAATGATAATGGAATGTATCAAAGTTCATGTGTATATATGTGCATATGAATGGATGTGTATGGGGAAGAAGTTTAAAAATTATCCTACATTGTCGAACACAAAAATAAATGTCATTCAAATCGATGTCTTTCTTTATTCAATTTGAGTTCATGATGCTCATCCGTTTTTTCACACTGAATACATATATCAATGCTGAGGTGAAGAATTGAATTTATAATTTGCCGATAAGCTTAAGGAATAATTAAGGTTAAAGTAAAACAAACATCTCAAGATTACTATTACGTGTTCGAAAATAGGTTTAATTATCTAAAGGTATTGACTGTAGATAATACGGAAACAAATTAGTTGTTGAAAATGATAATTATATATAGAAAAATGATATACATCGATTGGATTTTGACTGAATTGATATAGAACTTTATATTAGAAGACTAACTGAGCAGTGCTTATTCACGACCACACCATCAGTTTCGTTTTAGACCACTATTTAATCATTAATAACCAGTTGTCATAGTGTATTTAATTATACACTATGACAACTGGTTTAATTATACGCCCCCAAATGCCCTGGTACGGCCGAGAGTGGGGAGAGTCCGCTCTCCCTCTCGAAATACTCTCACACGGCCACGCGTATATAGCCTCTGCCAGGGAAGTCCTACTCACTGCCTTCTCGTGGCGGGGGTGTTGTTTACGAAAATGAGAGGACGAAAAGCGAATGTCCGGCGCTTTAACCGGATTCCAAACCAATGGTGCACATGGGCTCCAGTATCCTGCGGGAACAAATGGCGAATGAACCAATTGTTGGTCACCGGCTTCCATGGGACTGCATCTCCTTACGATGCTTCACTGCCTTGTGGATCAGACCTTTGGGTTGAAGGCTCGGGGTGTGGCCCCCTAAGATAACCACCTGCTTCGGTTTGGGCACCCGGGCAGTATCACAGCCCTCACACATATCGGATGAGATTTGTGTGGCGCATATGTATTTGGTGCCTCTTTGTACCATTATCTATGTGTTGAAATAAATAAATAATTTAATTATACTGCATCCCTTCTGTCTAAGTTGTTTTGTTCTTCCTAGATCTGTTAGGCTATATCCTTCGTTCTTTCTTGGCAAGCAATGAAAATGTTATACTATCGAGGTCAGTTTTATGTATTTAGCGCTATCTGTGATCTATCTTCAAGTCTTTTTATTTCTGATGATTTAGAAAAATGTTCCAAACATAGTTTGTGCTTCTTCAGACTAATACTCGACTGTCATGTTATCACTTACATATATAGTATTGTAGTCACTACATTTTATATCATCGACTCTATTCCCTACCGTAGCTGCTACTTTGACGCGGTGGTCAGTCTTGCCTATCGTGATGACCCAACTGAGCTATATTGGCTGGAACACATGTTCTGTAGGTTCGACCATGCCAGGCAGGTCGATTGGAGAACGGTAAGACTAAAAGCAACAACTCAAGGTCTGAGGGCGAAGTCGTACGGCTGGCTGTAGAGGGGTGTGACAGCAGCAAGGTGTTTCCCTAGGACAACCAGCATCTGCAGCGATGCTGCCTTCTCACAAAAATGAGTGGGGTTGGAAAAGGTCGGCCCTAAAAATGTCACACCTCGACTTACCTCACGGATTTCCGTCTCCAGCGGTAAGGCCCTTTAAAGAACGGAGATAATACATTAAAAACCTCCCACAAAAGACTGTTTGCGACCGGCCTCAAGCAGTTGTCCCTTGGGTTCTGCGGTCACGCTCCCAGGTCACTAAGGCCAACAATAATCCAACTTCCTTTCCAGGTTCATCAAGAAATACCCTTCCTCAGTGTGGGCAGCCGGTAGGTGACATCAGCTCTCATACCCGTAACAGCACATGAGACCAAGTTGGTCACATTCAAATCCCTCCTAATACCTTTTTTATCTCCCCGACTTACCCTTCTCACGTCCCTTTATCACTTCGCACCGCTAGGGCAAACGATTCCTGGTCTCCTGAAACCACGCTCTAAATTTCATGTAGGAGCTTATAACGTCCGAACACTGTGACTAATAAAAAAACAGGCTTCCTTAGCTAGGACTTTAGAATCTCGCGCCATCGGTGTCTGCTGCGTCTCCGAAACTCGCATACAGGGTCCGAGTAGTGTCACTCATTTGACCTCACCATGTCAAAGTAACGAGCCAACTCGATTCACGCTTCGTGTATCTGGAAGCCCAGATGCTGCTTCTCGTGGCCTCGCTGGCCTAGGTATAGCAATGAGTCCTAGGGCAGAACGAACTCTCTTAGAGTGGATCCCAGTAGACAGTCGTTTGTGCGCTGTCCGACTAAACGGAACAGTAGGGACTCGGAAAGATAGGGACACTCATCGTTGGCTCTGCCTATTCTCCCACTGACTGCAGCTCAAACGATGTAAAAGATGAGTTTTACAGAAAGCTTTCCAACCTTCTCCGAAAATCTAGGTGCTCTGATGTAGTAATAGTGGCTGGTGACTTTAATGCTGAAGTAGGTAAACTAAGTGAAAGGGAAAGACACATGGGTGGATCTTATTGTGTTGCGGCTCGATGAACAGATAATGACGACCGTCTGTTGCAGCTATGCTCAGATAACCGCCTGTTTCTATCAAATCCTAACTTTAAGCATAAAGAAATACACCTATTGACATGGCCATCCCCGAATTCGTCTCAACGTTGGAGCCAAATATATCACGTCGTTATCAGTCACCGATGGATGGGCTCGATAGAAGACTGTCGCTCGTTCTCGAGCACATGCTTAGATTCAAATCACTCTCTAATGCGATCGCTTATTTGTCTGCGTCCCACTGGACGTAGGAAAGACGCTGCAATGAAACCTCTTAGGGCCCTTGTTGTGTCTTTATGACCCACTAGTTATCACGTAATCTATTCACCAATCAAAATACGACTTATTCGCTCTTATACTGTACTAAACCGATAATGTCCGACCGGCCTGATCAGCCTAGCGTCCTATTGGTCCTTTGCTCGCCTAGCACGTTCAGCTGAGTTCGAAATGCCAACAACAGCCTCCACTATGCGAATCATATATTTCAAACACACTGGGTTTATATATCAACCAAACAGACCGCAATGCACCATAAAATAATAAATAACATCCATACACAATAAAGCCGAAATGTGTCTGTGAATATTAGAGACTGTAATTAATAAACTGAGTATGATTTAAGAACAGTAAACCACATAATAATAAATTATGTGTCAAAATGAAGCTTATAATAAGGGGAATATAGATATACACAATCTAACTATTGGATAGTTATGCCATAAGAATATATAGATAATATTCGTCAATTAATATGTCTCAGAAGTTACTCGTAATGTAATCTTCGCTAGGATTTAACAGACCTACTTAATGATAGCCAACCTAACAATTTATTTCAGGAACAACTAGAAAAACAGTTAGGTAACCATGTGAGTGATGTCCTTCCTCAGGCAGTCTGAGATGAGATCCGAAAAGCTGTGAGAAGAGCAGTGATATCTGCAAGTGCGGTAAACCAGAAGGTTAGGGAGCAACACTGGATCTCAGCAGCATCTATCGCACTGATAGATGCTCGGAAACTCATTCCATCTGGCTCTGAACATAACGAAGAGCGGAGTCAGCTTAAGCGCAAGCTGACAAGAAGTCTACGCAATGATCGCGAACAGTGGTGGGTAGCGAAAGCAAGAGAGATGGAAAAGGCAGCGGCAATAGCAGACAATTGTTCAGACTTGTTAAGGATACCGATTTTGTAACATGGACCTAGTAGAGACAGTGTATTCCAACTATGGGCTTTGATTACAGCAGTATTCATACTTACCACAAACGTAAGAGAGCCTAACATCGCAAAAGGAGGGAGGGTGGTGTTACTGATCAGCAAACATGATGGTGGAGAGATAAATTCAATCCACCCATGTTTGTAGGGCAGAACATTTTGTTTAATTACGACTCCTTATGGTTTAGTGTAATGTATTGATGCTGTCTTATCACGCGAAATACCTCTTTGAATCGTGTTACGAACGTTGAATTGGTTTCACTTCCTACCCAGAAATCCTATTACAAGCAAACCAGACCATTCGCTTATATACGAAGCCTATTCAAGACCCTAATAATACAAAAAACGAAAGAGGCTCTAATAGCTTCGATAATAAAATGAAAATAGCCAACTGTATATCACAATACTGCTTCTAGCAATATAATTTATTTTATAATTACACATAATCCCATACTCTCAGCTCCTTTCCGAATCGCCTCCTCATGTTCAATATCCCAAATTCAGGTTGTTTGACAAATTTGTTTCGCCTATTGCTAAGTAACTTTCATGACTATTTACATGTTCAAAAATTAGTTCGACGCAATTAGAGACATCACCGTCTACATCTGCATCAAAGCGTGTCCATAGTGCTTCAGCGAACCAGTAAGTCACACATAACCACACATAATCCCATACTATCAGCTCCTTTCCGAATTGCCTCCATTTGTCAGTTGTATGTCAACTCACACCTTGTCTACACTTATTTTCTTTTATCTATTAAAATGCTCTTTCTTAATAAAAGAAAATTAGACTGAGTAATTATACCTTAAACATTCCTTCATGAATATTGGCTACTCTGCCTCTCATCCTTTCTTCTACTTGCTCCTTCTTTCAGCCCCCTTGTGATATGGAACGGGTGACTTCATCCTGCACCATCCTTAAAGCCTTGGATATCCCAAAGGGACATAAGGTTGTGATTTCTAGAAGCTCATACCTTCAATGGACCTATCATCGACCATCAGTCGCACATTCGCAACGCAACTTTCATGAAGCGCGCCAACTGTGGTACTGATTAAAACCATCTACATTCATATCTTATAAATTATCAACCCACCTATGTCATTTATTACAGTGTATATTGTATCATTTGTATCAATTTGATCTTGCCTGTAAACTGGCATGCCTCATGTAACAAACTGTTAATTGAGAATAAATTATTATTATTATTAATCGTTCTTATTTTCTAACCTACGCCTATCTGATATACTAAAGGTGGAAGGAATACAACAAGACTTCACCCACAAAGTACTTAAGACTGACTCGGTCATTGACTACAGTTCCCGATGCCAAATTTTAGGAATAGCACCCTTTTGGAAGAGAAGGCTTAGGTCTAATTTGATTCTCTACTTCAAACTACTCAAAAACCTTACTTATTCAACATGTAAGATAATTCTTGCCCGAGATTCACATGAATACGGACTTAGAAACAAAGTATCTACGGTCAAAGTTGAGAAATACAGATCAAAAACTCGGGAAAACTTCTTCCTCACCAAGTATGCAATAATATGGAACAGTCTTCCCTCCGAAACTCGCATGGCAGATGAATTACATACGTTTGTAAAACTGCTTGATCAAGCCCTCACTTGCACGTACGAATACATCTGCGCCCCACTCAGACATCATAGGCTCTCTCCATGTCTAGACCAAAATGAACTTCAAGTTCAATTTGCCTTATTTTTCCTACTTTGCAGTTGTATGAATTACTTTTTCCACCCTATTTCTTCACTTGAAGTAGACAGGTAACTCAATGGACCTATCATTACTGTTAAACTAAACTCGGTCGATAAGGGACACTCACTACCACCCTAAAACGTCAAGAGGACCGCACAATCAGCTGCCTAATACCAGTGGTCTTGCATCTATGGAGCCTGTTACCAATCAACTGGTTAGGACAACAGAAAATAAAATCAGCACCAAGTTACTTTGAGTTCCTTCCTGTTTATTCTGTATTAAATTTTTACTCTTCAATACACTATGTTGACTAGCAATTAATATTATTTCTCCTCTCGTTCCCTTATTCACAACTCATATACTTCTATACATTTTCCGCCTGCTTAAGTAAACAACTATCCTACAATATACCCTTCTTAACGCTTATACTCTGATTGGCAAACTATACTTTATACTATAGTCAACAGAGGCACTGTATCGATGCTTTATCCACAATCCATAGCTTGTAACTGCCTGATAAGCTTGTAAAATGGTACTTATGTAAATAGTGCTTTCCAACAGTTTGTGAAACAGAGGATTGTGCGAGGTATGACGTATATACAAAAATTAGCCTAAATGAGCCTAACATCCTAAAAGGACAGAACATTTTGTATGTTCCGTATTTCGTACATTGTTTCAATGACAATACTTTTGTTTTTTCATTAAGGGGTGCCTAAATTTGTCGAAGTTTAAGAAAACCTCAGTTCCGGATGCGGCTCATTCAAACACTGTACGTTACGTAGAATTGTCGACAAATTTCCCCCAAATACACGACGTAAGGGAGAAAAAGCGACTTTTCCCCTAAATAACCGACGTAAAGGCGAAAAAGCGACTTTTCTCCTTTATTTACGCTTTCGTTCGCTTTATTTCCCCTTTTCCCCTTTTTTTTCCTCCTTTTTGTGTTGCTTGGGGAGTAGGCTTCGTATATTAGCGAATGGTCTGGTTTGCTTGTAATAGGATTTCTGGGTAGGAAGTGAAACCAATTCAACGTTCGTAACACGATTCAAAGAGGTATTTCGCGTGATAAGACAGCATCAATACATTACACTAAACCATAAGGAGTCGTAATTAAACAAAATGTTCTGCCCTACAAACATGGGTGGATTGAATTTATCTCTCCACCATCATGTTTGCTGATCAGTAACACCACCCTCCCTCCTTTTGCGATGTTAGGCTCTCTTACGTTTGTGGTAAGTATGAATACTGCTGTAATCAAAGCCCATAGTTGGAATACACTGTCTCTACTAGGTCCATGTTACAAACAAATCGGATAGTTGAAAAGTCTGTTTTATGGGTTAGATGTCCATATAGTATATCACACTGTTATGAAAATGACTAATGGTTTAAAGAAGTAAGGACTAATAGCAAATCAAAAGATATGAGAGGGTATAAAATTGTAAAAAAAGGATTTCAGAGTATGACAAATAAAACATTGAGAAACTCACAATACTATGTGGCCAAATTTTGAGCTTTGAATGATAGGCCTAAGTAGATCAGCATTCATAAGATTGAGCTATCTGTCTACTTGCAGTAGAAAAAAAGCATGACTTTTAGGAAGAGTAATGTACATTAAACCTGTAGAGATTTGGGAACTGAAAGCTAGGGTTAGGAGCATGAAGTCATGATTAATAAACAATGAATGATAGGAAAGGATAAGCCATATATATTCAGTGATTTGGTTATATTCATATTAGTAACAGTCGAACTTGTTATAATCTTGTTCTTTCTAGATACTAGGCAGTCCGTAATAAAGTGCCTCATTGGTGAGCGGGAGTTCAAGGAAATGTTGAAGCTCCTTGGAGTCTGGAAATAGGGTTATTAGCTTTTTGAATCTAGTAAACGTATCACAGTTACGGATAGGCATTGGCAGCCTGTTCCACAATAAACTGTACCGTACTGTAAAGAACTTACAACGCATTTGTTTTTGGTGTTTTACGGTAAGTAGTGTATATGCGTTGTTTCTAAGTCTATAGGCAGGATCGTGGGTGATAGTCGGGCAGGAGGTTAGAAAGGAGAGCCCATATATCGCTTTGTAGAGAAATATTAAATTGTTCTTTAGCCTACAGTGCCATAAAGGTTCTAAAGATAGATGCTTACATCCATCTGTGTAATCGAGATTCGAGTTACATCCTAGTAGTTGACGTGTGAAACGTCTTTGAACATCTCCTACTCTTATCTTGTCTGTGATATTCATATTAGAGAAGACAAAAGAGCAGTATTCAAGAGAGGGTCGTACACATATTTTGTAGAGAGTAAGTTTACCCTCTGTTGTGAAAAGGTTTTTCATTATAAAACCAATTAGCGGTCTAGATTTAGAAATAATAGAGGAGGCATGTTCTTCAAAGTTCAGGCTTCCTGTGTAATTAATTCCTAAATCGCGTACTGATTCGAGTGTTTGGACTCTACATTCATTTAAGTGAAGTTGCGGTTTATAGGGATGCTTTCCAAAGTGCATGATCCCGCACTTCTTGAGGTTAAATGGTGATTGCCATTTTTCACTCCAGATAGTTAAGTTATTGAGGTCCTTTTGAATCTGGGATACACTTTCGCTTAGTGTCTCAGGCTTATAGCTGTATACTGTTTTGAGATCATCAGCATATAAGTATGGTTTCCCAAATTCTATGGTGTTACATATATCGTTTATATACATAAGAAACAAAAGTGGACCTAATACGTTTCCCTGGATGACTCCATTGGTGATTGGTCTGGGGGACGAGAGACAGACATTGTATTTTACCATCTGTTTACGTTCTGTTAAGAACGAAGCAAACCATGAGTACAGTGGGTTGTGTATTCCGATGGACTTTAGTTTGACGAGTAGCCTTTTGTGTGGGACCTTATCAGAGGCTTTCTTAAAGTCTAGGAATAGAACTGATACAAAGAGTCCGCTGTCTCGTTTCAGAGTTATATCATTCAGGTAGTCTACTAGGCATGTATTGCATGATCTGGACCTAAGAAATCCATGCTGGGAGGTCGAGATGAGATTATTAGTTAGTAGATGTTGGACTACAGCCGCCTTAACTACTTTTTCCATCACTCTGGATACCACTGAAGTTATGTTTATAGGCCGGTAATTTTCAACGTTGGCTTCAGGTCCTGTTTTAATTTTGGGGATGATATGTGTAGTTTTTCAGGCATTAGGGTAACACGCTGAAGAGAGTGATATCGCGAATAGTTTGAGAAGCAAAACACACATATCATCACCTCCACGTTTTAGCATGCTAGATGGAATACCATCTGGTCCATCAGTGTAGGAGTGTTTCAATGTACTGATTGCCTTGGAGATATTTTGTACGCTGAATTCTACATTAGTATTTTCACAGGGAGTTACTGGGGTTGGTTCTGAATCATTAGATGGTTTTTCGTTAAGTTCAACTGCACGTTTTTCCTGTGCAATTGCTTTTTGTTTACTTATTGTCCCTATTCGGACAAGTATTTCTGTCATCGTTATTAAGGAGGAAAAGTCATTTAAGTTGTGGAATCGAGTACAATGTCTTTGAAGACGTCTTCTTGTACTGACCGGTATATAGAGATCTTTGGAGGACCTAGGTTTACAGTATTCTAAATGTGCAATGTTGTTGATGATACTTTTGATGTTTCGATAAAATATATTGGTTAACGTGTCGGTATTGTTTGAGGTAAAGAAGGTTCTCCAATCAGTGCTTCGTAGGTAATTGAGGGAGCTATTCCAATCAACCTTGCGATAGTTTCTACGAAGTGTTACGGTTTTACTTCAATCGGTTGTGGTTTTTACATTAAGGCTGCATATGACAATGTTATGATCACTACCTGGGAACTTTTTTCCAATATACAAAGTATTGGGGATGAGGCCACTGGTAAAGACTAAGTCCAAAATGTTTTGATGTCTGGTAGGGCTATCGAAATATTGAGTCCATTGTCCGAGCTCTAGACATTCAATAAATGATTAATAACGTCTCGGTGCTTTGACTGGCAGCCAAGAAATTTCGGGCATATTGAAGTCACCACAAATGAGCTTGCCTGTGAATGAGAGGGATGATGCTAGTGTGAATACCTCCGATAATACTGCTATTTCATCTATTGATGCGTTAGATTGACGATAAACACAGCCGAGCAGCAAGGTAACGGAATTCGACAGCTTTAATACAATCCACACCGAATCCTTCAGTTTGTTTAGTTCAGGCATATCACATAGTAGTGAGTTTAGGCTAGAGTGAGCGTAAATAAGGCATCCTCCGCCTCGTCCATTCAATCTGTCGCTTCTATACAGGAAATAGTTATCAAAAGATATACTGCGGTCAGAAATATTACTGTTAGTCCATGCTTCAGATATCATAATAACTGATGGTTGATATATGGATACAAACAGGGCTAAATCCGTCTTTTTGTTGCAGATCGACCGAGCGTTGATAAGACATATATTAAGCAAGTGGCCTACTAAGTTAAAATGGGTGAGGGTATCTCGGATAAAGTCGTCGTAACCTTCGCGGGTGTGAGATGAGTTTGAAATTATGGATTGAATGTTCTTCATTAGCTCGGTATTTTGA
This sequence comes from Schistosoma margrebowiei, assembly GCA_944470205.2. Taxonomy (NCBI): domain Eukaryota; kingdom Metazoa; phylum Platyhelminthes; class Trematoda; order Strigeidida; family Schistosomatidae; genus Schistosoma; species Schistosoma margrebowiei. The sequence goes on along the minus strand of OX104026.1, from coordinate 16,823,459 downwards.
TAGCTAGACTTAGTGGGAGATGTATCAAATGAGCTAGTGAAGTTGATTGGGGAGTTTACCCAGGAGAAAAGGGTGGGAGTACTCTCTGATGGAAACTGTACGGAGGAAACAAATTTATGGTTTGCATGTGGTTTGAAATAACCTGGGCTATATGCTTCAACAGAGGTGTCACTAGGGGTCTTATTCCAAAAAAATCTTGTACAGGCCTACTGTGAAGTGTATGGGTATTTACAAAATAGTCTTGATGGTTAGACTCGTAGCCCCTGTTATGGCTATTTAAGTTAGCGTGAGAGGAGTCTGCTACGCGTAACTGGGAGGAGTTGCAACTGTTGTTATGCATGGTAGCCGCTGTTATGTGATGGGTCGGTACTAAAGGGTATGAGAAGTTTTCTTTCTGAGAGTAATTACAGTTGCGATCCTGGGGAATGTAGGTAGGGTGTGTAGTGAGGAACCTATTATTACCATTCTTATTTATGGTTTTAGTCTTCAGGGGGTGATTTGGGTGGCCAGTTCTCTGGTAGTTTTCGTTAGTCTGCGTGTAAGAAGGCTTGCCACGCTGAAGCCCACCACCCATTTTGCAACTTGGAGGTGTTGAAGGCAAGTTATACGATAGCAGCAGGGAGAACCTGTTCACTGTTCTTGAGATACCTATAGAGCAGTTGGGTTCAATCTTACGTGTTTCCCTCTTTGGTATCGCGAGTTTTGTCTTCCCCCCCTTTATTTTCAGAGCTGGAGTCTTTCGTTGTCTCTGTGAGATGAACTTAGGTTCATTCAAGTCTACTTGTGGAATATCCTTAGGAGGACAAATTTTCAAGTGTATAGGTTTAGTTGCACGTGTGTTGTTACACGACTCACATTTTAGTACATTACTGAACGAACAGCTGGGATTAGTCATGTCGTTATGGTTTTTGGTGTCAGTTGGGGTCCGTATCTTATCCAAAGGTTTCTGATCTGTAGGCTGATCTAGATCAACAGAGTGATCAGCCGTATGTGGAGTGGTGCTATGCCTATTGTTCGTGTGTTTTAAACTATTTGCTGTGTTGCAAACTGTCTCTGGCTGATTATTAACTGTAACACTCCCATTCAATTCTATCGCTTCACGTCTTCTTATACGACGTTGGCAGGGCGTAAGGTCTGGAGTGACTTTTATATTCTTGTATGGAATTAATGAGCTAATATGTTTGGTCAAATCAATAAACTGCTTAGCATCGTTACAACAGCCAAACATAAACAAAAGGGGCAAGTCGATTTGTCTGACTTTTTTCTAAGGCGGATGACTTTGCAGTTAACGTTCGGCATATCGCATGCTCTAAGGCAAATATCCCTTAACTTAGATGGGTGTGTGCGGTCAGGGAGGTTAAACACAACTGCATTGAAGGAGGGCATCACTCTCTTCGTCACTTCTTCAGCCACAAACTCCAAAATACACTCAGCTTTAGTGAGTTGCTCAAGATTTCTGTCTGTGTCAAGACCCCATATATGAGTGAAAAGCATTCTCCACAGTTAAGGAACTGATCGCTAGAGCAACAATGCTCGCACATCAGGACACTCGAGCACCCATTAGTATCGCAGTAGACGCATCCGACTCGACAATCGGAGGAGTCTTACAACAATGGGTTAACAACTCCTGGCAACCCTTGGCATTTTTCTCTGGGCGGTTGCTAGACACCGAATCGAGGTACAACACATTCGGTAGGAAACTCCTAGCTATGTATTGTGCTGTACGGCATTTCCAACACTATATCGAAGGCCGTGAATTCACTCTTTTCACGGTCCATAAACCGCTCACTGTCTCGTTAAGCTTTTCTTCTGACAAGTACTCTCCCCGTGAGTCTCGACAACTGGACTACATTTCGCAGTTTACTTCAGATATACAACATATTTCTGGAGCAAACAATGTAGTTGCAGACGCCTTGTCTCGAATAACTTTCTTGAAAATTTTCCAAGGAATCGACCTTATGAAACTCGCCCAGCTTCAAAAAGAAGACACTCATCTTGAGCAAGAGCTGTCGTCTACAACCCCCAACCTACGCATCAAACAGATGGGAACAGGTAAGGAAACCTTACTTTGTGACACATTTACAGGTAGGGATCGCCCAATCGTGCTGAAACATCGATGCAACGTCTTTAATACGTTGCACAGACTTTATCGTCTAGGTGTTCGTGCAACCATCAAGCTTATAGCAGAACGGTTTTGCTGGCCTGGCATGAATAAAGACTTGAGGGAGTGGGCACGTTCTTGTGTAAGTTGCCAGAAACCTAGAGTGATTAGACACAACAAATGTCCCTTAGATTCTTACAAAACTCCCGATGCTCGTTTCGAACATGTTCATCTGGATTTGGTAGGACCTTTACCAGATTCAAATGGATACTCTTATCTCTGAACCTAAGTGGGCCATTTCACTCGATGGCCAGAAGCAGTACATATCAAGGACATCACTGCTGAAACAGTGGCCTGCACCTTCGTCGAACGATGGGTAGCAAATGTTGACTGCCCTTCAACCATCACTACAGACCGCGGACGTCAGGTCGAATCTGAACTTTTCCGTCGTTTGACCACACTATTAGGAAGCACTCGCTTCCGAACGACCGCCTACCACTCACAAGCAAACGGGTTGGTAGAACGCTTTCACCGACAACTAAAAGCTTCACTATCAGCTGCAAACGTTTCACAGTGGACCGACGCTCTTCCACTCGTCTTACTAGGTATCCGCAATGCAGTGAAAGCTGACATTGGATACACTGCGGCTCAACTCGTTTATGGAACGACACTTCGACTTCCAGGAGAATTCATGGATCCTTCATCCTCTTCAATGAGCATGGATCTAACCTCCTACACGAACAGGCTTAATATATTTCCTCATGTGCAAGTACACTGAATTTTTACACGCATGATCTATAAGTTACAACGTTTGTCGGTGCTCAACCTATTTCCCAACTTATCAAGTTTATAGTTGTTACAAAGTAGACAACGCTTGTTTTAAACCGTGACCTTGAGGAGACGCGTACCTCAAGTTTATTCCAGATATCAGAAGATACATAGCTGTGCCCTCAGAGCAAGATTTTGAAGTAGAAAAAAAGAGAAGCAGAAGATTAGTGAGACACTTGGATATGAACGCCAAACGTTGAATAACATTGTATAGAAAAACTAACAGAGGGATAATAAATTAGATGAAATTCATATTATTTATTGTTAGAGTGAAATGAAGTCCGAGGCTCCATATAAGAGAATGTAGTAATAGAGAACAATGAGTTGTGTCGGTTAACAATTTGGAGTAAGCTTACATGGAGGAAGGGAAGTCAAGGTTGGCACATAATAAAAAAGCAATTTCACTATGCTTATAAATTTATATTTTTATTTCTGAAGAAGACAAAACAATTCATATTATAAAAATCTCTCTTTTAATCGCCATCAGATGTGCGTGAATTTTTTTCCATTTTTTCTCCCGCTTTGTTTTTACACGCGTACGAGTGTGTTTTGACATGCACTTACATACGATTTTTTCTCTTTCAGGACGGCTGGAAAAGACGATAAAAAACGATGAGATTTACAAGGAACCAAAATGTTCATCGTACATTATTTTCTGACTATATTGCACTTCATGGTTCCTTGTAGTAAGGAAGGAAGATCATGCCTGTAAAAATAGCGTGTACTTGCACATGCAGAAATATTTTATTATTATTATTGCAAAGTAACATCGGAACGATATAAAATGCCAACTAGTATTTTACGTGCAATAGTCGTTTAAATGTCCTGGAAATCTCACTCTTCTTCCAGAACGCGTCGTTTTAAGTTTATTTTTGGATACTGTCGAAGTATCATCGTGTGTGTTGGTTGTCGGGTGAGGTATTATAAGTGTCGGAGTCGTGTCGTTCGATCGTACCGAAGGTAAATCCACGTAGATAGGATTTCCTTCTTAATACGCTGCTTTGAGGCGATCGATGCTGATGCTATCGTTGGTTCCGTTCTTATCGATTATATAGTACTTTGGTTCGCGTTGAAGAACTTTGAAAAGTCCTTCGTATGCTGATTCGAAAGGTCGTCGATGCGAGTCTCGACGAACGGAAACGTGTGTACTATATCGTAAGTCATGTTGAACGAAAACATCAGTTGATTGAGGTCGAGTGGAAGCAGGTTTAACTGAACGCATTGCGTTTGTAAGCCTGTTCGTGTAGGAGGTTAGATCCATGCTCATTGAAGAGGATGAAGGATCCATGAATTCTCCTGGAAGTCGAAGTGTCGTTCCATAAACGAGTTGAGCCGCAGTGTATCCAATGTCAGCTTTCACTGCATTGCGGATACCTAGTAAGACGAGTGGAAGAGCGTCGGTTCACTGAGAAACGTTTGCAGCTGATAGTGAAGCTTTTAGTTGTCGGTGAAAGCGTTCTACCAACCCGTTTGCTTGTGAGTGGTAGGCGGTCGTTCGGAAGCGAGTGCTTCCTAATAGTGTGGTCAAACGACGGAAAAGTTCAGATTCGACCTGACGTCCGCGGTCTGTAGTGATGGTTGAAGGGCAGTCAACATTTGCTACCCATCGTTCGACGAAGGTGCAGGCCACTGTTTCAGCAGTGATGTCCTTGATATGTACTGCTTCTGGCCATCGAGTGAAATGGCCCACTTAGGTTCAGAGATAAGAGTATCCATTTGAATCTGGTAAAGGTCCTACCAAATCCAGATGAACATGTTCGAAACGAGCATCGGGAGTTTTGTAAGAATCTAAGGGACATTTGTTGTGTCTAATCACCCTAGGTTTCTGGCAACTTACACAAGAACGTGCCCACTCCCTCAAGTCTTTATTCATGCCAGGCCAGCAAAACCGTTCTGCTATAAGCTTGATAGTTGCATGAACACCTAGACGATAAAGTCTGTGCAACGTATTAAAGACGTTGCATCGATGTTCCAGCACGATTGGGCGATCCCTACCTGTAAATGTGTCACAAAGTAAGGTTTCCTTACCTGTTCCCATCTGTTTGATGCGTAGGTTGGGGGTTGTAGACGACAGCTCTTGCTCAAGATGAGTGTCTTCTTTTTGAAGCTGGGCGAGTTTCATAAGGTCGATTCCTTGGAAAATTTTCAAGAAAGTTATTCGAGACAAGGCGTCTGCAACTAAATTGTTTGCTCCAGAATTGTTAACCCATTGTTGTATGGCTCCTCCGATTGCTGATTTGGATGCGTCTACTGCGATACAAATGGGTGCTTTGTTGTCTTGATGAGCAAGTATTGTTGCTTTAGCGATAATTTCTTTAACTGTGGAGAACGCTTTTTGCGCGGTGTCGTCCAAGTTGATGAATTTCGCATTTCCAGGAAGTTGGTTGGTAAGAAGTCTCATGAGTAACACGCATTTCGGTATGAAACTTCTATAGAAGCTCACGAGGCCGTCAAACGTTCGTAATTGCTTGATCGTGATCAGTTCTGGGTAATCCACGCCTTGGGCATCCATAGATTGTCCTAGGAAGTCTAATGGGTTAGTTCCGATTTGACATTTCTGAATGTTTAAAATAATGGCATGCTTTTGTATTCGGTGGAAAACAAGATCCAGATGCTGGAGATGCGATTCTCTGTCTAGGCATGTTATTAGACAGTCGTCAATATGCGCATGTAGGAAGCTGTGAACTCGAAAATCATCGTCTATGAACCTTTGGAAGGTTTGTGCAGCGTTTCTTAGGCCGAAAGGCACTCGTAAAAATTTGTAGAGTCCGAAGGGAGTTATGATAGCTGTTTTCGGAATATCGTCAGTGGCCATGTAAATTTAATTATAGGATTTAACCAAGTCCATTTTCGAAAGGACAGCTGTACCTTTCAAGGTAGCTGTCAAATCGTGAATGCGGAGCAACGGGTAACAATCGGGAATGGTTTTCGCATTAAATCGCCGGCAGTCACCAGTTGGACGCTAATCGTCGCTGTCGTTTTTAGGGACCATGCGCAACGGAGATGCCCACAGGTTGTTTGACGGTCTTATGATAACTAAATCTAGAAAATGTAAGTGCATGTCGAAATACACTCGTATGTGCGTAAAACAAAGGAAAATAAACTCATGAACACGTAATAGCGTTAAAAAATTGTTTATTGTTTGTTTTTTTTAAAAATAGAAATAAAAATATATAAGCATATTTAAAAAATTTTTTTTAAATAATATAAAAAATGTCGAGAAGTGCCTTACGTGCAATAGTCGTTTAAATGTCCTGGAAATCTCACTCTTCTTCCAGAACGCGTCGTTTTAAGTTTATTTTCGGATACTGTCGAAGTATCATCGTGTGTGTTGGTTGTCGGGTGAGGTATTATAAGTGTCGGAGTCGTGTCGTTCGATCGTACCGAAGGTAAATCCACGTAGATAGGATTTCCTTCTTAATACGCTGCTTTGAGGCGATCGATGCTGATGCTATCGTTGGTTCCGTTCTTATCGATTATATAGTACTTTGGTTCGCGTTGAAGAACTTTGAAAGGTCCTTCGTATGCTGATTCGAAAGGTCGTCGATGCGAGTCTCGACGAACGGAAACGTGTGTACTATATCGTAAGTCATGTTGAACGAAAACATCAGTTGATTGAGGTCGAGTGGAAGCAGGTTTAACTGAACGCATTGCGTTTGTAAGCCTGTTCGTGTAGGAGGTTAGATCCATGCTCATTGAAGAGGATGAAGGATCCATGAATTCTCCTGGAAGTCGAAGTGTCGTTCCATAAACGAGTTGAGCCGCAGTGTATCCAATGTCAGCTTTCACTGCATTGCGGATACCTAGTAAGACGAGTGGAAGAGCGTCGGTTCACTGAGAAACGTTTGCAGCTGATAGTGAAGCTTTTAGTTGTCGGTGAAAGCGTTCTACCAACCCGTTTGCTTGTGAGTGGTAGGCGGTCGTTCGGAAGCGAGTGCTTCCTAATAGTGTGGTCAAACGACGGAAAAGTTCAGATTCGACCTGACGTCCGCGGTCTGTAGTGATGGTTGAAGGGCAGTCAACATTTGCTACCCATCGTTCGACGAAGGTGCAGGCCACTGTTTCAGCAGTGATGTCCTTGATATGTACTGCTTCTGGCCATCGAGTGAAATGGCCCACTTAGGTTCAGAGATAAGAGTATCCATTTGAATCTGGTAAAGGTCCTACCAAATCCAGATGAACATGTTCGAAACGAGCATCGGGAGTTTTGTAAGAATCTAAGGGACATTTGTTGTGTCTAATCACCCTAGGTTTCTGGCAACTTACACAAGAACGTGCCCACTCCCTCAAGTCTTTATTCATGCCAGGCCAGCAAAACCGTTCTGCTATAAGCTTGATAGTTGCATGAACACCTAGACGATAAAGTCTGTGCAACGTATTAAAGACGTTGCATCGATGTTCCAGCACGATTGGGCGATCCCTACCTGTAAATGTGTCACAAAGTAAGGTTTCCTTACCTGTTCCCATCTGTTTGATGCGTAGGTTGGGGGTTGTAGACGACAGCTCTTGCTCAAGATGAGTGTCTTCTTTTTGAAGCTGGGCGAGTTTCATAAGGTCGATTCCTTGGAAAATTTTCAAGAAAGTTATTCGAGACAAGGCGTCTGCAACTACATTGTTTGCTCCAGAATTGTTAACCCATTGTTGTATGGCTCCTCCGATTGCTGATTTGGATGCGTCTACTGCGATACAAATGGGTGCTTTGTTGTCTTGATGAGCAAGTATTGTTGCTTTAGCGATAATTTCTTTAACTGTGGAGAACGCTTTTTGCGCGGTGTCGTCCAAGTTGATGAATTTCGCATTTCCAGGAAGTTGGTTGGTAAGAAGTCTCATGAGTAACACGCATTTCGGTATGAAACTTCTATAGAAGCTCACGAGGCCGTCAAACGTTCGTAATTGCTTGATCGTGATCAGTTCTGGGTAATCCACGCCTTGGGCATCCATAGATTGTCCTAGGAAGTCTAATGGGTTAGTTCCGATTTGACATTTCTGAATGTTTAAAATAATGGCATGCTTTTGTATTCGGTGGAAAACAAGATCCAGATGCTGGAGATGCGATTCTCTGTCTAGGCATGTTATTAGACAGTCGTCAATATGCGCATGTAGGAAGCTGTGAACTCGAAAATCATCGTCTATGAACCTTTGGAAGGTTTGTGCAGCGTTTCTTAGGCCGAAAGGCACTCGTAAAAATTTGTAGAGTCCGAAGGGAGTTATGATAGCTGTTTTCGGAATATCGTCAGTGGCCATGTAAATTTAATTATAGGATTTAACCAAGTCCATTTTCGAAAGGACAGCTGTACCTTTCAAGGTAGCTGTCAAATCGTGAATGCGGAGCAACGGGTAACAATCGGGAATGGTTTTCGCATTAAATCGCCGGCAGTCACCAGTTGGACGCTAATCGTCGCTGTCGTTTTTAGGGACCATGCGCAACGGAGATGCCCACAGGTTGTTTGACGGTCTTATGATAACTAAATCTAGAAAATGTAAGTGCATGTCGAAATACACTCGTATGTGCGTAAAACAAAGGAAAATAAACTCATGAACACGTAATAGCGTTAAAAAATTGTTTATTGTTTGTTTTTTTTAAAAATAGAAATAAAAATATATAAGCATATTTAAAAAATTTTTTTAAATAATATAAAAAATGTCGAGAAGTGCCTTACGTGCAATAGTCGTTTAAATGTCCTGGAAATCTCACTCTTCTTCCAGAACGCGTCGTTTTAAGTTTATTTTCGGATACTGTCGAAGTATCATCGTGTGTGTTGGTTGTCGGGTGAGGTATTATAAGTGTCGGAGTCGTGTCGTTCGATCGTACCGAAGGTAAATCCACGTAGATAGGATTTCCTTCTTAATACGCTGCTTTGAGGCGATCGATGCTGATGCTATCGTTGGTTCCGTTCTTATCGATTATATAGTACTTTGGTTCGCGTTGAAGAACTTTGAAAGGTCCTTCGTATGCTGATTCGAAAGGTCGTCGATGCGAGTCTCGACGAACGGAAACGTGTGTACTATATCGTAAGTCATGTTGAACGAAAACATCAGTTGATTGAGGTCGAGTGGAAGCAGGTTTAACTGAACGCATTGCGTTTGTAAGCCTGTTCGTGTAGGAGGTTAGATCCATGCTCATTGAAGAGGATGAAGGATCCATGAATTCTCCTGGAAGTCGAAGTGTCGTTCCATAAACGAGTTGAGCCGCAGTGTATCCAATGTCAGCTTTCACTGCATTGCGGATACCTAGTAAGACGAGTGGAAGAGCGTCGGTCCACTGTGAAACGTTTGCAGCTGATAGTGAAGCTTTTAGTTGTCGGTGAAAGCGTTCTACCAACCCGTTTGCTTGTGAGTGGTAGGCGGTCGTTCGGAAGCGAGTGCTTCCTAATAGTGTGGTCAAACGACGGAAAAGTTCAGATTCGACCTGACGTCCGCGGTCTGTAGTGATGGTTGAAGGGCAGTCAACATTTGCTACCCATCGTTCGACGAAGGTGCAGGCCACTGTTTCAGCAGTGATGTCCTTGATATGTACTGCTTCTGGCCATCGAGTGAAATGGCCCACTTAGGTTCAGAGATAAGAGTATCCATTTGAATCTGGTAAAGGTCCTACCAAATCCAGATGAACATGTTCGAAACGAGCATCGGGAGTTTTGTAAGAATCTAAGGGACATTTGTTGTGTCTAATCACCCTAGGTTTCTGGCAACTTACACAAGAACGTGCCCACTCCCTCAAGTCTTTATTCATGCCAGGCCAGCAAAACCGTTCTGCTATAAGCTTGATAGTTGCATGAACACCTAGACGATAAAGTCTGTGCAACGTATTAAAGACGTTGCATCGATGTTCCAGCACGATTGGGCGATCCCTACCTGTAAATGTGTCACAAAGTAAGGTTTCCTTACCTGTTCCCATCTGTTTGATGCGTAGGTTGGGGGTTGTAGACGACAGCTCTTGCTCAAGATGAGTGTCTTCTTTTTGAAGCTGGGCGAGTTTCATAAGGTCGATTCCTTGGAAAATTTTCAAGAAAGTTATTCGAGACAAGGCGTCTGCAACTACATTGTTTGCTCCAGAATTGTTAACCCATTGTTGTATGGCTCCTCCGATTGCTGATTTGGATGCGTCTACTGCGATACAAATGGGTGCTTTGTTGTCTTGATGAGCAAGTATTGTTGCTTTAGCGATAATTTCTTTAACTGTGGAGAACGCTTTTTGCGCGGTGTCGTCCAAGTTGATGAATTTCGCATTTCCAGGAAGTTGGTTGGTAAGAAGTCTCATGAGTAACACGCATTTCGGTATGAAACTTCTATAGAAGCTCACGAGGCCGTCAAACGTTCGTAATTGCTTGATCGTGATCAGTTCTGGGTAATCCACGCCTTGGGCATCCATAGATTGTCCTAGGAAGTCTAATGGGTTAGTTCCGATTTGACATTTCTGAATGTTTAAAATAATGGCATGCTTTTGTATTCGGTGGAAAACAAGATCCAGATGCTGGAGATGCGATTCTCTGTCTAGGCATGTTATTAGACAGTCGTCAATATGCGCATGTAGGAAGCTGTGAACTCGAAAATCATCGTCTATGAACCTTTGGAAGGTTTGTGCAGCGTTTCTTAGGCCGAAAGGCACTCGTAAAAATTTGTAGAGTCCGAAGGGAGTTATGATAGCTGTTTTCGGAATATCGTCAGTGGCCATGTAAATTTAATTATAGGATTTAACCAAGTCCATTTTCGAAAGGACAGCTGTACCTTTCAAGGTAGCTGTCAAATCGTGAATGCGGAGCAACGGGTAACAATCGGGAATGGTTTTCGCATTAAATCGCCGGCAGTCACCAGTTGGACGCTAATCGTCGCTGTCGTTTTTAGGGACCATGCGCAACGGAGATGCCCACAGGTTGTTTGACGGTCTTATGATAACTAAATCTAGAAAATGTAAGTGCATGTCGAAATACACTCGTATGTGCGTAAAACAAAGGAAAATAAACTCATGAACACGTAATAGCGTTAAAAAATTGTTTATTGTTTGTTTTTTTTAAAAATAGAAATAAAAATATATAAGCATATTTAAAAAATTTTTTTTAAATAATATAAAAAATGTCGAGAAGTGCCTTACGTGCAATAGTCGTTTAAATGTCCTGGAAATCTCACTCTTCTTCCAGAACGCGTCGTTTTAAGTTTATTTTCGGATACTGTCGAAGTATCATCGTGTGTGTTGGTTGTCGGGTGAGGTATTATAAGTGTCGGAGTCGTGTCGTTCGATCGTACCGAAGGTAAATCCACGTAGATAGGATTTCCTTCTTAATACGCTGCTTTGAGGCGATCGATGCTGATGCTATCGTTGGTTCCGTTCTTATCGATTATATAGTACTTTGGTTCGCGTTGAAGAACTTTGAAAGGTCCTTCGTATGCTGATTCGAAAGGTCGTCGATGCGAGTCTCGACGAACGGAAACGTGTGTACTATATCGTAAGTCATGTTGAACGAAAACATCAGTTGATTGAGGTCGAGTGGAAGCAGGTTTAACTGAACGCATTGCGTTTGTAAGCCTGTTCGTGTAGGAGGTTAGATCCATGCTCATTGAAGAGGATGAAGGATCCATGAATTCTCCTGGAAGTCGAAGTGTCGTTCCATAAACGAGTTGAGCCGCAGTGTATCCAATGTCAGCTTTCACTGCATTGCGGATACCTAGTAAGACGAGTGGAAGAGCGTCGGTTCACTGAGAAACGTTTGCAGCTGATAGTGAAGCTTTTAGTTGTCGGTGAAAGCGTTCTACCAACCCGTTTGCTTGTGAGTGGTAGGCGGTCGTTCGGAAGCGAGTGCTTCCTAATAGTGTGGTCAAACGACGGAAAAGTTCAGATTCGACCTGACGTCCGCGGTCTGTAGTGATGGTTGAAGGGCAGTCAACATTTGCTACCCATCGTTCGACGAAGGTGCAGGCCACTGTTTCAGCAGTGATGTCCTTGATATGTACTATTATTATTATTATTATTATTCACAAACATCTTATGGGTACATAAGTGTTGTGAAGAAACCATTTAGGGTTTCTTCAGAAAATGCAATAATACACAATTTTCAATAATTTTAGCATTATACTTGCCATATTTAAAAAATAAAAAAATAAATTAGAATAATAATAGTAGAATATTAATAATAATAAATCGGGTCTGTGTAATTGAGAAGAATATTGAATTGAGTTTAAAGAAGGAAATGGAGAAAATAAGGGAATAGAAATAAAGGAGACGTGAAACAAGCAAACAGTCTAATAGGCGTGTTTATGAACAGATAAGAAGAAAAAACGACCATGTGTGTATCGTTGAATTAGTAACAAAAAATAATTTATCGTTGTAGTAAGATATGACAATAGAATAAATGTTTGTGCGGTTATAGTTCAGAGTGATGCTATGAAAGTCACAATTAAGTGAAAAGGATAATAAAATATCACTCTGTATGAGTCATATATGCATAGTGAAGATAAAACTAATCTGAGAAGTTAATTAAAGTGTAACACAAGTTATTGTCTTAATTAGAAACTTCATAATCTTAAGAATAAGATTTATTTAGAAGGGAAGAAGAGCGAGAAAAGAAGTGAACACCTAGTGAAAAGGTTCATCCATGATAAGAATAATAATTGTGTAATGGATATCAACCTCAGAAGGAAACCAGCAATTGAAAAAAATAAATAAATAAATGAATAAAAATCCTTTAAAGCACTCGGATGAATACATTTAGATTTATGTAATAGTATACAGAATGAAACCGGATATTAGTATAAATATTTGTGCAATAATAATTAAGATTGATGATATGAAAGTCAAAATGATTTCAAAGGACAATCTGGAGTTAAATATGTTTAGAAGGATAAGAAGAGATAAAGAGAATATCTAATGTGTTGGGGAATTAATAATGATATTAATAACGGTAATAATGATAAACACGAACATAAGCAGACTTCATATATTAAGATAAAGAGAAATAATAAAAAATAGACGTGAAAAGACTTAAAGTTTTTATTTTGCTTTTCAAGCAATTAAATAGATGACGGACCTTGTTTGTATAAATCATTATTGAATACATTGATATTCAATAGGTGACATAATCCACTTTCGGAAAGAAAATCGTCAAGGAGACTTTTGAACCGGGTTGTAGTTTCACTGCAACGGAGGTTCACTGGCAGTCTGTTCCACATGGTTGAGTAGCGAATAAGGAAAAAATTCTGACGTAAGTTTGTGTGGGTTCTTGGAATCGCTAGAATGTTCTCCTTATTGCGTAGATTGTGGGATGATATTATAAGGTATGAAGGGGTGGATACCGATGAGTAGGAAATACCGTTAATGAGCCGGTAGATAAAGACAAGATTTAATTTGATACGTCTGATCCAAAGAGGTTCTAAGTTGAGTTGTTGACATCTTTGGTAATAGTCTTTGTTATCGGAATACCCCAGAACAGCTTTGGTGAACTTTCTTTGAACACCTTCAATTCTAATCAGATCATTATGTCTACAATTACTGTAAACTAAAATACCATATTCAAGAATGGGTAAGATACATTTTCTGTACAGTAACAATCTCGATTCGATATTATTGAAGTTTATCATTATCAATCCGATGAGCTTTCTAGCTTTGGATACTTGAGATATAATGTGTTCAGAAAAGTTCAGACTGTTGCTATATCTTAAACCCAGGTCACGAACAGTGTTGAGAGGTTTGAGTGTATGTGTCTGTACAGTCAGATTTAAGTTAAGACAGCGACCAATGTGAATAAATCCACTTTTGTCAACATTAAGTGACATATTCCACGAAATAGTCCATTCGTACAACTTGTTTATTTCCTCCTGAATTACCGCTGAAATATAGCTTTCTTTCACGGGAGAAGAGAATGAATAAACTACTTTCAGGTCATCAGCAAAAAGGAAAGGCTTGCCATACTGAAAGAGGGAACATACATCATTGATAAAAAGGAGAAAGAGTAGTGGACCAACCACACTTCCTTGTATAACCCCACTGGTTACATTTACAGGTTTAGAGTAGCAAGATCCAAAGCGAACGATTTGGCTACGTTCTTCTAAAAAAGATTTGAGCCAAGATAAAAGGGGATTCTGAATGCCAAATGAAGAGAGTTTTAAAAGAAGAAGTTTGTGTGAGACACTGTCGAAAGCCTTACTAAAATCGAAGTAAAGAATTATCACTGACTGACCAACATCTCTTCTCTGGGTAATTTGATCAAAAAACTCCAGGTGCGATGTGAAACATGAGCGTTTAGTCATGAACCCATGTTGTGAAGGGCTGATCAGACTAGCTGAAAGTAAAAATGATAGTAGCTGTTTGTGGATGACTTTTTCCATGGTTCTTGAGAGCACGGATGTCAAATTAATTGGCCTATAGTTAATAATATCACTACGTGGTCCTGTTTTGAATCTAGGGGTGATAAGGGATGTTTTCCATACAGATGGATAGGTCCCATATTCCATAGATAGATTGAAGAGTTTCAAACAAAATAGTGGAAATTCTCTACTTCCATATTTCACAAATGATGTAGGTATCCCGTCAGGTCCACCATCATAAGACTTTTTCAAGGAAGTTATGGCCTGCTTGATGGCGGAGGGTGTGAAATCAATTTTTGACAGATGTCTGGATGTTAGCATTGGAAATGTAATGCTGGAGCTTTCAGTTCCAGTTTTGTAGCACTGCGAGAAGTGCTTGCTGAATTGTTCGCATATAGTATTCGGGTCGTTAACAATGCTTCCGTTAACTATGAAGAATTTGGTCGTGCCAAGGGAATTTGATTTTACACGGGATTTAAAAAGTCGAAGTATTGATAATTCTGGGCTTTTACTACGTAGAGCTTTATTTTCTATATTCATGAAATACTTACGTTTAGATGAAGCATTTCTGTTGATTAATTTAAGTATACTCTGAAGTGCATACACATCATTCTGCTCATAGTAGCGGTATTTTAATTTCCTCAGCTTTCTTTTAAAAGTATTTTGGCCCCTATTAGCATTATAAGCCACACGGTCAATAACTGGAGCAGTGCAGTCAAGACAATATATCAGGTTGTGATATAGATTGGAAAGCGCGATGTCAACATTATTTGTGGTAAAATAAGTTTCCCATGGTAAACATTGAATGAGAGTTTCAGTCCGTTTCCATGTTTGTTGATCAAAATATCTGCTCTGGTACGTCATTGAAGCTTTAGAATTCGATTGTATGGCGTTTAAAGAGTGAATAATACTCAATACAACTCTATGGTCACTCATAAAAAACTCATGACTGGTATGCACTGAGATAGAGTCTATGTTGATTGTGAACATTAAATCAAGTGTATTATTCCCCCTGGTTGGTTTTCGGACCTGTTGAACCCATCCACAAATTTCTAATGTTTCAACTAGCTTGTTATATCGACCTGGTACCGGAGTCAAGCCCCATGTAATTTTTGGCAGATTAAAATCACCTCCGACGATTTTAAAGGTATGCGGTTGATGCGAAGCAATGGAAAATATGTTTGTTAGTAATCTGTCAAACTTAGTATCCGCATGAGGTGGTCTATATATGCATCCCACCAGTAAATAATTTTGGGATCCACAGTTTACAGTAACCCAAGTGGAGTCTTCTATAGCATCAAAGGATTTATCCTCAAATTTGCACGCTTGAATGTCTGAACGGACATAGATAATCGTACCGCCTCCTATTCCATAACATCTATCGGTTCTAAAGAAAACGTAGTTATCGACATTCAAGGAATGATCGGATATAGATGAATTACACCACGTTTCCGTAATAAGTACAATGGTTGGATTTACAAGGAATAAAAGAGTTTTAAGATGAATGATTTTATTAGACAGAGAGCGGGCATTGAAAGAAAGAATAAGAAACTCAGAGTCATCATAGTGAAGCAGGTTAGAGTATAAATCGCAATTGGTAGTTCCATTAATACTCATAGGATTAGCTAAGGTAAGAGTTGTGTTGCGAGGGGAAATAGATTCAACCACTTTGTCATCATGTGAAATATGTTTACCGTTGCCGGCAGGAAAGCCGGCGGAATTACAAAAAAAGTTTTCTCACTGCTATTGGATATAACATCTGATAAGGGCATAGTGTACATATTGGGAGCCGGACCGAGAAGACTATCAGGTCTATGGTTTTGACCAAGTGGCCAATTACAATTCAGATAACTATTTATACCTGACGTATGGGTAACGTGTTTAAGATGTTTATTTCCAAGGTTTGTGATTGATTTCGGCTTCTTCATATGTTGGAGAGGATTATGTACTGTTAAACATACTTGCGATGGTTTGGGAGGTTCGAATATATCAACGTTAAGTTCGTGGTCAGTTATATGAATGTTATGATTAGTTTTCCTGTTATCCGTTGCACAGTTACTGTAACTGGGTGTTGCACTAACAGGGGTTTGGACTGTGTTATCCCATTCTTCATCAGCACAACTACTTCGGGTTGAATCTAAATCAACATTCTTAAGAGGATGGACACCACCTACATCGGGATTACTTTTTTCTCGGTTTTGAACTTTAGGAGATTCAGAAGAGTTTTTCGGTGGCGGCAAAATTGTTAAGCTAGACGTTTTCTTAGAATCGGACTTAACTTTACGATCATTAGGATTATGATGCGTTTGAGAGTTTGACGCTGGTGGTCTGTAGTTATCTCTTCCTGCTTTTCGCTGGCATGGTGTTTTATCCGGAAGAGTCTTAATATCCTTGAAAATCTGTTTTTGTCTCAATGAATTGGAGGAATTTAAAAATTCACTGGCGTCTACAGATGAGTTGAATTTGAACAAGATCGGTGAGTGCATACCAGGATGACTTCGTTTTAATCTTGTGCATACACATGGTACGTGTGTCATATTGCTGGCTCTAAGCAGACTAGATTTGATCTTTTTAAGGGCATGTGTATCCGGTATATTAAACACAATTGCATTACTAGATCGTCTTATTCTTTCAAATACCTCTGATGCAACACGATCTAGGAAAATATTTATGTCATTCATTTGATCTGGAATCTCTGTGAGGTTGGGGTTGATGAGATATTTAAGCGGATTGAGAATGTTCATGTCTACTTGCAACTTTTTTATAGCATCCATATGGTTGCAGTTGCGATTATCATCACTGTTTACCATCAGAGTTTTCAACATGTCTGGAATGGAGACAACTGGTAAACGCTTGTCTGCTTCCGGATGAACGGAGTGGCTCGTCTCGTTGAAACTGTTGGAAGTCGTGTCAGTAGTGGTGTTAAATTGTGTCGTTTTCCTACGTTTGGCTGAACGCCTAGAAGCAGGGGTCTTCATTTTATTTTGTGGCATAATAAGAAAGTGACGTATAGCAAGTGGATTGAACAGAATGTTGGAAATAGGGGTGAAAAAATCAATTCCGAGGGCTCAAGTTAGTCTAAAAATCAAAATCTATGTTTTAACCAAGAGTCAATGTATCGTGAGGATTAGTGATGTTAAAAACAGATGACAATGGCAGGAAGATAGTAGTGGAGATGAAGTATTTGTCAGTATCTGTGTGGAGGCAAAATAGAATATAAAGGAGCAAGTTGTGTAAATTTTAACACATATGACATGAAAGATAGCCTTATATAGTAAAGTAATTTAGAAATGTCGATAATTAATATCAAACAATCAAAAAAAAAAAGTACGGTACGTGGTACATATATAAACTGAAAGTCCGTATTAGTAAAAATTGGGAGGTGCAGAGACAAGTAGTTTAGAAGATTATTACCGTCTAAGATTATTATGTTGCTTCTTGAACAAATATATGGAACAGCTTTTTGGAAAAAAAAATACTGCCAAAAAAAACTATGACAGACTCACCGAATTGGACAGATAGCTTCGGAAATTAAATGATTTATAGTATCCAAATACGATTTAAATGACAGTTCATAAAATAGTGAATACAGTCTTTTAACATACACGGTTATATATATTTCTTGATATTAGGTAGAGGTTTGAATAGATCCGAATTGGACAGGTAGCTTCGGAAATTAAATGATTTATAGTATCCAAATACGATATAAATGATAGTTCATAGAATAGTGAATACAGTCCTTTAACATACACGGTTATATATATTTCTTGATATTAGGTAGAGGTTTGAATAGATCCTGTAGATACATAAAGTACGTGGGTTAAAGCATTCAAATACGATATAAACATATATTCCTTAAGGAATAGAATACAGATATGAAATGCAAATCTTCGTCAAATATGCTTATATATGGTTTCAAAGTGACAGAGTATAGTTTGATCGTATAGTCAAAATGAATATATGTAATTATATAAATATGAATTATTCTATGAATATGATCATAAATACCGTAAGTTAAACTCAGAACTTATCATATGGCATGGAATTCACAGTTTATATGTTAATAGTTGAGAATTGAGTTAACTTCCATTATTCCAAGGAAAAATAACTCATCCAGCTCTGCGAGAATCCTAGAAAAACAAAACTAAAAACCTCGACGTGAAAGTAACGTCCAGTCCGTAGCGCGCGGGGAGATTCGAAAGGTCGTCGATGCGAGTCTCGACGAACGGAAACGTGTGTACTATATCGTAAGTCATGTTGAACAAAAACATCAGTTGATTGAGGTCGAGTGGAAGCAGGTTTAACTGAACGCATTGCGTTTGTAAGCCTGTTCGTGTAGGAGGTTAGATCCATGCTCATTGAAGAGGATGAAGGATCCATGAATTCTCCTGGAAGTCGAAGTGTCGTTCCATAAACGAGTTGAGCCGCAGTGTATCCAATGTCAGCTTTCACTGCATTGCGGATACCTAGTAAGACGAGTGGAAGAGCGTCGGTCCACTGTGAAACGTTTGCAGCTGATAGTGAAGCTTTTAGTTGTCGGTGAAAGCGTTCTACCAACCCGTTTGCTTGTGAGTGGTAGGCGGTCGTTCGGAAGCGAGTGCTTCCTAATAGTGTGGTCAAACGACGGAAAAGTTCAGATTCGACCTGACGTCCGCGGTCTGTAGTGATGGTTGAAGGGCAGTCAACATTTGCTACCCATCGTTCGACGAAGGTGCAGGCCACTGTTTCAGCAGTGATGTCCTTGATATGTACTGCTTCTGGCCATCGAGTGAAATGGCCCACTTAGGTTCAGAGATAAGAGTATCCATTTGAATCTGGTAAAGGTCCTACCAAATCCAGATGAACATGTTCGAAACGAGCATCGGGAGTTTTGTAAGAATCTAAGGGACATTTGTTGTGTCTAATCACCCTAGGTTTCTGGCAACTTACACAAGAACGTGCCCACTCCCTCAAGTCTTTATTCATGCCAGGCCAGCAAAACCGTTCTGCTATAAGCTTGATAGTTGCATGAACACCTAGACGATAAAGTCTGTGCAACGTATTAAAGACGTTGCATCGATGTTCCAGCACGATTGGGCGATCCCTACCTGTAAATGTGTCACAAAGTAAGGTTTCCTTACCTGTTCCCATCTGTTTGATGCGTAGGTTGGGGGTTGTAGACGACAGCTCTTGCTCAAGATGAGTGTCTTCTTTTTGAAGCTGGGCGAGTTTCATAAGGTCGATTCCTTGGAAAATTTTCAAGAAAGTTATTCGAGACAAGGCGTCTGCAACTACATTGTTTGCTCCAGAATTGTTAACCCATTGTTGTACGGCTCCTCCGATTGCTGATTTGGATGCGTCTACTGCGATACAAATGGGTGCTTTGTTGTCTTGATGAGCAAGTATTGTTGCTTTAGCGATAATTTCTTTAACTGTGGAGAACGCTTTTTGCGCGGTGTCGTCCAAGTTGATGAATTTCGCATTTCCAGGAAGTTGGTTGGTAAGAAGTCTCATGAGTAACACGCATTTCGGTATGAAACTTCTATAGAAGCTCACGAGGCCGTCAAACGTTCGTAATTGCTTGATCGTGATCAGTTCTGGGTAATCCACGCCTTGGGCATCCATAGATTGTCCTAGGAAGTCTAATGGGTTAGTTCCGATTTGACATTTCTGAATGTTTAAAATAATGGCATGCTTTTGTATTCGGTGGAAAACAAGATCCAGATGCTGGAGATGCGATTCTCTGTCTAGGCATGTTATTAGACAGTCGTCAATATGCGCATGTAGGAAGCTGTGAACTCGAAAATCATCGTCTATGAACCTTTGGAAGGTTTGTGCAGCGTTTCTTAGGCCGAAAGGCACTCGTAAAAATTTGTAGAGTCCGAAGGGAGTTATGATAGCTGTTTTCGGAATATCGTCAGTGGCCATGTAAATTTAATTATAGGATTTAACCAAGTCCATTTTCGAAAGGACAGCTGTACCTTTCAAGGTAGCTGTCAAATCGTGAATGCGGAGCAACGGGTAACAATCGGGAATGGTTTTCGCATTAAATCGCCGGCAGTCACCAGTTGGACGCTAATCGTCGCTGTCGTTTTTAGGGACCATGCGCAACGGAGATGCCCACAGGTTGTTTGACGGTCTTATGATAACTAAATCTAGAAAATGTAAGTGCATGTCGAAATACACTCGTATGTGCGTAAAACAAAGGAAAATAAACTCATGAACACGTAATAGCGTTAAAAAATTGTTTATTGTTTGTTTTTTTTAAAAATAGAAATAAAAATATATAAGCATATTTAAAAAATTTTTTTTAAATAATATAAAAAATGTCGAGAAGTGCCTTACGTGCAATAGTCGTTTAAATGTCCTGGAAATCTCACTCTTCTTCCAGAACGCGTCGTTTTAAGTTTATTTTCGGATACTGTCGAAGTATCATCGTGTGTGTTGGTTGTCGGGTGAGGTATTATAAGTGTCGGAGTCGTGTCGTTCGATCGTACCGAAGGTAAATCCACGTAGATAGGATTTCCTTCTTAATACGCTGCTTTGAGGCGATCGATGCTGATGCTATCGTTGGTTCCGTTCTTATCGATTATATAGTACTTTGGTTCGCGTTGAAGAACTTTGAAAGGTCCTTCGTATGCTGATTCGAAAGGTCGTCGATGCGAGTCTCGACGAACGGAAACGTGTGTACTATATCGTAAGTCATGTTGAACGAAAACATCAGTTGATTGAGGTCGAGTGGAAGCAGGTTTAACTGAACGCATTGCGTTTGTAAGCCTGTTCGTGTAGGAGGTTAGATCCATGCTCATTGAAGAGGATGAAGGATCCATGAATTCTCCTGGAAGTCGAAGTGTCGTTCCATAAACGAGTTGAGCCGCAGTGTATCCAATGTCAGCTTTCACTGCATTGCGGATACCTAGTAAGACGAGTGGAAGAGCGTCGGTTCACTGAGAAACGTTTGCAGCTGATAGTGAAGCTTTTAGTTGTCGGTGAAAGCGTTCTACCAACCCGTTTGCTTGTGAGTGGTAGGCGGTCGTTCGGAAGCGAGTGCTTCCTAATAGTGTGGTCAAACGACGGAAAAGTTCAGATTCGACCTGACGTCCGCGGTCTGTAGTGATGGTTGAAGGGCAGTCAACATTTGCTACCCATCGTTCGACGAAGGTGCAGGCCACTGTTTCAGCAGTGATGTCCTTGATATGTACTGCTTCTGGCCATCGAGTGAAATGGCCCACTTAGGTTCAGAGATAAGAGTATCCATTTGAATCTGGTAAAGGTCCTACCAAATCCAGATGAACATGTTCGAAACGAGCATCGGGAGTTTTGTAAGAATCTAAGGGACATTTGTTGTGTCTAATCACCCTAGGTTTCTGGCAACTTACACAAGAACGTGCCCACTCCCTCAAGTCTTTATTCATGCCAGGCCAGCAAAACCGTTCTGCTATAAGCTTGATGGTTGCACGAACACCTAGACGATAAAGTCTGTGCAACGTATTAAAGACGTTGCATCGATGTTTCAGCACGATTGGGCGATCCCTACCTGTAAATGTGTCACAAAGTAAGGTTTCCTTACCTGTTCCCATCTGTTTGATGCGTAGGTTGGGGGTTGTAGACGACAGCTCTTGCTCAAGATGAGTGTCTTCTTTTTGAAGCTGGGCGAGTTTCATAAGGTCGATTCCTTGGAAAATTTTCAAGAAAGTTATTCGAGACAAGGCGTCTGCAACTACATTGTTTGCTCCAGAAATATGTTGTATATCTGAAGTAAACTGCGAAATGTAGTCCAGTTGTCGAGACTCACGGGGAGAGTACTTGTCAGAAGAAAAGCTTAACGAGACAGTGAGCGGTTTATGGACCGTGAAAAGAGTGAATTCACGGCCTTCGAAATAGTGTTGGAAATGCCGTACAGCACAATACATAGCTAGGAGTTTCCTACCGAATGTGTTGTACCTCGATTCGGTGTCTAGCAACCGCCTAGAGAAAAATGCCAAGGGTTGCCAGGAGTTGTTAACCCATTGTTGTAAGACTCCTCCGATTGTCGAGTCGGATGCGTCTACTGCGATACTAATGGGTGCTCGAGTGTCCTGATGTGCGAGCATTGTTGCTCTAGCGATCAGTTCCTTAACTGTGGAGAATGCTTTTCACTCATATATGGGGTCTTGACACAGACAGAAATCTTGAGCAACTCACTAAAGCTGAGTGTATTTTGGAGTTTGTGGCTGAAGAAGTGACGAAGAGAGTGATGCCCTCCTTCAATGCAGTTGTGTTTAACCTCCCTGACCGCACACACCCATCTAAGTTAAGGGATATTTGCCTTAGAGCATGCGATATGCCGAACGTTAACTGCAAAGTCATCCGCCTTAGAAAAAAGTCAGACAAATCGACTTGCCCCTTTTGTTTATGTTTGGCTGTTGTAACGATGCTAAGCAGTTTATTGATTTGACCAAACATATTAGCTCATTAATTCCATACAAGAATATAAAAGTCACTCCAGACCTTACGCCCTGCCAACGTCGTATAAGAAGACGTGAAGCGATAGAATTGAATGGGAGTGTTACAGTTAATCATCAGCCAGAGACAGTTTGCAACACAGCAAATAGTTTAAAACACACGAACAATAGGCATAGCACCACTCCACATACGGCTGATCACTCTGTTGATCTAGATCAGCCTACAGATCAGAAACCTTTGGATAAGATACGGACCCCAACTGACACCAAAAACCATAACGACATGACTAATCCCAGCTGTTCGTTCAGTAATGTACTAAAATGTGAGTCGTGTAACAACACACGTGCAACTAAACCTATACACTTGAAAATTTGTCCTCCTAAGGATATTCCACAAGTAGACTTGAATGAACCTAAGTTCATCTCACAGAGACAACGAAAGACTCCAGCTCTGAAAATAAAGGGGGGGAAGACAAAACTCGCGATACCAAAGAGGGAAACACGTAAGATTGAACCCAACTGCTCTATAGGTATCTCAAGAACAGTGAACAGGTTCTCCCTGCTGCTATCGTATAACTTGCCTTCAACACCTCCAAGTTGCAAAATGGGTGGTGGGCTTCAGCGTGGCAAGCCTTCTTACACGCAGACTAACGAAAACTACCAGAGAACTGGCCACCCAAATCACCCCCTGAAGACTAAAACCATAAATAAGAATGGTAATAATAGGTTCCTCACTACACACCCTACCTACATTCCCCAGGATCGCAACTGTAATTACTCTCAGAAAGAAAACTTCTCATACCCTTTAGTACCGACCCATCACATAACAGCGGCTACCATGCATAACAACAGTTGCAACTCCTCCCAGTTACGCGTAGCAGACTCCTCTCACGCTAACTTAAATAGCCATAACAGGGGCTACGAGTCTAACCATCAAGACTATTTTGTAAATACCCATACACTTCACAGTAGGCCTGTACAAGATTTTTTTGGAATAAGACCCCTAGTGACACCTCTGTTGAAGCATATAGCCCAGGTTATTTCAAACCACATGCAAACCATAAATTTGTTTCCTCCGTACAGTTTCCATCAGAGAGTACTCCCATCCTTTTCTCCTGGGTAAACTCCCCAATCAACTTCACTAGCTCATTTGATACATCTCCCACTAAGTCTAGCTATCAAAATACCGAGCTAATGAAGAACATTCAATCCATAATTTCAAACTCATCTCACACCCGCGAAGGTTACGACGACTTTATCCGAGATACCCTCACCCATTTTAACTTAGTAGGCCACTTGCTTAATATATGTCTTATCAACGCTCGGTCGATCTGCAACAAAAAGACGGATTTAGCCCTGTTTGTATCCATATATCAACCATCAGTTATTATGATATCTGAAGCATGGACTAACAGTAATATTTCTGACCGCAGTATATCTTTTGATAACTATTTCCTGTATAGAAGCGACAGATTGAATGGACGAGGCGGAGGATGCCTTATTTACGCTCACTCTAGCCTAAACTCACTACTATGTGATATGCCTGAACTAAACAAACTGAAGGATTCGGTGTGGATTGTATTAAAGCTGTCGAATTCCGTTACCTTGCTGCTCGGCTGTGTTTATCGTCAATCTAACGCATCAATAGATGAAATAGCAGTATTATCGGAGGTATTCACACTAGCATCATCCCTCTCATTCACAGGCAAGCTCATTTGTGGTGACTTCAATATGCCCGAAATTTCTTGGCTGCCAGTCAAAGCACCGAGACGTTATTAATCATTTATTGAATGTCTAGAGCTCGGACAATGGACTCAATATTTCGATAGCCCTACCAGACATCAAAACATCTTGGACTTAGTCTTTACCAGTGGCCTCATCCCCAATACTTTGTATATTGGAAAAAAGTTCCCAGGTAGTGATCATAACATTGTCATATGCAGCCTTAATGTAAAAACCACAACCGATTGAAGTAAAACCGTAACACTTCGTAGAAACTATCGCAAGGTTGATTGGAATAGCTCCCTCAATTACCTACGAAGCACTGATTGGAGAACCTTCTTTACCTCAAACAATACCGACACGTTAACCAATATATTTTATCGAAACATCAAAAGTATCATCAACAACATTGCACATTTAGAATACTGTAAACCTAGGTCCTCCAAAGATCTCTATATACCGGTCAGTACAAGAAGACGTCTTCAAAGACATTGTACTCGATTCCACAACTTAAATGACTTTTCCTCCTTAATAACGATGACAGAAATACTTGTCCGAATAGGGACAATAAGTAAACAAAAAGCAATTGCACAGGAAAAACGTGCAGTTGAACTTAACGAAAAACCATCTAATGATTCAGAACCAACCCCAGTAACTCCCTGTGAAAATACTAATGTAGAATTCAGCGTACAAAATATCTCCAAGGCAATCAGTACATTGAAACACTCCTACACTGATGGACCAGATGGTATTCCATCTAGCATGCTAAAACGTGGAGGTGATGATATGTGTGTTTTGCTTCTCAAACTATTCGCGATATCACTCTCTTCAGCGTGTTACCCTAATGCCTGAAAAACTACACATATCATCCCCAAAATTAAAACAGGACCTGAAGCCAACGTTGAAAATTACCGGCCTATAAACATAACTTCAGTGGTATCCAGAGTGATGGAAAAAGTAGTTAAGGCGGCTGTAGTCCAACATCTACTAACTAATAATCTCATCTCGACCTCCCAGCATGGATTTCTTAGGTCCAGATCATGCAATACATGCCTAGTAGACTACCTGAATGATATAACTCTGAAACGAGACAGCGGACTCTTTGTATCAGTTCTATTCCTAGACTTTAAGAAAGCCTCTGATAAGGTCCCACACAAAAGGCTACTCGTCAAACTAAAGTCCATCGGAATACACAACCCACTGTACTCATGGTTTGCTTCGTTCTTAACAGAACGTAAACAGATGGTAAAATACAATGTCTGTCTCTCGTCCCCCAGACCAATCACCAATGGAGTCATCCAGGGAAGCGTATTAGGTCCACTTTTGTTTCTTATGTATATAAACGATATATGTAACACCATAGAATTTGGGAAACCATACTTATATGCTGATGATCTCAAAACAGTATACAGCTATAAGCCTGAGACACTAAGCGAAAGTGTATCCCAGATTCAAAAGGACCTCAATAACTTAACTATCTGGAGTGAAAAATGGCAATCACCATTTAACCTCAAGAAGTGCGGGATCATGCACTTTGGAAAGCATCCCTATAAACCGCAACTTCACTTAAATGAATGTAGAGTCCAAACACTCGAATCAGTACGCGATTTAGGAATTAATTACACAGGAAGCCTGAACTTTGAAGAACATGCCTCCTCTATTATTTCTAAATCTAGACCGCTAATTGGTTTTATAATGAAAAACCTTTTCACAACAGAGGGTAAACTTACTCTCTACAAAATATGTGTACGACCCTCTCTTGAATACTGCTCTTTTGTCTTCTCTAATATGAATATCACAGACAAGATAAGAGTAGGAGATGTTCAAAGACGTTTCACACGTCAACTACTAGGATGTAACTCGAATCTCGATTACACAGATGGATGTAAGCATCTATCTTTAGAACCTTTATGGCACTGTAGGCTAAAGAACAATTTAATATTTCTCTACAAAGCGATATATGGGCTCTCCTTTCTAACCTCCTGCCCGACTATCACCCACGATCCTGCCTATAGACTTAGAAACAACGCATATACACTACTTACCGTAAAACACCAAAAACAAATGCGTTGTAAGTTCTTTACAGTACGGTACAGTTTATTGTGGAACAGGCTGCCAATGCCTATCCGTAACTGTGATACGTTTACTAGATTCAAAAAGCTAATAACCCTATTTCCAGACTCCAAGGAGCTTCAACATTTCCTTGAACTCCCGCTCACCAATGAGGCACTTTATTACGGACTGCCTAGTATCTAGAAAGAACAAGATTATAACAAGTTCGACTGTTACTAATATGAATATAACCAAATCACTGAATATATATGGCTTATCCTTTCCTATCATTCATTGTTTATTAATCATGACTTCATGCTCCTAACCCTAGCTTTCAGTTCCCAAATCTCTACAGGTTTAATGTACATTACTCTTCCTAAAAGTCATGCTTTTTTTCTACTGCAAGTAGACAGATAGCTCAATCTTATGAATGCTGATCTATTTAGGCCTATCATTCAAAGCTCAAAATTTGGCCACATAGTATTGTGAGTTTCTCAATGTTTTATTTGTCATACTCTGAAATCCTTTTTTTACAATTTTATACCCTCTCATATCTTTTGATTTGCTATTAGTCCTTACTTCTTTAAACCATTAGTCATTTTCATAACAGTGTGATATACTATATGGACATCTAACCCATAAAACAGACTTTTCAACTATCCGATTTGTTTGTAACATGGACCTAGTAGAGACAGTGTATTCCAACTATGTGCTTTGATTACAGCAGTATTCATACTTACCACAAACGTAAGAGAGCCTAACATCGCAAAAGGAGGGAGGGTGGTGTTACTGATCAGCAAACACGATGGTGGAAAGATAAATTCAATCCACCCATGTTTGTAGGGCAGAACATTTTGTTTAATTACGACTCCTTATGATTTAGTGGAATGTCACGAACTTATGGTATTGATGCTGTCTTGTCACGCAAAATACCTCTTTGAATCGTGTTACGAACGTTGAATTGGTTTCACTTCCTACCCAGAAATCCTATTACAAGCAAACCAGACCATTCGCTAATATACGAAGCCTACTCCCCAAGCAACACAAAAAGGAGGAAAAAAAAGGGGAAAAGGGGAAATAAAGCGAACGAAAGCGTAAATAAAGGAGAAAAGTCGCTTTTTCGCCTTTACGTCGGTTATTTAGGGGAAAAGTCGCTTTTTCTCCCTTACGTCGTGTATTTGGGGGAAATTTGTCGACAATTCTACGTAACGTACAGTGTTTGAATGAGCCGCATCCGGAACTGAGGTTTTCTTAAACTTCGACAAATTTAGGCACCCCTTAATGAAAAAACAAAAGTATTGTCATTGAAACAATGTACGAAATACGGAACCAGGCATTCGGTTGATACGCATATGCAGTGACTTCGTTTGTTGTTTAGCTAAAGTGTTCCGACATGCTTTGGAGCCATCACAATAAACTTACGTGATACAGGTGAGTGACGTGCTCTCAGACTTTCATGTTCATTGTAACTGATGACCTTGTAAGGCCAATACTATGAGTTAATTTGAAGTCAGTGAGCATGTTCGTAGACGTAGGGCCACTGTGAACTTGTCACGTTCCCTTGGCTGTCATAGATCCACTTATAACAGAAGGTGGAATAAAATGAAAGCTGCTCTCATGAAAAAATATCACTTTCTTTCGTTCAGTGAGTTTGCTAATGACAGCACCATGAAAGGTAACTGAGTTCAACAATGTTGTTTACTAGATTTATAGAAGTAAAGAGAGAAGTCAGTTGTAGTGAAAGTACTTCAACTAGTATACCGTCCACTAGCAACATCAATCAAAGGCTTTCACATAATAGTGGTATGAACATTAAATTCTTACGTGAATATATATCTTATAGGATGAACTGAAGTGAACTTGTGCTCTCAAAAGTTCGTGAATCGCAAAGAACTGATGAACGACTTTATGATGTATCTAATGTCAAATACATCTCTGAGCATAAGAGATGCTGATCGGGTTCTGTATGGTCTACGATTTCTTATCCCGGACATACCGAAAAGCAACAGAAGTGTTCTGAAGACATGTCCAAGTGTTCAACCAAAGTTCATCGGCAGTGAGGTTTACTACCATCTAGGATTGAAAATCAATCTGCTAAGATACGTTGAGCTTTGGTTGTGTACCACTGATTTTGACTCTTTAAATTTATATGTCAATATAGATGGACTTTCTATGTCTAGAAGCTCCAATCAACAGTTATGGCCTATACTAGGACGGATCATTGCCCCTCGGCTTAGTGACGTGTTCATGATAGGTATCTACGGAGGGGATAGTAAACCCGCAGAATTTAACGAATTTTCTGCGGACACAATTTCTGAAATTAAAGAAATGACTGACGTGGGTCTTTTTAGTGTCGAGTTTAATAAATGCATAGCTATTCGGTTGGTGGCTGTTATATGTGACGCACCTGCTCGTTCCTCTGTTAGGTACACGGTGAATCATAACGGTAAGGCAGGTTGAGATAGGTGTACTGTTCTTGGGAAACGGCTTGAGAGTAAGACAACCTTTCCAAATAGGGTATATACTTTAAGAACAGACGACACCTTCCGTCGTCAGACTCAATCTATTCACCATCAAGGACATTCTGTGATGGAAACGCTTTCTATTAATATGATCATAACTTTTCCTCTAGATCCTATGCACATGGTGTACCTTGGTGTTACAAAAAAGTAGTTAATTTATGGATAGATTTAGCAGGCCGAAGACTGTGGAACTTTAGCTCATGTGTAATTAGGGACATAAATAAGGACATAGATCGTAAATGTATGGCCATAAATTGTAGGAATTATCTAGTTCTAATACCATTGCTGCATACTTGTATATAAATGCATTTTTTTCCACTACTGTTTAATAAATAACGACAAATAATTTAATGAGCTCTTATGTTCTTTTCAGCCCGCTAACAAGAAGTACGTCATTGTTGACGTTCTTAGCAAAAAACAACTGATGATAGCATCAAAGGAGTGGCTAGTAGGTAAGGATGTTTGCGCTTTTCCGAATGAGATGGTCGATATACACCTTCAGAAGTGCGACCAACCTAATGAAAATTGGTCACTTATGAAATGTAAAGTTATTCACGAATTAGGTAAGTTACATACACAGAAAGTATAATTCACCATAGATTCTCTGCCGTCTGCCAAAGATCTGTTACTTTCCATATAAATACTGCAATCTCATCGGGAAAATATTTCAACGGATGAAAACACTCTGCCACATAACACTGAGAAGCACAAGAGGTATGTACAATAAACTTACGAACATTTCCTAGAGCTGTCATGAAACGTAAACAAGAATATCTTTACAATTCAGTAGACATGGATGTTGCTGAAATTCAGGCTGGCAATACTCATGTTCAATATCCCAAATTCAGGTTGTTTGACAAATTTGTTTCGCCTATTGCTAAGTAACTTTCATGACTATTTACATGTTCAAAAATTAGTTCGACGCAATTAGAGACATCACCGTCTACATCTGCATCAAATCGTGTCCATAGTGCTTCAGCGAACCAGTAAGTCACACATAACCACACATAATCCCATACTATCAGCTCCTTTCCGAATTGCCTCCATTTGTCAGTTGTATGTCAACTCACACCTTGTCTACACTTATTTTCTTTTATCTATTAAAATGCTCTTTCTTAACATATACCTTAATAAAGGAAAATTAGACTGAGTAATCATACCTTAAACATTCCTTCATGAATATTGGCTACTCTGCCTCTCATCCTTTCTTCTACTTGCTCCCTCTTTCAGCCCCCTTGTGATATGGGACTGGTGACTTTATCCTGCACCATCCTTAAAGCCTTGGATATCCCAAAGGGACATAAGGTTGCGATTTCTAGAAGCTCATACCTTCAATGGACCTATCATCGACCATCAGTCGCAAATTCGCAACGCAACTTTCATGAAGCGCGCCAACTGTAATACTGATTAAAATCATCTACATTCATATCTTATAAATTATCAACCCACCTATGTAATTTACTACAGTGTATTTTGTATCAATTTGATCTTGCCTGTAAACTGGCATGCCTCATGTAACAAACTGTTATTTGAGAATAAATTATTATTATTATTATTATAAATTAATGTTTCCGTCTACTAGCCTCTGAGAATGAACGAGTTATATATATATATATATCAAAAACACGAAAAAAATATCATAATATGTAAATAATTAATATAAGGAAATAATACATAGTTTGCAATTTGATGTAGCAGATCACGTCAGGCTCACCAATGAAAATGCCACAGGTATTCGGATTTTGACAAAGCTTTAATCAGTAACACCTAATATGGATCGTACTCACCAAGTGAAATCAAAAGACAGAAGCGAGGAGGTTCGAACATATATTTGATAGGCTATCAACTTATCGAGGATCGACTGATCTAATCTGACTAGCGATTACATGGGTTGTTGAGCACGGAAATCTCACTCGTGATCTGCTGCGGATGCATGACCGAGCGCCTTCAGCTAGGTGGTTCCATTAAAAGTAATGTGGTTAGCATCCAATGTCGAAAACTTACAGAGCTATTTATTCTGGGGACTTATTTACCTCTACAATACATTAGTGCTACTGATAAATGATGAATAACATATGATACTAAACATTATTCTGCACGTTGCATAGTCTGTCAAGTTAAAGATGCACCCACAATCAGAGCTCCAATCACGTCTCAATACATTTTTTATGTTGCGAGTCATGCTTTTTTGTCTCAAAACATAGACCATAACAATATAAGCGTTAGAATAACCGGAGTCTTAACGAAGTACCCATGAATCTGAAGCCATAATGACTGCCGAATTTCCTGTGGAATTTCATCGCAAACCTCTGACTATATTTGTACACAGTCTGCTGTTTGTGAATTCTCAGGCTTTGCATATTTCGTAAGCAGTATCAGCTTTGACTTGGGAACGAAACTCTAGTGTTTTAAGTGTAGGTTTTTGTGTCATCCAGCTTCTATCGAGTTCATTGTTTGAAATATGATTCGCTTTGCGAATTATACTTTAAGGTTGGCTGAGCTTGCCCATAAACTTTCTTATGTCTACCATCTGAATCCCAAGCAACCAATAAAAAGGAAATAAAGGCGGTCAAATTGAAAATAAAGCGGACGACAGTGTAAATAAAGTAGAAACGTTTATTCTTCCCTCTTACGTCGTGCGTTTGGCTGAATTCGTAGACGAATGTATGTAATGTGCCTGCTTGAATATACAGCCTGCTGTGTTGATATTTTCATAAGTCTTTCGAAAACGACGTATTGTTTCATAATGAAAGAGGACAATTATCATATATATAAATGTCTTAGTATGAAGACAAAGAAAATTTCCTAAGATAAATGTGACCAAACTTTGTTGTTTGTTTGACATAAGTGCTCGGACAAGCTTTTTATTATTCTTACGACATGAAGGTGACGTGCTCTCTTTGTTTATGTTCATTATCACTGTTTGTCCTATAAAATGAATTTAATAAAACTCAGGGCTGATGAAAGCACGATCAAGGGCGACTGTCTTGAGCAGTGATTTATGTTGCATTAATAGCAGTCAACACTGAAAGTAATTTCGATGAAGAGCTGTCAATTGTGATATCATCCGGTAGCCATAACACTGAAAAGCATCTAGATGATAATGGTACGTGAAAGAAGTTGATTTGTCAGTCCATTTCTTGTACGATGTCATGATGTTTACTTGTGTTTTAAGAAGTCTCCAAACCAGAAAGAACAGATCAACTTGACATTGATGAATTTAATGACAAAAAGCGTTTAGAACATCAGGAATGCTGATCGCATTCTGAATGCGTTTTAAGATTGTGTTTCAGACTTGCCAAGTAGCATTAGAAATGTCTTATGAACGTGCACATGTACTCAACCTACGTTCACCAGCCGGAGTGTTTACTGCCATCTCGGATTCGAAACCAGTCTTCAAGGATAGGCTAAACTTTGTTTGTGTACTTGTGATTTTGATACCTTAAACTTGTGTATTTGTGAAGACAGACCTATTTCAAGAAGCTCTAGCCATTATTTATTGTATATATTAGGACGCATCTTTGCCCCCTCGTTTTGTGACGTGTCCATGATAGGTGCCTATGGAGGAAACGATAGGCCGGCAGAATTCGATGAAATATCTGATGACACTGTTTCTCAGCTAAAAGAAATGAAGGACCTGGTTCTGCACAGTAGTAAGTTTAATAAATACATATCTATTAGACTGGTCGCTGTAGTGTGCGACGCACCTGCTCGTTCGGACATCAGAAAAGTACATTATTAAAAAGTGAAGGTGTCTGGGATGTCAGAAATCCAGAACTCACCTGGTAAATACCTTAATTTCATAAATTTATTTTGAAACTATGAATTTGTTTTTTTCGCACAGAAGGCGCTTTTTCACCTTCATGTCATATTGCCAACTTGGGAGAATCTTTAACACTATTGATCCGTTGTATATTTTAGTATGATATTTTGTAACGCTTCCCAAGGAGAGTTTCATACTATATATAAACGTTTGATTTGTGTCTGTTGTTATCGTTCGTGCTTCTGGATACTTGCAGAATATACTACCCACTCCCAAACTTCAATTACTCTCTCTAGTTAGCGCGACCAGGAAGCATCAGAATATCTAGAGTACTGTTCATTGGTCACAGAGTATTGTTCTGTTCTCAGACTAAGTGAACTCGTAATCGCTTCAAACATAGCATACACTAACGAAATTACTGACTGCTGCTAATAACCCAGTATCTGCTGACAGTAAGAAGCAGTGGTAATTGAGAGGCGAAATGGCTAAACTATAGCTCCTTAAAATATAAAAATGGGGAACAATGACGTTTGACAAGCTCCCAAATTAAATTAATGTTCCAGTGTCGGTCAGCAACTTACTAGAAAGTAGAACAGCCTTTGATAAAGAACAGTAGGATAAGTAGTGAACAATTTTGGGGTGGGGTACCACTTCATCAAAGCTATGCCGCTCGTATAAGGGCCAAAACGCAGTAAAAGTTGAAGTTCTCCACCCAGGGTATCCTTGGACTTGGCACGCGTTACAAAGTATGCATTACCGATATCTTCATAATGTTTCTTGCACCTACCATATTAGAAAATTGCAATGACTCGAATGCTCATTTCGTCGTTCGTGATATATAGAGATAGCTATATTTCTTTTAAAACGAATTTCAGATTCAGACAAATTAAAGTATTTACCGACACTGGAACATTAATTGAATTAGGGAGCTTGTCAAACGTCATTGTTCCCCATTTTTATATTTTAAGGAGCTATAGTTTAGCCATTTCGCCTCTCAATTACCACTGCTTCTTACTGTCAGCAGATACTGGGTTATTAACAGCAGTCAGTAATGTCGTTAGTGTATGAGCTTGGGTTGCGGCTGCCCTGGTCTCGCATTTGGCTGAACATGTGTTTTACGAGTTTATAATACTGGTGTACATGGTTTTATTTATTTTCGGTGGGAACATACGCTTACACAGCAGTTGAACTAGGCATGATTATGATTATCAGATTTGTTATTGTGGTGTTCTCTGGCAAGGTGAATACGCAGTACACTAGACTCGGACGGTGAACACCAAGGAACATTACAACGCGTGCCTAGAGTCATCATTTTCTGTACGCTTGCATATTACAATGGCTTTAGATATACGTAACATATTGAACTTATTCCCACATATCTTTGCACCCTCCAGGTTCAAGCGATCCCTGGTATATGATGGTCCGCCAATCTATTGGGTTTCCATAATTTCTTCATGCCAATAACAAGATTAAGTGACGGACCAACGTTACATTGCTGTCCCA
Organism: Schistosoma margrebowiei; assembly: GCA_944470205.2. Classification (NCBI taxonomy): domain Eukaryota; kingdom Metazoa; phylum Platyhelminthes; class Trematoda; order Strigeidida; family Schistosomatidae; genus Schistosoma; species Schistosoma margrebowiei. The sequence continues at coordinate 16,789,250 of OX104026.1, read as the reverse complement.
CGGTGGATTGATGAACTTTAAACCATATGGAGAGTACCAACGATGTGGACTTCAAGGTGAGGCCGCGAGTATGTTATATATAGTGTTGGGAAGAAAGCTGGGATGACTACGTCAATTTATTTGCTCATTAAGTGGAGAGTTGCATATACATTGGAAGTATCCCCAGTATAAGTCGAATTAGTTTCTAGTCTTTCTGTGGTTAAAAGCCCGAGAATACACTTTGAAGAAATAATCGAGCGATTCCGTGGATGGCAAAAATGCCTAGTGTCATGAAGCTGAAACACAGTTTATTGACCGAATTCAGGTACCAAAGTCTATTCGTAAATTACAGGTACTCAAGTCAAATATGGCGTTTTAATGATAATTATTACAATTGCGCAAATAGCCTTCGATTTTCAGGTTCCGGAGTGAAGCTTCCGAAATACCAAGCCAATAGCAGAGTGAAACCAAAAATATCTGAGGTCAAAGTTATGACCAAAATGTCCAGAGTTTGAGCAAACCGAATGCACTAAAAACACATAGTGAAATTACTAGTGTTCAATAAGACAGTTATTATTCAATTAATTACTTTTTGTTCTTCTTTCAACATCGAGTGGTTTCTATGGCTTATCACTCAGGAATCTACATTCCAAGGGTTTTTTACACTGCCACGAATTCTTAGTTTTAGCCCTTTATCAACTTTATAATCTTTCGTACGATCAGATAGCAATATGACGTTCTGGACATTCTTCATCTCATTTTTCATATCCATTTTGTGGGGTTAATTTATTTTCATTCGGAGATCAGAGTACCACCTTAAGTGATCCGCTTTGGTTTTACTCTAATTCCTTCTTAGATTACCTAGTCCGTAAACCTTTAAGGTGACCCCATTGATACCCTATGTTGTTAATGGAATGAGTAACAAGAAAACGTTGATATAGTCCATGAAAATAACAGAAAAGTAAGAAAAGTAAAGCTACGGTTGAAAAGTAATAATCTATTTTATAATCAAAAGATTCACTGAATTCCCATTCAAAACGATTAGGAAGAATAACTTCACAAGTTACATTACAAAAATATGTTAGCGGATGAGTTTTCATATACATTCATGCAAACAGTTAATCCTTGGCTGTCAACACTCCCGACCGGTGGCTCAGTAGTTTAAGCGTTCACGCTTTAATTACTAAGTCCCAAGCTTGAACCATGTGTTACCAATATCAATATAGGGATGTGAGGACACTCCCGGTTATAACATGTTTGCCGTGCAACCGCATCAGGAACATAAAAAATCCTATGGAGCGTTCTTTCGCTGAAGGAAAATTATTGTGCAAAGTAACCCAAAAAACACGGATCTTGATGATGGATTACTCTGTATTCAAAAATGTGACGACGGACCAGCGGTGAACTCAAGGAAGCTGTAAGAGGCTCAGAAGGAGCTGAAGACGTCTCATCCAATCACCTTTCGGAAGAATGTTCTAGAATTCCAACGTGTAGCTTCGCGATTGGATAATGCTAATAACCCCCTGTATGCGGATTGGAAGACTTATGATGATTTTGTTCTCACTAAAAACTATAAATACCTGACAATTTTGTACTATGATTGACACTGTTCGGAATAATATTCCTTTCATTAGTCTTCTGTCTTCTTATTGCGACTTGGAAGGGTTTTGGTGTTCTAGTGCTCTGTTATACGCGGTATATCGAGAAAAATCAACTTTCAAGATATAACAAGAAACAAAAATTCATAGAGGTTCTTAAAGCCGGAAACATTCCGGTTCAACAAGTGCTACGATCATCCAAGTAGGACGGGGATTCTAGATCACGATAAATGAAGACAACCTTCTCATTTTCCTCAATGATGACCCCCACTCTCAAGACATTTCATGCAGGCAGGTTATTAACTGCAATCCACATGGAACAGCACAAGCCACATAATGAGAGGACTAAACATGAAAGCAAATAAAGACTACTACCACTAGTGGAATGTCAAGAACACGAAGAGGATGTAGAAGGGCAGGGAGCACACATTTGTAAAATCCTATGTAAGTTTCCTACCCACTCAAATGAGGTTCATTTAGGAAAACAGAACGACGCTCAGGCAGTTTAAATTGAAAGTATCAACTGCTTACAAATAAACTTTGCAAGTTTATCAAACTAAGTTATGTGAATTAAATAATGCCAAAAGTATTCATTGAATAGAAGCATCAGAAACATGAACATCTAACATCACGGGAAGAATCTAGAAATACCTGGTACATCTGTTTGGTAACGACAGAAAAACTGTAATCCATGGCGAAGCAGACCTGTACCTTTGATTCTTTTTGGTAGCGAATTACGTTCATTAACCTAGATGAATCTGTATAGTTTCCAGTAAGACTTTTCAAAACCTCAAGATGTCTTGTTGGGATCATCTACAGAAAATATACTGCTAATACAAAGTATGATAATCGTATACTGGATGGATTACTCTGCTCTAATCAACTCGGAAACATTCAGGTCATAGTTTCCGGAGATTTTAATCTTTATAAAGTCAACTTTATTGGATACACGTACAATAGAGGTGATGATTATGCTGATGCTCAGTCGCTTAACTCACTGAAGAATTTCAACTAATCAAAAATCTGAAGCCAGTAACACCGTGGGGAAAAGGTCAAACGTTTTCATACTTAAGCTGAATTTTTATAAACAAAGTATTCTAAATTGGCAAGCTCTCATTTCTTGAAAGTGATCAAGCCGTCTGTTAGGATGTGCAGAAAAATATACCAATAGTTATCATGTTAAGTCTAATGTTGTCCTTGGACGCTAAATGTACATTCCCTATTGGTCGATATTTACTTCACTTATTTAATATTGTGTAAATGTTGCTTTCTGTTTTTATGGTACGATGTGGTATGTTAGGTTAGTATATAAATAGAGTATGTCTGAAATACAATGATTCATATCTCAGAGGCGGTGACTTTCGTTCTGGACACAACTGGCTGGGATAGACAGGGAAGCAGGGCCAATCAGGACACTGGGTCGTTCGTATGTGTTTACGTGTCACAGAGGCGATCGATATAACTGCTGCTTATCATAACCCGCACTCACTCGTTACAACACCGTCATAGTAATCAATTTTACAAACAAAACTGAACTGAGACATTCTTCTGACAACATATGTTGGGATTTCAAGTGGCCGGATGAGTGAGCTTTAAATGAGAATCTACAGCAGATAAACTGGTAAACCCACCTCGAACATGATGCAGGCGGTTAATGGGATTTCCTACTGAACACGATCTCACGTGCTACAAACAAGTCTGTCGTACGAACGGTCCTCAGAAGTTACAAGCAAACTTAAGTCATGAGGAGTCGTGCTCTTCGAATGTTACGATTTGAAAGCCACGTTGAGGCGGAATGCAAATAAACCAGTGACGACAACACATATAGGCAATTCAAATAAACAATAGTCCAATATGCAAAGGTGGTAAGTGAAGACAGGCTTCATCGTAATGTGAAGCTATTCAACACATTTATCTTCAATCCGAAAAGTTTATTCTGTCACGCGGAATTTCTTCAACAAGCCAAGACGACAATCTCAAGCTGTTAGGTCATCATGACCCGACAAACAAAAAAGTGATGCTGACGAGCACCTGACCCAACAGCATATTCATATGTTTCAGTAGTTTTAAACAACCTCAATCGAAGAGAACTTAGCCCTCAACAACATAAGAGTTTCGAAAATAAATATACACAGTGAATTTATTAACTGAAAATCAGGTATGTTAAAGAAAACGTCATAACGGAACGGAAGACGTTTACATTGCAAAACCAAGAGAAAGAAATATAAAACCCAAACAAAGAGAAGAGAAAAGATTACAAATTTGCACATTCATGTACGATCGAAAAAAAGAAAACAGAAAATAAAGACCGTGATTTAAAGAGAGGAAAATAAGACGGAATTAAGTCAGAAACCACTGAACAAAACACAAAACAAAGGAGCAAGTAATAAAGGATATCAAAGTTTATTAAAATAAATCACAAAATATAAATTCGATAGTGAAATAAAATTTCCGATGCAGTCAACATGATTTACAAGAATGACTTCTACAACAAAAACCATTCTGTTGTGGATGCGAAGGATAGACCAATAATTATCATGTTAAGTCCAATGGTGTCCTTGGACTTTAAATGGACATTTCCTATTGGTCGATATCTGTCCACTTGTTGAATATGGTACAAAATGTTGTTTTCTATTTTTATGGTACGATGTGGTATGTTTGGTTAGTATATAAATAAAGTATATCTGAAATACAATGATTCATAACTCAGAGGCTGAGATTTGTGTTCTGGACTCAACTAGCTGGGGTAGACAGGGAATCGGGACCAATCGTAACTCTAGGTCGTCCACTACGTTCGTACATGTTTACGTGTCGTTGAATCGGTCGATAAATACTCTGCTCTCTAGTTTTTTCAGTCAAGGACACAACAATTAGAACAGGGTAAAAAAGCAACCACAACTTAAAATCACAACACATTCACTCATGTTCATCACATTTACAGTTGTCAGCAATATTAACGTCCATTTAGCAATGGGATGTTAACACTATAGCTGACACAAATCATTATCTTTTACCGTCATGAATCAATTGACTACACATATAATGCAAACATGGCATGATTGACCCAGCATACTTGTGAATGCACCAACATCTGTGTGATGTTCCAACTAGGGATTCGCTTAGTTGAAATATAAAGAGACGTGACTTGGTAAGGATATTCGAAAAATTTCAACTCAACAGTTGATAAAAGAAGTAAAAATTTTCTAATGCATTGTGCAACGTCTACGAAATCAGCAGAGCAAATGACAGGATGAGAAACGAAATTTCAGATTTAGTCAACATTATTTTCAAGAACTATTTACTTGAGAACATCTATGTGTTGACAGTGACGTATACGATATCAGATACAATTTTTCCTGTGGTGCAAATGAATTTTATATTTATCTTCTCTTGATTAATAGATTTTTAGATAAAGTAGTTCTTCAGATAATTCTCTGGGTATGTAACATAGAATGTTCTCATTTACACATGGTATGGATATGATATTATTGAAAAACTAGTACTTAGGTCTTGTATTTCAACTCGCGGTTTCATATTGCGAATTCAAAATCTACAAGCTGTAAGCTTTTAGATTTAATTCAACTCAGCCTCAGGGAATTAAAAATATTGGCAATAAAAAGAAGAAAAACATTTACAATAATTATCTGTTGACATCATGCAGTTGTTTCGACAAGAATAAGCGTAAAAACGATATTTAAAACAATAAGTCCATTTGATCAATTTTGATAATGCAGTGAGAAAACGAAGGTTATCAGAATCATGTGATATATTTGCGCAAGACATTTCAAACAATCTGATCACATATATAATTGTTAAGACATTTTTATGTGAAAAATTAAAGGTCAACTAGAAAAATCAAAAGGTAAGCGGAAATAAAGAATAATAAAGTACATAATGTGAAAACCACGCTGGATAATAAATCACTATTACCAGGGTAGGTTAACGGTAAGAACAAATTGTCTTTGAACACATGAAAAGGGTTTCAGTCTCCGTATAGCCAAGGCTTCAATAAACCTTAGTGTGCGTTCTTCAAGGCTTTTGTACAACACTACAAAGGCTGACTTGATGTCAACATTACGATTGGTCACAACCAAATGTTTTGCAATTGAAGATGTTTGTCCATCATGCGATCTTATTTGAAGATTGGAATTCATTTGTTTTTGCAGTCATTTAGGTGTGTTCAGTCACTCTTATAAGTAAATCACGATTGCTCCTCCCTATGTATTTGCTTCCGCACATAACTGTAAATTGGTAGTGAGCATGATACAGGTATTCAGTGTTTGACAACGCTTCTACCAGTAACACCTTCTAATATACTTTGTTCCCACCGAGAGAAATCAAAAGACAGATTCGAGGAGATCGAAAGAGTGTAGTTAGCGATAACCAATATATCGGGAATCTCTGATCTAATCTGGCTAGTGATTGCGGTAGATGTTGAACACAGCGTTATCACAAGTGATCTGGTGCGGATCCATGACCGAGCGCCTTCAGCTAGATGAGTCCACTAAAACATATTGTCAGCATCCAATGTCGAAAACCTACAGAGCTATTTAGTTTGGGGATTTATTTACCGCTACAGATCACTCACCCCCCTAGTGGGGCAGTGATGACCCTAAGACGTGGCCAGCCAGAAGTTTAAACCCAACGAGTTTGTCGTCGGTAAACACTCTTCTGACAGCTTACTAAATTTAGCAGCGTCTGGTCGTCTTTCCTTAATATATTGGACCGAGGTACAACATAGTAAAAAAAGAAAAGTACAATGAAAATTTCGGATCCTCATAAACGTCATCGTTCTTTTCCAGCTGTCCTGGAAAAGAAAAAAGAAAATGTAAGTGCATGTCAAAATACACTCGTATGTGCGTAAAACAAAGGAAAATAAACTCATGAACACGTAATAGCGTTAAAAAATTGTTTATTGTTTGTTTTTTTTAAAAATAGAAATAAAAATATATAAGCATATTTAAAAAATTTTTTTTAAATAATATAAAAAATGTCGAGAAGTGCCTTACGTGCAATAGTCGTTTAAATGTCCTGGAAATCTCACTCTTCTTCCAGAACGCGTCGTTTTAAGTTTATTTTCGGATACTGTCGAAGTATCATCGTGTGTGTTGGTTGTCGGGTGAGGTATTATAAGTGTCGGAGTCGTGTCGTTCGATCGTACCGAAGGTAAATCCACGTAGATAGGATTTCCTTCTTAATACGCTGCTTTGAGGCGATCGATGCTGATGCTATCGTTGGTTCCGTTCTTATCGATTATATAGTACTTTGGTTCGCGTTGAAGAACTTTGAAAGGTCCTTCGTATGCTGATTCGAAAGGTCGTCGATGCGAGTCTCGACGAACGGAAACGTGTGTACTATATCGTAAGTCATGTTGAACGAAAACATCAGTTGATTGAGGTCGAGTGGAAGCAGGTTTAACTGAACGCATTGCGTTTGTAAGCCTGTTCGTGTAGGAGGTTAGATCCATGCTCATTGAAGAGGATGAAGGATCCATGAATTCTCCTGGAAGTCGAAGTGTCGTTCCATAAACGAGTTGAGCCGCAGTGTATCCAATGTCAGCTTTCACTGCATTGCGGATACCTAGTAAGACGAGTGGAAGAGCGTCGGTCCACTGAGAAACGTTTGCAGCTGATAGTGAAGCTTTTAGTTGTCGGTGAAAGCGTTCTACCAACCCGTTTGCTTGTGGGTGGTAGGCGGTCGTTCGGAAGCGAGTGCTTCCTAATAGTGTGGTCAAACGACGGAAAAGTTCAGACTCAAACTGACGTCCGCGGTCTGTAGTGATGGTTGAAGGGCAGTCGACATTTGCTACCCATCGTTCGACGAAGGTGCAGGCCACTGTTTCAGCAGTGATGTCCTTGATAGGTACTGCTTCTGGCCATCGAGTGAAACGATCCACACAGGTTAAGAGGTAAGAGTATCCATTTGAATCTGGTAAAGGTCCTACCAAATCCAGATGAACATGTTCGAAACGAGCATCGGGAGTTTTGTAAGAATCTAGGGGACATTTATTGTGTCTGATGACCTTAGATTTTTGGCAGCTTACACAGAAGCGTGCCCACTCCCTCATGTCTTTATTCATACTAGGCCAGCGAAACCGTTCTGCTATAAGCTTGATGGTTGCACGAACACCTGGATGAGAAAGTTTGTGCAATTTGTTGAAGACATTGCGTCGATAATGTTTCAGGACGATTTGGCGATCCCTACCTGTAGATGTGTCACAAAGTAAGGTTTCCTTACCTGTTCCCATCTGTTTGATGCGTAGTTTAAGGGTTGTGGACGATAACTCGTGCTGAAGATTAGTGTCTTCTTTTTGAAGCTGGGCGAGTTTAAGAAGGTCGATTCCATGGAAAATTTTCAAGGAATTTATTCGTGCGGTGTCGTCCAAATTAATAGATTTCGCATTTCCACGAAGTTGGTCAGTAAGAGGTTTCATAAGTAATGCGCATTTCGGTATGAAGCGTCTATAGAAACTTAACAGGCCGTTAAACGTGCGTAATTGCTTGACGTTGGTCGGTTCTGGGTAATCCAGAATGGCCGCCACTTTGGTCCTAAGAGGTCGAATGCCTTGAGCATCGTTAGTGTGTCCTAGGAAGTCTAACGAGTCGTTTCCGAATTGGCATTTCTGAATGTTTACAATAATGCCATGTTTTTGTAATCGTTTGAACACAAGATCCAGATGCTTGAGATGTGATTCTCTGTCCGGACTTGCGATTAGGCAGTCATCAACATACGCATGTACGAAGTTGAGACCTCGAAAGACGTCGTCTATGAATCTTTGGAAAGTTTGCGCAGCGTTTCTTAGACCGAACGGCGTTCGCAAAAATTCATAGAGTCCGAAGGGAGTAATGATCGCGGTTTTCGGAATGTCGTCAGTAGCCATAGGGATTTGGTTATACGCTTCAACTAAGTCGATTTTCGAAAAGACAGTTGTACCTTTCAAGGTAGCTGTCAATTCGTGAATGTGAGGCAACGGGTAACGATCGGGAATGGTTTTTGCATTCAATCGCCGATAGTCACCAGTTGGACGCCAATCGTTGCTGTCCTTTTTAGGGACCATGTGCAACGGAGATGCATAAGGGCTGTTTGACGGTCGTAGGATTCCTAAGTCTATCATGTGACTGAATTCGTTTTTCGCTAACCTCAGCTTTTCAGGAGCTAGTCGTCGTGCTTTAGAGAATACAGGTGGTCCTGTAGTCGTGATGTGATGTGTAACATTGCTGGTTACACACGGTAGTTTCGGTTGAGTTTGTTGTATCTCAGGGTACTTATCGAGTTGTGGTTGATAGAGTGGGTCTATCATATGCTTAACTGTGACTGGGGATAATCTACAACCAGAAAAAGAAGTTACGCAAACGGATTAATTAGTGTTTCCGTCTACTAGCCTCTGTTTGCGCGTATCGATGATTAGATTATGGTGTTGTAGAAGATCCATACCAATGATTGGCATAGAAACATCTGCAACAACGAAAATCCAATGAATGGGTTTGCGTAAACCCACGTTAAGGTAAACGTAAGTTTTGCCATACGTAGCGATCGGTTTTCCATTTGCCGCCTGTAAGTTTAGAGTTGATTCGTGGAGCCGGTCGTTATGATTTGCTGGGAGAACGCTAACTTTTGCGCCAGTGTCGACGAGGTAGCGAACTCTCGTTGTCACATCTGTGACGTACAACAGACGGCTATGTTCGCCGGCTACGGTTTCCATTAACGCGTGCCGGCTTGGAAGTTTCCCGGATTGTTTTTCGAGTCAGTCGTTTTCGTGTCGGGAAAATTGCAGGGTTTTCCGCAATTTCTGGAAGACTTTCCTTGCTGGTTATGATACCAGCACCAGTCTGGGTTATCCGTCTCTCGTAGTCTAGAGACAGATCGTTTACGTGAAATGCTTCTACGTGGGCTGTGTGAGCGACTACGGTCGTTACGAAGATTAAGATAACGCGTGAGTGTATGACATAACTCGGTTTTGTCATTCTGAGTAGATTGAGGCTTTTCTTTGACTGAAAATACCTCTGTAGTAGACGATTTCGTTATTTCTAAAATACGATCGGCAGATGCAGCCAGCTCGTCTAAGGCGTTGTTCTGAAACGAGACCAGAACCGCTTGCACCTGTTGAGGAAGTTTAGACAAGAAAAGTTGTTTAAATAGGCCTTCGTCGAAAGTTCTTAGACCTATCACTTCTCTCATTCTTTGCAACATGTCCGTTGCAGAACCGTGTTGCAGGTTGATGTTATTGAAGAGTTGATCTAACCTTTGTCGATCGGTTAGGTCTCCTCGTTTAAGAATCGAACGTTTCAAGATTTCGTAAGGATCGGAAACATCACTAGTAAACATACTAGGTGTTACGTACCTGTTGAATTCGCGCGGTAGTGCCCTGACTACTGCGAGGAATTGTGCACGTGTGTCGATCACGCCGTGTTCGGAGAAATCAGATTCTGCGTAGCAGAACCAGGCTTCGATATTGTCGGGCCAGAAAGGCATGAGTTGAAACGAAGGCGGGGACAAAGTCTTAAGCTTGAGTACTTTGGGTGTCTGTCCAGCCATGATGAAATATGAAGTACGATAATGAACGAGAGAAAAGTATATATATCCAAAAAAACACGAAAAAAATCACAATGTTTAAAAAAATAAGGTAATGATATATAAAAATCCCAAAAAGGAACAGACTCACAGCTGCAATTAGGTGTACCAGATCGCGACGGTCTCACCAATGAGGATGATACAGGTATTCAGTGTTTGACAACGCTTCTACCAGTAACACCTTCTAATATACTTTGTTCCCACCGAGAGAAATCAAAAGACGGAGTCGAGGAGATCGGAAGAGTGTATTTGGCGATAACCAATATATCGGGAATCTCTGATCTAATCTGGCTAGTGATTGCGGTAGATGTTGAGCACAGCGTTACCACACGTGATCTGGTGCGGATGCATGACCGAGCACCTTCAGCTAGATGAGTCCACTAAAACATATTGTCAGCATCTAATGTCGAAAACCTACAGAGCTATTTAGTTTGGGGATTTATTTACCGCTACAGTAGAAATAATCGCGTACGTGTTGTTTGGGTTTTTTGTAAAACATAGACTTTATCTTTTCAGTAATGACAAGTTGAGCTCCATAAAATGTTCGATTGATGGCTAATCGAAGTCTCCGTTTCAACATGAGACTATTTAAGTGGCATCTAAATGGTAATATAAACTCGCTTTTTGGGTGCCAGAAGCGTCATAGGTCCAATCGTATTGCAACCCTTCCAGCGATTGATGAACTTCAATGAATAACCATTATTCATTAACCTTTCAGTCAAGAATTTCTTCTCTACTTCAGTAGTATCGCTAGTACAAACATGATTGATTATATTGAACAAACCCTTTATTAATTCACATTTGTAATGTATTGGACAATGAATATAGAAATTAAAACATTACCCTTTTTGGTGGAGTTTTGTTCTCTGAGCTGGAATGGTTTGGTCGTGGAGCTTTCATCGTTCTTCTGAACGACATCATCAGCACAAACTTCAAATAGAAGTGAAGTGTTAGAATTTCTCCATATGTGTTTCACAGCTTGTTCTGTGCACCTCGATGTTGATTGGTTCTTGTTGACCTTAAATTTATCATTGTTTACTTCTTTGTTTTGGTTGTGTCTTCCATTGGTTTGATTTTCGTTCCTATATTTATGCATGATTTTTCTGATTGGTTGATAAATTGGATTGATTTCAATATGTTTGTTGATTGCTGATTGACCTGAATGCCAGGCTTCTAAAAATTCTCTGGTATTTTTGGAGTTTCCTCTGTCTAAGATTTCTACATTTTCCCAATCGAATGAGTGTCCGTAGTTGATATAAGTGAAGAGATATCATGGCGTCTGACTGCTAATTGATGTTCATGTAAGCGTAGATAGAAGGGGCGTCCGCTTTGCCCGATGTAGTGTTTGTCGCAGTTGGTACAATTTATTTTGTAGATGATGTTTGATTTGTTTTCCTTTGTTATTTCATCCTTTGGATAACTACGGACACTCATTCGATTGGGAAAATGTAGAAATCTTAGACAGAGGAAACTCCAAAAATACCAGAGAATTTTTAGAAGCCTGGCATTCAGGTCAATGAGCAATCAACAAACATATTGAAATCAATCCAATTTATCAACCAATCAGAAAAATCATGCATAAATATAGGAACGAAAATCAAACCAATGGAAGACACAACCAAAACAAAGAAGTAAACAATGATAAATTTAAGGTCAACAAGAACCAATCAACATCGAGGTGCACAGAACAAGCTGTGAAACACATATGGAGAAATTCTAACACTTCACTTCTATTTGAAGTTTGTGCTGATGATGTCGTTCAGAAGAACGATGAAAGCTCCACGACCAAACCATTCCAGCTCAGAGAACAAAACTCCACCAAAATCATCCACCTGAGCTACAAATCTTCTCCACCATCTCAAAAACATTACCCTATAAATGTTGGCTTTCCACATAGTCAGTAACAACGTAGAACCAGGCATATATATGCATCGGTCCAAGTTGCCTCATTAGGACAAAAAGATAAACATCAGATTCATAGTGGTAGTTGTAAGATCTGTTTTGAATACCTTGTGTGTTTGTGAAAATCCCTCCATGTATATACTTGCACTTTGTTCCTATTGATCACCTTAGTTGTACATTGTTAGTTTTTTGATTACCTTTGGATTGTTAATATTTGTATTTTATCATAGTTTTTATTTTTATTACACCTTCACTAAGTTTTTGTGCTTCCTCCCGAACTGTATCCATGTTGTTTTACTTGACACTTTTTCTTGGCGGCAGCCATATTGATTTGCTCCTCCTTCTGTGTGTGATCTATCCAGTCAGGATAGAATAGCGTTTATTTGTTGTGACTGGTAATTTTCCCACATCTTTTATCAACTTTATTTTATGTAGTTTAGATTTGATTGATTGAACAATTATTGGTTGAGTAGCCGGGTGGTAATATTTGTTTAGGTAACGATTTACGTTTAAATTTATGATGAATTATAGAACCGCTATTTACCCGATTACTTGTTTTGATTTTGACGGGCAAGGGCGCGTGTCTGACGTACCTGGACGGCTATTCATCTATCCAAACCGTAGTTCGGATTCTACAGTTCTAAACAAATATTAATTGGTCGAAGTCGTTTGGCAATCGTTCGCGGATTTCAATTATCGTTTTTGGAAATATCTGGTCATTTCGCTTATGATGCCAACTAATCGTCGAAGGAAATCAAACTCAAAGTTCGTTGATGTTAATGAAGAATCCCTTATTATCAAGCAAGTACCTTTTGATGTCCTTAAGTGTCATGGTTCAGACTCGAATAGGGTTGATTATCATGGTAGTGACTCTAGTCTTAATTCGATGACAGAGGACGTGAAAAATCTTAGTTCAAAGGAGAAGCAAGGGCTTAAATTAACAGGAAAGAGCGTTTTGCCCATAACGCCTGTTGTTGGTCTAGAACTACCAAAGGTTGAATTGAATTATTTCGATGGTCAGGTAAGAGGGTATTGGAAGTTTATAAGGCAATTGGAGACCTATGTAGCATCAAGAGTCACTGATGACAGCCAACGTTTGCTCTATTTAATGCACTACTGTAAGGGCAAGGCGAACGCAACTATTGAGGGTTGTGTCATGATGGAAGCATCTTTGGGTTGCAAGAGAGCAAGGGAAATCCTAAAACGTTTGTTCGGATAGTCTCATGTAATCGCTCTGGAAACATTAGAAGACTTACTCAATGCTGTAAATTTTGACTATACTGACGCGGAGGAATTATCAAACTTGGCTATTAAGATGGAAAACTGTGCTATGGTCTTGGAACAGATGAATTATACCTCTGATCTAAATTCTTTAGTTACTTTGGAAAGAATAGTGAGACTCTTGCCTCAACCTATGCAAGCTCAGTGGGCGGACTGGGTGGATAAATTGACGGAAGATGACAGAGAGCCGACGTTTCACGAACTCACTCAGTTTATCGCTTCGCGTGCGAGAGTAGCTTGTAGTAGATTTGGACGGTTAGCGAATCGTTCAAGAAAAGGACATAACGTAAAGACGAATTGTCACGTGCAATCTGAGCAGGGGAATAGTTCGACAGCGAGAACTAAGTGCACTATGTGTTCCTACGACCATGCTATTTATAAGTGTCCGCAGTTCTTAGCGCTAACAGTTCAAGACCGATGGTCCCACGCTAAAAGCAAGGGTATCTGTTTTGTCTGTCTTAGACAAGGACATAAGGTCAATGAATGCAAGATATCAAGGCTCTGTAACGTTGACAGTTGTGAGAAGAAACATCACGCTCTGCTGCACACAAACACGACAAGCAACGGTGCAAATAAGTCTGGAACCCAGAATTGCTGTGGATTTACTAAATCCCTAGGTAGCCAAGTGTGCTTAGGAATGATTCCCGTACGGTTGATGGCGGGAAATGCCGAAATGGTGGGTTATGCCTTGTTGGATAACGGGTATAATGTGACGTTGATAAAATCGAGCTGTTTGAGGCATCTCGGACTGAAGGAAGACCAAGCGTCAGTGGTAGTAGGGACTGTGAGTGGTAATAGGACGATGACGGCCACAAGAACTCCTTTTGAGGTATATTCTTTAGATCGGTCCGAACATGTGACGATCGAAGGAGCTCTGATTGCGGCAGGTATACCGGGTCATAAGCCAACAAGGTCGGCAGTGAACAACCTAGTTAAATGGCCACATTCAAGGAATGTACCAATAGATAACTTAGACTCTGAAGAAGTTCTGCTGTTGATTGGTTGCGACGTGCCAGAAGCACACTGGGTGTTAGATCAGCGATTGGGTGGAAGAAAAAACCCGTACGCTGTGAAAACGTTGCTGGGGTGGACGGTCTTCGGACCTGCATCGTATCCGGAATATAGGAAGAGAGTTGTTAATCACACCAGTAAGATACGGACATTAGAAAACGAAATACGTAAGTTTTCCGACGCTCATTCAAGTGATAAATCATTATCGGTAGAAGATAAGGCAGCTATAAAGATTGTAGAAGGAGGCACGCGCTTCGACAACGGTCATTTCGTAGTCCCTATACCATGGAAAGAGAATTCAAATATGAAGGTGGGAAATTATGAAGTAGCCAACAGTAGATTACAGAATTTGAAGCGTAAATTGTTGAAGGATGACAGTCTGCACGCGAGGTATACCAAAAGTATTGAAAGTAATTTTACAAAAGATTTGTGCAAAGAAGAGTCTTTGATAGAAATGTCGAGGAGTTATGATACCACTCATCGAACACTAGGAATACAATGGGATTTTAAACAAGATGTATTCAAGTTTTACTTCGATGCACCTGAAAGGCCTCTGACTAGGAGAGGGGTTCTATCTATAGTTTCTTCTCCGTTCGATCCTTTGAGTTTAATTGCTCCAGTCTGTCTTACTGCCAAGGTCCTCTTGCAAAGACTATGTAAGTCCCAAATAGGCTGGGACCAGCCTCTCAACGAGCAATATAAGTCCGCGTGGCTAAATTGGGTAAAATTTATGCGTCAAACAGGTCCCAGATTTGCAGGACTTCAAAGATTCGTTGCTCGAGATGCCGTTCGGAAAGCTCTCGACGAATTAGGCTTGTATACAGGTGAGAAGGATAATCCTGTGGTTGTACCGATATGTTCTCGAAGCAAAGATATTGTTGAACCAATGTTGCAACCTCAACGGTACCTACGTTGTCAGGACATGGTTGATGCGGCAATGAAGGAGGTATCTGAAGGTCGCTTACGTATTATTCATAGTTTCCATATTCGTACATGGAATAATTGGCTTAAAGATTGTCAGGATTGGTGTATTTCTCGACAATTATGGTGGGGACATCGTATTCCTGCTTATCATGTTTCGATTCGACGTCCTGGCGTAGATAATTTAGAAGTTTTAGATCCTACAGATCACAATTCATGGGTAGTTGGTCATACAATTGAAGAAGCACTTCAACAAGCCTGTGAAAATTTACATTGTTCACCAGATAACTTAACTTTAAACCAAGATAATGATGTATTAGATACATGGTTCTCTTCACAATTATTTCCATTATCTGTATTTGGTTGGCCTGAACAAATACCAGACTTAAAATCTTATTATCCTGGTAGTTTGTTAGAAACTGGGCATGATATTATATTTTTCTGGGTTGCACGTATGGTTATGATTGGTTTGAAATTAATGGGACAATTACCATTTCATACGGTCTATTTACATGCTATGGTTCGTGATGCTCATGGCAAAAAAATGAGTAAATCTTTGGGTAATGCAGTCGATCCAGTAGATGTCA
The DNA here is from genome assembly GCA_944470205.2 of Schistosoma margrebowiei. Lineage (NCBI taxonomy): Eukaryota > Metazoa > Platyhelminthes > Trematoda > Strigeidida > Schistosomatidae > Schistosoma > Schistosoma margrebowiei. The sequence goes on along the minus strand of OX104026.1, from coordinate 16,773,400 downwards.
TCAATGGAATATCTTTAGAAGGCTTACAAAAACAACTAGAACAAGGGTACACAGGGACGTCCCAATTATTGGCTATAATTCAAAAAAGGTATTGGATAATAAAAGGAACCAGCACGGTTAAGAGAGTGATAAGGAAGTGCGTGACATACCGGCGGTTTACGATAAATACAGGACGGCAATTGATGACGCCGCTTCCAGCTTGTAGAGTTCAACCAGGATGGTATAGCTTCTCAACCGTGGGAGTAGACTACTTTGGACCCTTTGTTGTCAAGAGAGGAAGATCATTAGAAAAAAAGATGTGGATGTATATTCACTTGCTTGCAAACCCGAGCAGTACATATTGAACTGACACATAGTTTGAATACTGATTCGTTTATAATGTCCTTGCTACGTTTTATTGGAAGAAGAGGGAAACCTGCAGGAATTTACAGTGACAATGGATCAAATTTCGTGGGTGCAGTCTCTGAACTAAGAAAACTCGTGCAGCAGTTGAATCAGCAGAAAATATACAAAGAACTGTCAGCTAGGCAGATTCAGTGGCATTTTATCCCCCCCTCATCCAGCCACAGGGGTGCAGTCTGGGAAGGGATGATTAAATATATACGCCGACTGTTATTGTTGATAACTAAAGAGCCGACTTTAACCGATGAGGCCTTAAGCACTTATTTGATTGAAATTGAGAGAATATTGAACGATCTACCCTTGACTCAGGTTGTCCAAGATGCTAACGATAAACTAGCCTTGTCGCCGAAAAGTCTGTTATTATTAAGAGAATGTGACGGAATAGTCGAAGAAGGTAGCATCAGAGATAAATGCGACAAACGTTGGAAACAGGTTAATCATCTTGCTAATGTGTTTTGGAAAAGATGGTTGAGGGAGTATTTACCGTCCCTACAAAAACGTCAAAAATGGTTAGTTGAACACCGTAATTTTCAGAAAGGAGATGTAGTAATCGTGGCTTCTGACATATCGACCCGTGGAAAGTGGCCCTTAGGAGTAGTTGAAGATTGTGAAATAGATGACGACGGAAGAGTTAGAACGGTAGTTGTTCGTACGAACGGCGGATTAGTCAGAAGAGATATACGTAGATTATGCCTCCTTGAAGGGTCGAATTAGTTCCTCGCATATCAATGTAAGTAGGTCGAGTAGGCGTACTGCTGTAAGTCCTACACGTTCCACTAGTGTCATATGTTACATAATGAACCATGACCATAGGCATCAAGGTAGCTTGTGTGATATGGAGGGATTTTGGGGGCCGGTGTAAGATCTGTTTAGAATACCTTGTGTGTTTGTGAAAATCCCTCCATGTATATACTTGCACTTTGTTCCTATTGATCACCTTAGTTGTACATTGTTAGTTTTTTGATTACCTTTGGATTGTTAATATTTGTATTTTATCATAGTTTTTATTTTTATTACACCTTCACTAAGTTTTTGTGCTTCCTCCCGAACTGTATCCATGTTGTTTTACTTGACACTTTTTCTTGGCGGCAGCCATATTGATTTGCTCCTCCTTCTGTGTGTGATCTATCCAGTCAGGATAGAATAGCGTTTATTTGTTGTGACTGATAATTTTCCCACAACTTTTATCAACTTTATTTTATGTAGTTTAGATTTGATTGATTGAACAATTATTGGTTGAATAGCCGGGTGGTAATATTTGTTTAGGTAACGATTTACATTTAAATTTATGATGAATTATAGAACCGCTATTTACCCGATTACTTGTTTTGATTTTGACGGGCAAGGGCGCGTGTCTGACGTACCTGGACGGCTATTCATCTATCCAAACCGTAGTTTGGATTCTACAGTTCTAAACAAATATTAATTGGTCGAAGTCGTTTGGCAATCGTTCGCGGATTTCGATTATCGTTTCTGTAAATATCTGGTCATTTCGCTTATGATGCCAACTAATCGTCGAAGGAAATCAAACTCAAAGTTCGTTGATGTAAATGAAGAATCCCTTATTATCAAGCAAGTACCTTTTGATGTCCTTAAGTGTCATGGTTCAGACTCGAATAGGGTTGATTATCATGGTAGTGACTCTAGTCTTAATTCGTTGACAGATGACGTGAAGAATCTTAGTTTAAAGGAGAAGCAAGGGCTTGAATTAGCAGGAAAGAGCGTTGTGCCCATAACGCCTGTTGTTGGTCTAGAACTACCAAAGGTTGAATTGAGTTATTTCGATGGTCAGGCAAGAGGGTATTGGAAGTTTATAAGGCAATTCGAGACCTATGTAGCATCAAGAGTCACTGATGATAGCCAACGTTTGCTCTATTTAATGCACTACTGTAAGGGCAAGGCGAAAGCTGCTATTGAGGGTTGTGTCATGATGGAAGCATCTTCTGGTTACAAGAGGGCAAGGGAAATCCTAAAACGTTTGTTCGGACAGTCTCACGTAATCGCTCGGGAAACGTTGGAAGACTTATTCAGTGCTGTAAATTTTGACTATACTGACGCGGAGGAATTATCAAACTTGGCTATTAAAATGGAAAACTGTGCTATGGTCTTGGAACAGATGAATTATACCTCTGATCTAAATTCTTTAGTTACTTTGGAAAGAATAGTGAGACTCTTGCCTCAACCTATGCAAGCCCAATGGGCGGACTGGGTGGATAAATTGACAGATGACAGAGAGCCGACGTTTCACGAACTCACTCAGTTTATCGCTTCGCGTGCGAGAGTAGCTTGTAGTAGATTTGGACGGTTAGCGAATCGTTCAAGAAAAGGACATAACGTAAAGACGAATTGTCACGTGCAATCGGAGCAGGGGAATAGTTCGACAGCGAGAACTAAGTGTACTATGTGTTCCTACGACAATGCTATTTATAAGTGTCCACAGTTCTTAGCGCTAACAGTTCAAGACCGATGGTCCCACGCTAAAAGCAAGGGTATCTGTTTTGTCTGTCTTAGACAAGGACATAAAGTCAATGAATGCAAAATGTCAAGGCTCTGTAACGTTGACAGTTGTAAGAAGAAACATCATGCTCTGCTGCACACTAACACGACAAGCAACGGTGTAAATAAGTCTGAAACCCAGAATTGCTGTGGAGTTACTAAATCCCTAAGTAGCCAAGTGTGCTTAGGAATGATTCCCGTACGGTTGATGGCGGGAAATGCCGAAATGGTGGGTTATGCCTTGTTGGATAACGGGTCTGATGTGACGTTGATAAAATCGAGCTGTTTGAGGCATCTCGGACTGAAGGAAGACCGAGCGTCAGTGGTAGTAGGGACTGAGTGGTAATAGGACGATGACGGCCACAAGGACTCCTTTCGAGGTATATTCTTTAGATCGGTCCGAACATGTGACGATCGAAGGAGCTCTGATTACGGCAAGTATACCGGGTCATAAGCCAACAAGGTCGGCAGTGAACAACTTAGTTAAGTGGCCACATTTAAGGGATGTACCAATAGATACATTAGACTCCGAAGAAGTTCTGCTGTTGATTGGTTGCGACGTGCCAGAAGCACACTGGGTGTTAGATCAGCGATTGGGTGGAAGAAGAAACCCGTACGCTGTGAAAACGTTGCTAGGGTGGACGGTCTTCGGACCTGCATCGCATCCGGAATATAGGAAAAGAGTTGTTAATCATACCAGTAAGATACAGACATTAGAGAACGAAATACGTAAGTTTTATGACGCAGAGTTTTCCGACGCTTATTCAAGTGATAAATCATTATCCGTAGAAGATAAGACAGCTATAAAGATTGTAGAAGGGGGCACGCGCTTCGACAACGGTCATTTCGTAGTCCCTATACCATGGGAAGAGAATTCAAATATGAAGGTGGGAAATTATGAAGTAGCCAACAGTAGATTACAGAATTTGAAGCGTAAATTGTTGAAGGATGACAGTCTGCACGCGAGGTATACCAAAAGTATTGAAAGTAATTTTACAAAAGATTTGTGCAAAGAAGAGTCTTTGATAGAAATGTCGAGGAGTTATGATACCACTCATCGAACACTAGGAATACAATGGGATTTTAAACAAGATGTATTCAAGTTTTACTTCGATGCACCTGAAAGGCCTCTGACTAGGAGAGGGGTTCTATCTATAGTTTCTTCTCCGTTCGATCCTTTGGGTTTAATTGCTCCAGTCTGTCTTACTGCCAAGGTCCTCTTGCAAAGACTATGTAAGTCCCAAATAGGCTGGGACCAGCCTCTCAACGAGCAATATAAGTCCGCGTGGCTAAATTGGGTAAAATTTATGCGTCAAACAGGTCCCAGATTTGCAGGACTTCAAAGATTCGTTGCTCGAGATGCCGTTCGGAAAGCTCTCGACGAATTAGGCTTGTATACAGGTGAGAAGGATAATCCTGTGGTTGTACCGATATGTTCTCGAAGCAAAGATATTGTTGAACCAATGTTGCAACCTCAACGGTACCTACGTTGTCAGGACATGGTTGATGCGGCAATGAAGGAGGTATCTGAAGGTCGCTTACGTATTATTCATAGTTTCCATATTCGTACATGGAATAATTGGCTTAAAGATTGTCAGGATTGGTGTATTTCTCGACAATTATGGTGGGGACATCGTATTCCTGCTTATCATGTTTCGATTCGACGTCCTGGCGTAGATAATTTAGAAGTTTTAGATCCTACAGATCACAATTCATGGGTAGTTGGTCATACAATTGAAGAAGCACTTCAACAAGCCTGTGAAAATTTACATTGTTCACCAGATAACTTAACTTTAAACCAAGATAATGATGTATTAGATACATGGTTCTCTTCACAATTATTTCCATTATCTGTATTTGGTTGGCCTGAACAAATACCAGACTTAAAATCTTATTATCCTGGTAGTTTGTTAGAAACTGGGCATGATATTATATTTTTCTGGGTTGCACGTATGGTTATGATTGGTTTGAAATTAATGGGACAATTACCATTTCATACGGTCTATTTACATGCTATGGTTCGTGATGCTCATGGCAAAAAAATGAGTAAATCTTTGGGTAATGCAGTCGATCCAGTAGATGTCATCAATGGAATATCTTTAGAAGGCTTACAAAAACAACTAGAACAAGGGTACACAGGGACGTCCCAATTATTGGCTATAATTCAAAAAAGGTATTGGATAATAAAAGGAACCAGCACGGTTAAGAGAGTGATAAGGAAGTGCGTGACATACCGGCGGTTTACGATAAATACAGGACGGCAATTGATGACGCCGCTTCCAGCTTGTAGAGTTCAACCAGGATGGTATAGCTTCTCAACCGTGGGAGTAGACTACTTTGGACCCTTTGTTGTCAAGAGAGGAAGATCATTAGAAAAAAAGATGTGGATGTATATTCACTTGCTTGCAAACCCGAGCAGTACATATTGAACTGACACATAGTTTGAATACTGATTCGTTTATAATGTCCTTGCTACGTTTTATTGGAAGAAGAGGGAAACCTGCAGGAATTTACAGTGACAATGGATCAAATTTCGTGGGTGCAGTCTCTGAACTAAGAAAACTCGTGCAGCAGTTGAATCAGCAGAAAATATACAAAGAACTGTCAGCTAGGCAGATTCAGTGGCATTTTATCCCCCCCTCATCCAGCCACAGGGGTGCAGTCTGGGAAGGGATGATTAAATATATACGCCGACTGTTATTGTTGATAACTAAAGAGCCGACTTTAACCGATGAGGCCTTAAGCACTTATTTGATTGAAATTGAGAGAATATTGAACGATCTACCCTTGACTCAGGTTGTCCAAGATGCTAACGATAAACTAGCCTTGTCGCCGAAAAGTCTGTTATTATTAAGAGAATGTGACGGAATAGTCGAAGAAGGTAGCATCAGAGATAAATGCGACAAACGTTGGAAACAGGTTAATCATCTTGCTAATGTGTTTTGGAAAAGATGGTTGAGAGAGTATTTACCGTCCCTACAAAAACGTCAAAAATGGATAGTTGAACACCGTAATTTTCAGAAAGGAGATGTAGTAATCGTGGCTTCTGACATATCGACCCGTGGAAAGTGGCCCTTAGGAGTAGTTGAAGATTGTGAAATAGATGACGACGGAAGAGTTAAAACGGTAGTTGTTCGTACGAACGGCAGATTAGTCAGAAGAGATATACGTAGATTATGCCTCCTTGAAGGGTCGAATTAGTTCCTCGCATATCAATGTAAGTAGGTTGAGTAGGCGTACTGCTGTAAGCCCTACTCGTTCCTCTAGTGTCATATGCTACATAATGAACCATGACCATAGGCATCAAGGTAGCTTGTGTGATATGGAGGGATTTTGGGGGCCGATGTAAGATCTGTTTTGAATACCTTGTGTGTTTGTGAAAATCCCTCCATGTATATACTTGCACTTTGTTCCTATTGATCACCTTAGTTGTACATTGTTAGTTTTTTGATTACCTTTGGATTGTTAATATTTGTATTTTATCATAGTTTTTATTTTTATTACACCTTCACTAAGTTTTTGTGCTTCCTCCCGAACTGTATCCATGTTGTTTTACTTGACACTTTTTCTTGGCGGCAGCCATATTGATTTGCTCCTCCTTCTGTGTGTGATCTATCCAGTCAGGATAGAATAGCGTTTATTTGTTGTGACTGATAATTTTCCCACAACTTTTATCAACTTTATTTTATGTAGTTTAGATTTGATTGATTGAACAATTATTGGTTGAATAGCCGGGTGGTAATATTTGTTTAGGTAACGATTTACATTTAAATTTATGATGAATTATAGAACCGCTATTTACCCGATTACTTGTTTTGATTTTGACGGGCAAGGGCGCGTGTCTGACGTACCTGGACGGCTATTCATCTATCCAAACCGTAGTTTGGATTCTACAGTTCTAAACAAATATTAATTGGTCGAAGTCGTTTGGCAATCGTTCGCGGATTTCGATTATCGTTTCTGTAAATATCTGGTCATTTCGCTTATGATGCCAACTAATCGTCGAAGGAAATCAAACTCAAAGTTCGTTGATGTAAATGAAGAATCCCTTATTATCAAGCAAGTACCTTTTGATGTCCTTAAGTGTCATGGTTCAGACTCGAATAGGGTTGATTATCATGGTAGTGACTCTAGTCTTAATTCGTTGACAGATGACGTGAAGAATCTTAGTTTAAAGGAGAAGCAAGGGCTTGAATTAGCAGGAAAGAGCGTTGTGCCCATAACGCCTGTTGTTGGTCTAGAACTACCAAAGGTTGAATTGAGTTATTTCGATGGTCAGGCAAGAGGGTATTGGAAGTTTATAAGGCAATTCGAGACCTATGTAGCATCAAGAGTCACTGATGATAGCCAACGTTTGCTCTATTTAATGCACTACTGTAAGGGCAAGGCGAAAGCTGCTATTGAGGGTTGTGTCATGATGGAAGCATCTTCTGGTTACAAGAGGGCAAGGGAAATCCTAAAACGTTTGTTCGGACAGTCTCACGTAATCGCTCGGGAAACGTTGGAAAACTTATTTAGTGCTGTAAATTTTGACTATACTGACGCGGAGGAATTATCAAACTTGGCTATTAAAATGGAAAACTGTGCTATGGTCTTGGAACAGATGAATTATACCTCTGATCTAAATTCTTTAGTTACTTTGGAAAGAATAGTGAGACTCTTGCCTCAACCTATGCAAGCCCAATGGGCGGACTGGGTGGATAAATTGACAGATGACAGAGAGCCGACGTTTCACGAACTCACTCAGTTTATCGCTTCGCGTGCGAGAGTAGCTTGTAGTAGATTTGGACGGTTAGCGAATCGTTCAAGAAAAGGACATAACGTAAAGACGAATTGTCACGTGCAATCGGAGCAGGGGAATAGTTCGACAGCGAGAACTAAATGCAGTATGTGTTCCTACGACCATGCTATTTATAAGTGTCCACAGTTCTTAGCGCTTACAGTTCCAGACCGATGGTCCCACGCTAAAAGCAAGGGTATCTGTTTTGTCTGTCTTAGACAAGGACATAAGGTCAATGAATGCAAGATGTCAAGGCTCGGTAACGTTGACAGTTGTGAGAAGAAACATCACGCTCTGCTGCACACTAACACGACAAGCAACGGTGTAAATAAGTCTGAAACCCAGAACTGCTGTGGATTTACTAGATCCCTAAGTAGCCAAGTGCGCTTAGGAATGATTCCCGTACGGTTGATGGTGGGAAATGCCGAAATGGTGGGTTATGCCTTGTTGGATAACGGGTCTGATGTGACGTTGATAAAATCGAGCTGTTTGAGGCATCTCGGGCTGAAGGAAGACCGAGCGTCAGTGGTAGTAGGGACTGAGTGGTAATAGGACGATGACGGCCACAAGGACTCCTTTCGAGGTATATTCTTTAGATCGGTCCGAACATGTGACGATCGAAGGAGCTCTGATTACGGCAAGTATACCGGGTCATAAGCCAACAAGGTCGGCAGTGAACAACTTAGTTAAGTGGCCACATTTAAGGGATGTACCAATAGATACATTAGACTCCGAAGAAGTTCTGCTGTTGATTGGTTGCGACGTGCCAGAAGCACACTGGGTGTTAGATCAGCGATTGGGTGGAAGAAGAAACCCGTACGCTGTGAAAACGTTGCTAGGGTGGACGGTCTTCGGACCTGCATCGCATCCGGAATATAGGAAAAGAGTTGTTAATCATACCAGTAAGATACAGACATTAGAGAACGAAATACGTAAGTTTTATGACGCAGAGTTTTCCGACGCTTATTCAAGTGATAAATCATTATCCGTAGAAGATAAGACAGCTATAAAGATTGTAGAAGGGGGCACGCGCTTCGACAACGGTCATTTCGTAGTCCCTATACCATGGAAAGAGAATTCAAATATGAAGGTGGGAAATTATGAAGTAGCCAACAGTAGATTACAGAATTTGAAGCGTAAATTGTTGAAGGATGACAGTCTGCACGCGAGGTATACCAAAAGTATTGAAAGTAATTTTACAAAAGATTTGTGCAAAGAAGAGTCTTTGATAGAAATGTCGAGGAGTTATGATACCACTCATCGAACACTAGGAATACAATGGGATTTTAAACAAGATGTATTCAAGTTTTACTTCGATGCACCTGAAAGGCCTCTGACTAGGAGAGGGGTTCTATCTATAGTTTCTTCTCCGTTCGATCTTTTGGGTTTAATTGCTCTAATCTTTCTTACTGTCAAGATCGTCTTGCAACACTATGTATGTCTCACTTATCTGGGATCAGCCTCTCAACGAGCCATTTATATCTGCGTGGCTAAATTGCGTATAATTTCCGCGTTTACATGTCCTAGATTTGCAGGATTTCAAGGATTCATTGCTTTAGATGCCGTTCGGAAAGCTATCGACGAATTATGCTTGTATAGATGTGAGAAAAATAATCCTGTGTCTTTACCGATATGTTCCCGATGCAAAGATATTGTTGAAACATTGTTGAAACCTCAATGGTACCTACGTTGTCAGGACATGTCTAATGCGGCAATGAAATAGGTACCTGAAGGTCGATTATGTATTATTCATAGTTTCCATATTCGTTCATGGAGTAATTGGCTTAAAGTTTGTCGGGATTGGTGTATTTCTCGACAATTATGGTGGGGACATCGTATTCCTGCTTATCATGTTTCTATTCGACGTCCTGGCGTAGATAATTTAAAAGTTTTAGATCCTACAGATCATAATTCATGGGTAGTTGGTCATACAATTGAAGAAGCACTTCAACAAGCCTGTGAAAATTTACATTGTTCACCAGATAACTTAACTTTAAACCAAGATAATGATGTATTAGATACATGGTTCTCTTCACAATTATTTCCATTATCTGTATTTGGTTGGCCTGAACAAATACCAGACTTAAAATCTTATTATCCTGGTAGTTTGTTAGAAACTGGGCATGATATTATATTTTTCTGGGTTGCACGTATGGTTATGATTGGTTTGAAATTAATGGGACAATTACCATTTCATACGGTCTATTTACATGCTATGGTTCGTGATGCTCATGGCAAAAAAATGAGTAAATCTTTGGGTAATGCAGTCGATCCAGTAGATGTCATCAATGGAATATCTTTAGAAGGCTTACAAAAACAACTAGAACAAGGGTACACAGGGACGTCCCAATTATTGGCTATAATTCAAAAAAGGTATTGGATAATAAAAGGAACCAGCACGGTTAAGAGAGTGATAAGGAAGTGCGTGACATACCGGCGGTTTACGATAAATACAGGACGGCAATTGATGGCGCCGCTTCCAGCTTGTAGAGTTCAACCAGGATGGTATAGCTTCTCAACCGTGGGAGTAGACTACTTTGGACCCTTTGTTGTCAAGAGAGGAAGATCATTAGAAAAAAAGATGTGGATGTATATTCACTTGCTTGCAAACCCGAGCAGTACATATTGAACTGACACATAGTTTGAATACTGATTCGTTTATAATGTCCTTGCTACGTTTTATTGGAAGAAGAGGGAAACCTACAGAAATTTACAGTGACAATGGATCAAATTTCGTGGGTGCAGTCTCTGAACTAAGAAAACTCGTGCAGCAGTTGAATCAGCAGAAAATATACAAAGAACTGTCAGCTAGGCAGATTCAGTGGCATTTTATCCCCCCCTCATCCAGCCACAGGGGTGCAGTCTGGGAAGGGATGATTAAATATATACGCCGACTGTTATTGTTGATAACTAAAGAGCCGACTTTAACCGATGAGGCCTTAAGCACTTATTTGATTGAAATTGAGAGAATATTGAACGATCTACCCTTGACTCAGGTTGTCCAAGATGCTAACGATAAACTAGCCTTGTCGCCGAAAAGTCTGTTATTATTAAGAGAATGTGACGGAATAGTCGAAGAAGGTAGCATCAGAGATAAATGCGACAAACGTTGGAAACAGGTTAATCATCTTGCTAATGTGTTTTGGAAAAGATGGTTGAGAGAGTATTTACCGTCCCTACAAAAACGTCAAAAATGGATAGTTGAACACCGTAATTTTCAGAAAGGAGATGTAGTAATCGTGGCTTCTGACATATCGACCCGTGGAAAGTGGCCCTTAGGAGTAGTTGAAGATTGTGAAATAGATGACGACGGAAGAGTTAAAACGGTAGTTGTTCGTACGAACGGCAGATTAGTCAGAAGAGATATACGTAGATTATGCCTCCTTGAAGGGTCGAATTAGTTCCTCGCATATCAATGTAAGTAGGTTGAGTAGGCGTACTGCTGTAAGCCCTACTCGTTCCTCTAGTGTCATATGCTACATAATGAACCATGACCATAGGCATCAAGGTAGCTTGTGTGATATGGAGGGATTTTGGGGGCCGATGTAAGATCTGTTTTGAATACCTTGTGTGTTTGTGAAAATCCCTCCATGTATATACTTGCACTTTGTTCCTATTGATCACCTTAGTTGTACATTGTTAGTTTTTTGATTACCTTTGGATTGTTAATATTTGTATTTTATCATAGTTTTTATTTTTATTACACCTTCACTAAGTTTTTGTGCTTCCTCCCGAACTGTATCCATGTTGTTTTACTTGACACTTTTTCTTGGCGGCAGCCATATTGATTTGCTCCTCCTTCTGTGTGTGATCTATCCAGTCAGGATAGAATAGCGTTTATTTGTTGTGACTGATAATTTTCCCACAACTTTTATCAACTTTATTTTATGTAGTTTAGATTTGATTGATTGAACAATTATTGGTTGAATAGCCGGGTGGTAATATTTGTTTAGGTAACGATTTACATTTAAATTTATGATGAATTATAGAACCGCTATTTACCCGATTACTTGTTTTGATTTTGACGGGCAAGGGCGCGTGTCTGACGTACCTGGACGGCTATTCATCTATCCAAACCGTAGTTTGGATTCTACAGTAGTTACTTCAATGGCAGTAATATATAGAAGAAAGATTGTGTATGAGGATATAATACAAGAAGAGAGAATTAGTTCAAAGAAATAAAGGCATGAAGCAATTTTAATCTCAGTTTAAGGGAAGACAAAGTGTATACACGGACACCATTGTGATCGATTCTGAGCCATGTCACCAAGAGTCTGCAAGTATTGGTAACGATTGTCACGCAGACCCCGACCAAGTAGTCTGCATCTACCACCAAGTTGGTGACTTTAAGCACTGATGCCACGTTTTGGTTTGGCCGCCTCTAACTTTCTTCCAACCATCCCCAAAACCGGTTAGTATTGCACGGCATGGTAATCAGTATTCAGGCCTACGTAACACGTGGACCAACCATTTCAATCGATCAAGATTCACAACTTCATCAACTGATTTACTATCATTTCCTAATACCCTGAGTCTAACCTCACTATTACTCACGTGGTGATCCCAGCAGACGCCAGCAATATTTTTAAGGCATCTGTGGTCAAATACTAGTGTCTTTTACTCTTAATGGCCATGTTTCCCTGCCGTAAATTAAAACAGAACGAACTGCCGCATAGTATACTCGTTCTTTTATTGATAGACTGATATCTCGCCTTCGCCACAGGTGACGTAAGTTGGCAAAAGTCAAGCAAGATTTTTGAATCCGTGCTAAGATTTCGTCAGGCACCAGCCCATTAGGGCTGATCAGACTTACAAGATAAGTGGAGTTGTCAACGCGTTCGACCACTTCACTCCCTAACCTCACTTCAGGTGTTGACGCAGACCAGTCCTGAAGCGACAACTTGCATTTTGAGGGGAAGAAGCGCATTCCAAACATTCTGGCATTGTTGCTTAGTGCTACCAAAAGACTGCATATTATCAGCGTCTTCACCAAACAGGACTATGTCATCTTCGTATTCTAAGTCGATAATTGGACCTCCTGGGAGGAGATCAATGCTCGAGAATTCAGTCGACGAGAATGTTATTTCCATCAATAGGTCTATGATGAAGTTAAACAAAAATGGAGAAAGTGGACAGCATTGACGGATACCACTTGAGGTTGCAAAAGCAGATGACAGTTCGCCATAAGCTCTGACTCGACTAGTAGTATTCGAGTAAGGAACCTTCACAAAGTTTATGTACTTCTGGGGTACGCCTTTCAATGACAGACACTGCCACAGAACCTCGCGGTCTACCGAGTCAAATGCTGCTTTTAAGTCAAGAAAGACCACCACTGTCGGACGTCGATAAGTATGCCTGTGTTCTAGAACTTGACGAATGGTGAATATGTGGTCGATGCAGCCACGACCAGGTCTGAAGCCAGCTTAATTCTGTCGTATTTGCAGTTCACGAGTCTTTGTTAGGCGTCGTATAATTATTGATGCTAGTATTTTAGATGCTATGTTAGTCAAACTAATCCCTCTATGGTTGTCACAGGATGATTTTGACCCTCTCTTATATATTGGGACGATAAGTGATTGTTACCAGTCAGATGAGTTTAACGTCCAACTCCCACATTTTAGCTAAAATATTAGTCAACCTAATCGCTAAAATTGGACCACCATCCTTAAAGACTTCTGGAGCCAATCCATCTGGACCAGCTGCTCACCTCGTTTCAGATTAGCTATAGACTTTTTGAACTTCAGCAAGAGTAGGGGGACCTACTTCAATGTTCCATTCACGCTGTCTGGGAATGGAGGGTAGTTGTAGAGTAGCTGAAGGCCAGCTGAACTGTTCCCTAAAGTGTTCCGCCCATCATTCTAAACGTCTGGACTGGGAGTAGATAGGAATGTCGTCTTTTCCCGAGATACTCTCACCTACACTTGACTTATTAGTTCCAGTTTCTTTTATTAGCCTGTAGAGCTGTCTTGTGTTCCCTATAGCCGCCGCCTTTTCCATCTCTTTTGCTTTCGTTGCCCACCACTGCTCACGGTCGTTCTTTAGACTTTTGGTTAACCTAGATCTGATTTGTTGTCGCTCTTCATCGTGTTCAGAGCCTGCTGGGATGAGTTTACGAAGATCTTTCAGTGTGATAGACTTAGTAGAAATCCACTGGTTTTTCGTGACCCTTCAGTTCAAACCACAAATAGGTGTCGCTGCTATTTCCACAGCTGTCTGTATATCTTTCCAAGCAACATCTGGGTCAACCTCGTTTTCAGAACTACCTAATTTTGACCTCAGTTGTTCCTGGAACCTACTTTTGGTTTCCACCCTATTCAAGTCAGTTCTAATGGGTCTTTCTACTGTGGCTCTTTTGCGTCCAGTTAGGCGCAAGCAGATGCGTGCCCGTATTAGGGCGTGGTCGGAGTCCAAGCAGGTACTCCAGAATGAGCGACAATCTTGTACCGACCCTCTCCAACGATGACTGATGGCAATATGGTCTATTTGAGTCCATCGTTGGTTTGGTGCAAGGGGTCGCCAGGTTAGATGATGTCTTTCCTTGTTTAAAATGTGTGTTCGCAAGAAATAAACGATTTTCTGAACACAGTTGCAGCGGATGATTACCATTATCTGTTCCTTGTGCCGGAATACTAAAATACCTACTTAAATGCCTTTCTGTTTGGTTTAGACTACCTAACTGGGCATTAAAGTCACCTGCTACGAGTACTATTTCTGAACGTTTAGCTTTTTGAATAAGTTCAGAAAGCTTTCTGTAAAAGTCATCTTTCACTTCATCTGAGATGCAGTCGGTGGGGGCGTAGGCAGAAACAAAGAAAAGGCAATGACGTGTGTCCCTATCCTTCCGAGTTCTTACGGAGCCGTTTAGCCGAACAGCAAATAGACGAATTTTAACGGGGATCCACTCTAATAGTGCTTGTTCCGCCCTCATGCTTACTGCTATACCTACACCTGCCAGTCCACGAGAACTGGCCGTCGGGTCAACAGATACACGGAGGGTGTATCTCGTTGACTCTCCGTTTTGCCGAGGTGAGGTCAAGTGAATGACCACACTGGGATTCTGTATGCGTGTTTCGGAGACAAAACATACATCAATGGTACGAGATTCTAGGGTTTTAGACAGAGAGCCTTGCTGGCCGATTTGACCTAGGGTGTGTACGTTGAAGGCTGCAATGTGTGGTTTGGAGCGAGGTTTCAGTAGACCTGGGACAGTGTTTTGCGCACTAGAATCGTTGGCTATGGTGACACTTGAGGGGGAAGCCGAAAGGGGAAGTTTAGAGGTGAATGTCGATGTAGGAGGAATAATAGGAATTGAAGAGGGAGGTTGATTATGAATACAGTGGTCTTGAGCGCTGTTAGATATATGAGTTTGAGTTGCCATATATTAGAGATTAAAACCTTATAGTGGTAGAGGTAATAATATGAGCAGTAATCGGAAACACTAGGGTTTGAAAATGTTATTCAAGGAGTATAATCCAGTGAAATAAATTTGAAAAGAGAAAAAAGGACGTGAAGAACTTAGATTAGAACTTGGGAGAACACAAAGAGTGGATGCACCTGAGTCACTGCAAACGATTTTGAGTCATGTCATTCAGGGTCTCTAACCATTGGTCGCTATCATCTCGCAGACCCCAAATGCCCTGGTACGGCCGAGAGTGGGGAGAGTCCGTTCTCCCTCTCGAAATGCTCTCACATGGCCACGCGTATATAGTCTGTCAGGGAAATCCTACTCATTGCCTTCTCGTGGCGGGGGTGTTGTTTACGAAAATGAGAGGACGAAAAGTGAATGTCCGTCGCTTCAACCGGATTCCAAACCAATGGTGCACATGGGCTCCAGAATCCTGCGGGAACAAATGGCGTATGAACCGATTTTTGGTCACGGGTTTCCATGGGACTGCATCTCCTTACGATGCTCCACTGCCTTGTGGATCAGACGCTCAGGTCGAAGGCTCGGAGTGTGGCTCCCTAAGAAAACCACCTGCTTCGGTCTGGGCACCCGGGCAGTATCACAGCCTCACACATATCGAATGAGATTTGTGGGGCGCAATGTATTTGGTGCCTCTTTGTACCAATATCTATGTGTTGAAATAATAATAATATAAGTCTACACCTACTAACACGGGTCAGTTCACTTGTCAGTGACTTCATGGATTTGTGCCAGACCAAAACATAGCTTTCTACATACAAAACGTTTGATGGAACCATCATCTCTCCTGCTGATCAGTATGTCTAGAAAAGGAGGCTGGTTATTCTTCTCTCCTTCGCATGTAAGAGAAATATGCTTTTGACTTGTGTTGAGTTCTTTTAACAAGAGGTTCACATCTTCAAGTTTATCACTTATGATTATGATGTCATCTACGTACTGCTTATACAGGCATATCTTCTGAATCGAGTCTTCAGCCAGATTTTCCACATATTCCATAAACACATTAGCCAACAACGGTCCAAAACAGCTATGCATAGCTACGCCATCAATCAAGTGCTCATCATCAAAAGTGAATTTTATTTTGTCAGTACATAATAATAATGTTTTGTCAGATTGTGTGTAGGTGACCAACAAATTGATATATTTGGACGTAAAGGGGTGTCAGGTTTATGAAATTTTAGTAATCTCTATAAATTAGGATACACCGAACCCATGTTTTAATTAATCAAACTCCTCTTTCTTGATAGCATTCGTGTTCAACAATTTGATTACATTTGAGTTTACTCCCCTTTTTAATTTACATAATCCGCCAGCGTCAATATCAGTCATAAATTTGCTTTTATCACTGAAAATGGATTTCATTTTTGTAATAGGACTTATTCATAATAATGACATCTGATCCTTTATCATGTTCAATTATAATAATATCAGCATTATTTCGCAACTATTTTAATGACTTGAAGTGCTCAGAAGTTAACATGCTTCTCTGCTTTGGTCCAAGAGAATGAAACTAGTGTGCTAAACCCACTAGTTTAGCTTTAAACCAACTTTTATTCTCTAAGGATGAAGCGGGTAAAGTACTCAATAGATCATAGAGGTTTTCTAAAGGGGTAATGATTGTTACTCCAGAGATTTGAGTTGCATGGAAAGAAAAATTAAAACGCATAGAAAGTACCTCCTTTTCATGAACGGACAATACAATGGAGGATAAATTAGTGATATATCTATCAGGATTGTATGGGAAAGAAGTGAGATGAATATATTATCATTACAGCAAGATTTTTTCGGCTTTTTTTAGATCCATTGTTTCGTCTTCAAAATGCAAGTACCACGAAAATTGATGACTTTGATATGGCAAACTATAGCTATTTCTGCCAATACAGGCAAAGCAGGATAGACAAACATCTTCCTCAATCGCAAAACATTTGGTTGTGACCAATCATAAGGTTGACATCAAGTCAGCCTTTGTAGTGTTGTACAAAAGCCTTGAAGAACGCACACTAAGGTTTATTGAAGCCTTGGCTATACGGAGACTGAAACCCTCTTCATGTGTTCAAAGACAATTTGTTCTTACCGTTAACCTACCCTAGTAATAGTGATTTATTATCCAGCGTGGTTTTCACATTATGTACTTTATTATTCTTTATTTCCGCTTACCTTTTGATTTTTCTAGTTGACCTTTAATTTTTCACATAAAAATGTCTTAACAATTATATATGTGATCAGATTGTTTGAAATGTATTGCGCAAATATATCACATGATTCTGATAACCTTCGTCTTCTCACTGCATTACTGAAATAAACAGGATACCTTATAAGAATCAGGATATTATCTTAAATAATTCCATATTCTACCCATGAATAAATCTTGTCAGAAATAAGGGGAGACGTATTACGTACAAATTTAATGGATGAGTTAGAAAGAGCAATGATGTGAAATTTATAATTCGACCGTTAAATTTTATTAAATTCACTACTTTCTGTTTGCTCAGAATTTTCTAACCGCTCATCTGAGTGATCGCTGTTTTCACCAGATTTAGATTTTGACTTTGATTTCAGTTTTTTTTTATTTAATCGTTTTGCTTTCTTCATTTGACGCTTAGCACGCTTTCTAGCAGTTTTTTCAGCAGCTAGATCATTTAATGCTTTTTGCTTCATTTGGAACTCTCTGTCTAAACGTTCCTAAAGAAATTAATAGTGATACACAATAAAATGTCGTACCTCTTCTGCAGTTTTTTCAATCATTTCTAAACGAGTATATTCTCTTCGTCTAATCCCTCTATAAATGTGAAAGTCCCCACTGCCCACTCCAGCGGCAGAGCCTAAAATTTGTTTGGATTGAAAAGTGGCATTACCCCATACATTTCGAACGAATTCAGGTGGTGGTTTAGGCAGCTGAGGTTGAGCTAATTCAGGAGCTACGAGCGCTTCTTCCTTTGTATGAAATGAACGTAAACAAGTATTTGGCAAACTTACCGGATGTGCGAAATATTTCTCAATATCACGCCGCACGAAGTCATACGTGCCCATTTTACGATACTCATTACGCTTAATTTCTTCACCAGTTTCTAGATTCACATCTTTTTGAGCGTTATTTAGATTCATAGGTATGAAACAAATTTCAACGTTTGTCTAGGTATCCAAAAGCATAAAATGTACCGAATAAATTATAAACATTTACAGTATTTGCGTGTCTAAAAACGAAACTAAAACTGGTAATGCGTGGAGCCTTTGCTATCGCTTACACATGTCTCCGTCATTTACATGGGCAGTAGTTTTTCGAACAAAACTTCAACCATTAAAATTTTCTTTTGAAATATAGTAACTATGTTTTTCTATAATAATGCATCGAATATCGTCATCTATGCCAGGTATATTTACTAATTGGTTGTGATGAACAATTCATTGGAACTATTGATAGCTTTTATTATACTTGAAGGAAATACAGGTAGTTTAAAAGATCAACTTTACACTAAAATCGTTACTTATACGAACTTGAACTGTGTTCTTACTTTTATATCCTTGAAACGAACGAATCAAGTGGTATTTTTCGTGGCCGTTTTTTATTTCGAAAGAGTTTAGTGTTAGTGAAGCGTTTCCTTTGTAATTATTATTAGTGAATGACGATATGAGAAAACTCAAGAACAAAAACAAACGCAATAGTGAAAATTTCAGCTAACAAAATGATCCACAACTTATTTCGTTTTACAAAGATGTACTACAGACTTGACCTTTATTCGTTGTTTTCTTAAGCAAGTTTCGTGAAGATTCTGATAACAGTGGAAAAACGAGCTGTAAGTTCCAGTATTTCGTTTGCAAAATACCTCCAGTAATAACAAGTAAATAGCTATAGGTTCCAGGTTCCATTAACTGGCACAATTTAACGCAGCTGCACAATAATAATGTCAGTGTAGATTAAACGACCTAACTATATCTTTACAAACTAATAAATGTTGGGGTTGGGTGAAAGCTTTTAAAACGAGCCATTTGATAAAATGTAGTAAGTGAGATAATTCCGAAATACATTGAACTATCTAGCCAGTTTACCTGAACATACATATATCAGAGAAAATGTGTAAGGTAATATATGATACAGATCGATAGTCTGTGTAGACAATACCTGGATGGATTAGTAATCCATTAGGGACAATAATCTGTGGCTGATAGATCTCCGTAGTCATCAAAAGGTGAACTGAAGGTAACCGAAACGCATAAATCCGACCACACGTAGAAAGTTATACGTTGAGGCAAGACACAATGTAAGTTTTCTAAGTATCACTATGAATCCACATCATTCAACGAAAAATCCTTCAGGTGGATTTAATAGTTTGTAATCATAATCAGACAAACGAATCACAGTTTTTACCTCTTGTTAATTAGATCCCGAAATCGTATGATTACCTTGGTATAGGTATGAACAAAACTGTTGCTTATAATATCACCGACGTAAGCTTTAACATGATATGAATGATATAGAGTATCGTTATTCCAAAAACTCCAGGTTCATGTGAAAAAAGTCGTAAGTAACCTCAAAAGTGATCGCTTTATGATTTAAAAACATCGAAACAATCATACAATGAATGTGATAGGTCATAAGGCTGTATACGAATTAACGTACATTGTCTAAAGAAAAACTAACAAGTTCTATGAACACTCAATGAAGAGCTCTATCGAAAACCTGGACACGATTCAATAAAGGAAGAAGACAACAATTAACAACAGCCGAACAAGAGCAGAGAAAGTCAAGGCACAGGCTTAATACACAGAAGCAAACAAACAAGTGAAGAGGAGCATTAGAGCTGACAAACAGAACTATGTGGAAGACCTAGTAACGACACAGGAAAAAGCTGCAAAGAAGGAAGTATGAAACAACTACATGATACAACGGAGAAGCTAATATGGAAATACAGTAAGCCAGCGAGATCGATCAACGACAAAGAAGGCAAGTCAATCACTGGAATTCAAGAAAAGAGGAACAGATGGATTGATCACTGAGGAACCCTTGAATGAGCCAGCCCCAATGAATCCACCGGATATTGTAGTAGTACTTACAGATCTTCCTATAGATGCCACTCCACGAACGACCGAAGAAATCAGGGTGTCTATCAGACAAATCAAGATTAGAAAAGCTGTAGGACCTGAGAATATACCAGCTGAAGATCTTAAGTTTAAATCAGACATAGAAGTAACTGCAAGTATGCTTTACACTATATTCAGGAAGATTTGGCAGGAGGAAAAAGTGCCCACAGACTGGAAAGAAGAACACCCCATCAGGATACCAAAAATGGTGGTCTGAGCAAATGTGAGAACTAAAGAGACATCACGCCGCTGTCAGTACCAGGGAAAATCTTAAACAATGTTGCCGAACCGGATGAAAAATTCAGTAGACTCTCAGCTTCGCGATCAGCAGGCTGGATTATATAAGAATCGGTCGTGCATTGACTAAACCATGACACTTCGGATTACTGTTGAACAATCAAATGAATGGAACTTGTCACTATACACCAGCTTCCTTGATTATGAAAAAGCATTCGAAAGTCCGGATAGGTGGACTTTATGGAAACTTCTTCTACACTATGGTGTACCGGAAATCGTCAACACTGTACGGAATTCATATGACGGTTTACACTGCAAATTTGTTTATGCGGGACAGCTGATCGATGCATTGCAAGTAAAGATCAGTGTCACACAAGGCTGTTTACTGTCGCTTTTCCTCCTGGTGGTCGACCGGATTGTGAAGACCTCCCCATCTCAAGGGAAGCACAGAATACAATGGACAGCTTGGATGCAACTAGACGATTTGGACTTCGTAGATGACTTAGCTCTTCTGTCTGATGCATAACAACAAATGCAGGTCAAGACAATCAGTGTGGAGGAAGCCTCCGCATCAGTAGGCCTCAACACACACAAAGGTAAAACCAAGGTCCTCAAATACAACACTGTGAACAAGCCAATCTCACTTGGTGGAGAAGCTCTGGGAGATGTGGAATCTTTCACGTATCTGATCAGCATCATCGATGAACAAGGAGGATCTGATGCAGACAGAAAGGTGATGATTGGCAAAGTAATGGACGCATCCATACAATTGAAGAGCTTATAAAACTCAAAACAACTGCCAACCAAAATCAAAGTGAGAATCTTCAATACGAAAGGTCTACTGTACGGAGCTGAGACGTGCAAAGTACTACAGCCATCATCAAAAAGGCAGAAGTATTTATAAGCAGTTATCTATACAAGATACTCAATGTCCGTTGACCGGAAACCCTCAGCAACAGCCTACTATAAGAGAGAACAAATTAAGTTTTAGCTGAGGAGGAAATTAAGAAAGGACACTGGAAGTGGATAGGACATACACTACAGAAATCACCAAACTGCATCACTAGGCAAGCGCTTATCTGGAATCCTGGAGGGAAACGGGAAGGAGGAAGGTCGAACACACTACGTCGAAAATTGGAAGCAGACACCAAGAGGATGAATAGCAACTGGAAAGGATTGCCCAGGGCAGAGTTGGATGGAAAATGCTGGTAGGCGGCCTATGCTCCTTAACGAGGGGTAACGGGAGTAAGTAGGTACTCAAATGTTATTACTTTGAAATAATTACTAACTTTTAAATATCGTTTAGCGTACCGCCAAGCAGTTTGCAGTCATTAATGCTCCAAGTAAGAAGCAGGTACTAATTGCAGCAAATGACTTGTTGGTGAAGAACTTGCACGTACCCTACCTGGTGTATGTGGACCATAAAATAGTGCTCAACCAGATGACGATTGGTCAATCATCAGGAGTGAGGTTATCTACTACTGTAGTGAGCTACACAAACATACTCCTTCCCTAAAAGCTATTTACAGACTTCGAAGGATTTATTGGTTTCGTTCGAATTACCTGTCATGCCGATAATGTGACAAAAACACTGCCACTAAATACAGGGAAGTCCAAAAAGTAATCACAGTAATCCTATTGGTCTTTTAAAAAAAAGGCATTGAAACGGAAACCAGAGTATTTGTATGATTTAGTCGGCATGGATGTGGCTGAAATGAATGCTGCAATTATGTGTGTTCATTATATGAAGTTCAGGCTGCTCGACGCTATAGTGTGACCGACTGCACAGTGGGCACGTTCTAATTATGACTGTTTATAAAGTTTTTCTACACAAGTAGAGACGCTGCCATCAATAACTGCATTAACGTCTGTTGACATCGGGTTTGTGTTTGAGTAACATTTACAATTTAAGTTGTTTTAGATTCGCAAAACTTCATGCTGTACTGTATCAATGTCGTCAGCAATATTAAACTCCAGTGACAATGTTATGCAGCTCATGTCTCAGTCTAAGTTTGATGTGCATGACAATCTATGGGAACTTGACGTAAGATTATCAAGTTCTTTTTTTTGACATCTGAAGAGGAACTGTGAACGTTGGATGCGTGTCTAGCAAGAAGACGCGAGGGACAAACTCATTGGATTATAACTTTACATGTCAGACGGTCATTGTGCCGCAATCAATGAATGATAATCCCAAAACTTCCATGCGCTATATCTCATCGTACGCAGTGAAACCTGAAACGACCAGCCATATTACACTCTTGGCAATACAAGAAAAGAACTTCAGAAGCGCAAAATTTTTATTAGTATATCAATTAGTTATGTTATAGTCATTAGGCGCACTAACACCGCGTATTTTATCGCCAACTTCCGCAAAAAAAGACCTTGTGAAATTGTATAACATCGCAAGCTTATTTTTATGAAGTGAGATGAACTCTAAAAGCGCTGTCGGAGAGAAAATGTAAGCAGTAATTTGAAATGACAACTTTCGATTGCTGTCCTATAGATTCAGTGTTCTGCATCGACAAACATTACTGGAAGTGTCACTATATGTTGTCAGTTGTTGGTTGGTTTTTACTAAAATTCGGGATTCACAAAACAGTTACTACGATTCTGAATGGTAACAGTGATTTACCAGTGAGGTGGTATTTTATAAGTTCTTTGTATCGTAACTGTAATTTCCTCACAAACTATTTACCTATATGTCTGCTTTCTAACTTACATATGCTATGTTAAGACGATATAAACGTATATAGTGAGAGAATGCATGATTCAATATTGAGTCGATAGTTATAATACACTCCTAACAAATAGTAATATAATTGACTCAAAAGTCAAATTTATAATTTTTCAGGATAGACATAAATTTCATCTCAAGATTCACTATAAAAAGATACATTGAAATATAGTCACCTGTAGCAATTCGCGTCTGACCAGAAAGTACTTTGTGTACTAAGGGAGCATTCAGAGTAGCGTAAGTGATGAGGGCTGAAAAGGAGAACAAAAGAAAAGGTGAGTCGACGACCCAGCAAGCCCACACAATGTACTTAAATTTATAAGGCAAAGCAACAGACGACAATTACCAATCACACAAACTTCACGTTAAGACAATCTTGAAATCGAAACTGGCAACAGATAGTTGAACGAGTAGGAGCATATCACGTGTCAAGTAAACACAGCGGGCCACACAGTGCATATATATGCATAAATCAGCTACAGCTTACAATCTCCTCACTAAGGTTTACACGACTTTGTAGAGTTGAAATAGTGGCTGGCATTCTGTATTTGAATAGTGCGATGTGGTCAGCTATATAAATTCTCCATATATATATATATATATATATATATATATATATATATATATATATATATATACATCCGTAACTACTACATAGTTCTTAAAACATTCTTACTGACTGGTCAATTCAATTGCTTTTGTTTCTGTTATGCTATAGCTGAAAGAAATTCATGCGTTGTTTTACTGCTTCTTACCTATAACTAGTAGTGGTACTGCTGCATCAACTGGTTCCGTCACGGTTTCTGTAAACCTGAACGTTATTTTCCGAGATTTCTCGATCAAAAGTTTTTCAGTTGGAAAGAATTAGAACGCGGCTTTAAGGATTTTCAACAAATGAAACAGTAATCTCATGAGTTGATATGACATGCACTCATTATGTTCATCAACAAAGTTAAGAAAATAATGGTGAACCTTAAAAGTATTTACATGCTGCTTTCGAGTGCACGTTTAGTGTTTTTATTTGTGAGTGCTGTATCTATTAAGAAATTGAAGTCTTTAATTGTCCTGTTAATTAGGCATTGCAGAAGATGGCAATGAGAATTGCAAGGGCAACTATATTACCGAGAACTATGGAAGAAAACGATCATGAACCTCTTCCGTCATTGAGCCAAACTAATACCGAATATCCGTTTGAGGAAATCAGTGATATGTTAGAAAGGTTCATGAGACCCAACAAAATGAGACCAAGTCAGATATACTATCAGTCTCTTGCAGCAAGTTCTTTACCATGTAGCATCGTCAAATGACTTAGACGCATTACGTGCTATGTGAAGGCAAGTAAAATGGCCAAATGCCCGGGATACGCTATAAGTATGTTGTATATGTTCGTCCTTTTGTCCATCAAACGAAGCCGGATGGACGACTTTGGAGAGTAAAGCGGTAAATAATTGTTATTATGCTCACTCCTCTAGAGGCCAAAGTTTATCGGTCGCCAAGCCATGTTTTTCTTGAACTATGGTGTCATTCAGTACACGATAGCGTCATCTAGAATGATGTGCAACCATCCATGGAATGAAAACTATCTGACAGATGTTTCAGTCTTCGGTTTTAGCTTGCTGAGATTTGTCTGATTCAAATACCGTCCTTATTACGGAAATCTGCTTATAGAGAAGGAAACAGGCAGTTTAAAGTAAACGTAATTTGTAACAGCCTAGATTTTAGCCTTCCTCTATTCGAATTATGTTTTTTGGATAACGTTTAAAAAATTTCTTTGGTAATTATGTCTTCGAAAACTGTCGGTTTCGATAACATTCACCATAGAACCGTTTCAAACTCAGTAAGTCCAGTTTTCCTTCCTGCCGAAAATTTAAGTCTTATTGAATCCACCTGTCCAACTAAAACTCCTATTCTATGTTTCAGGTACTCAGTTGAGACAAGTCGTACAGTGTACGTTTGTTGCATATTACCATTTTACTCCAACTTTTAAGTGTCATACGTTTGACCTTAGAAAAATGGAAATATTATATTACATTCAGTATATACATGTTCGCTAAGTAGACAATGACGTGGTGAGAAAGACCGTCGTCGTGTTCTAAGTAAGAAGCTAAACGAGTGTGTAGATATATGTGTCGTACTATGTGGTGTGCCCTTAAGTTACTGGTATTCCATCATGAGTATTTGAGGCATCGCTCGCAAATTATAGGACATTCGGGTTAACAACTGGGAGATTAGAACACAGCACTCTATAAATATGGCTTGTTTACCGGCGGCGATGGTTAGGACAAGTATTACGCATGTCCGCCTACCAAGCACCGTGAGGTGCCATGATGGGTGATACAGATTGTAAGAAGGCTAGAAGCGTGCCGATTTGCTTCGGATGGTATTAAGTGAAAGGCCCTGGGTCTGTGACATGCACTACTTTTAGTTGTCACTTATTACGTGTGAGCTCAATGCCAAGGAGATTGTACTTCATGGATTTCTAACGAGAGTTAACTTCATAAATCAAGATAGAATCGGATTTACGAACTTATTCAGAAACAATTTCACAAATAAAGTAATATTAAGTACACATTCATATAAAGTCTTCATTTACATTGACAATGCAATGTTGTAGTCTTTATTTTTATTTCTGAAACCGAGGTTAAACCCAAGCAACTTACAAACAGTGGAAGCGGTTGTGGAACTAAAACAAATGCATGTATATATGAACGTGAAATAAGTAAACAAACGAACTAAATTAAAGTTTTTTAAGCAAAAAAGGATTTAGAAGACTGGTTTACTAACATTTTCATCCACATAGGTTAAAGATGGGGCCATTTCCTATAACCTTTGCAAAGTATAGTATATGCTAAATAACGTATTGTACAGCCTTTATACTTTTCCTTCCATTTACCTATTCTGATGAATTCGCGTCTCGTTTTACGGGAAAATATACAAGGTGACTTAGTGTTCGATAAAATAAAATTGCCAGTAGGGTAAGAGGTTTTTAATCTTTATTCACAGCCGATTGCATTTAATTAAGACGTAGAACACTCCTCTTCTGGGACAGTCAACTGCTCTTTTCCGATAACCTAACAAAGCTGCCAGTTGGTCATCCACATATCAGTGTTAACTCCGGGAAGAATTTTTTAGAGGTAGTGATTTTGAAGTATGGTCGAAGCCAGACGTATAGATTACATACCATCCCTACGGTTTTACGTGTAATTAATTAATGAAACAAATTGGTGATATGTTATGACAAGGGGTAATATGAAAAATATAGCACAATATTATCACATCCAGGTTCTAAACTTCAGCTTCCGGGATCTAGTTACATGAAAGTGCATGCAGAATTTCATACTGATCGCCTTCAAGTTTTGACGCTCAAGAGCACCAACGGAAGTGAAAATGTAAGCAACTTTAATTATCAAACTTATGTGCTTCATTAATTTCCTCAAGTACCATTATCATGTTGCCTAAACTGAATAATATTACAATCAAATATGCTAAACCAAAGAAGTATCGTATTTACTGTCTCATTTGAAAAGACATCATAATTAAAGTAGCTGACTATGGACAATAAAGCCTATAAAACCATGAAACAAACCATGGACCAATAGGACGTTCCTGGGAAATGAAATACCATATTGTTTCAAGACTGAACACTTCAATCATTCAGGCATTAAAATACGATCTACAGCACAACTGCAAGGACTAAACTTAACCTCAAGGTTTTCGCCATTGCTCACTGACAGTCTACTTCAAACAACCCCAAATACTAAGTTTGTTACAATTTAGGATCTCATTCCAGCCCAGGAACCGATTTTGTGATTCTTCTATGTGTGCGTTATCCAATCTGATTATCTTTCCACAGCGGATTTTGAAACACTATATTATCGTACTCTAACTGCACCTAATAAACCTGTTAAAAGTTAGCGTTGGCCTACATTTATCAAACTGGCTAAAAGTCCACTTGAGAGTCACTAGTAAGGGGTTAGTTCAGCAAGTACTTTTCACAGTTAACATTAGACAACAGGGTACCAAGATCCCAAGATCTTTCCTAGCATGGGTAACATCTATAAGGAGATTTTCCAAAGTGTATGTGAAATTTGCGCTATGTCTCAAAAGGACCGCTTTACAATGAAGTATTGAAAGTAAATCTATAACTATTTACACAACCTTCAAAGACAGAAAGATCCTCCTGAATTTTCGGCTTGCAATAGTGATTACAACATACTTTCCGAAGCTTGAAATTATTACTGAAGAGTAAAAATTCAGTGTAATGTCATTTGAATAACTTAAAAATAGAAAAGATCTTAATACCAAACCCTGGGGTATCACATAATGAATTACAGTAGCTCATATAAATGAAGAATATGCTATGGCCCTAAAAAGCTGTTTATTTTTATTTGAATTCAGTCGAATTATGAATTAAAACTGAGTTACTTTCGGCTCAAATACTCTTGAACAGTGAAACAGTGTTATATCCACATTCTCTTTGAGAACTCATCAATCCACCGTGGAACAGCAGTTCAGAAATGTAACGGTGGTCCGTCACTTAATCTTGTTATTGGCATGAAGAAATTAGGGAAACCCAATAGATTGGCGGACCATCATATACCAGGGATCGCTTGAACCTGGAGGGTGCAAAGATATGTGGGAATAAGTTCAATATGTTACGTATATCTAAAGCCATTGTAATATGCAAGCGTACAGAAAATGATGACTCTAGGCACGCGTTGTAATGTTCCTTGGTGTTCACCGTCCGAGTCTAGTGTACTGCGTATTCACCTTGCCAGAGAACACCACAATAACAAATCTGATAATCATAATCATGCCTAGTTCAACTGCTGTGTAAGCGTATGTTCCCACCGAAAATAAATAAAACCATGTACACCAGTATTATAAACTCGTAAAACACATGTTCAGCCAAATGCGAGACCAGGGCAGCCGCAACCCAAGCTCATACACTAACGACATTACTGACTGCTGTTAATAACCCAGTATCTGCTGACAGTAAGAAGCAGTGGTAATTGAGAGGCGAAATGGCTAAACTATAGCTCCTTAAAATATAAAAATGGGGAACAATGACGTTTGACAAGCTCCCTAATTCAATTAATGTTCCAGTGTCGGTCAGCAACTTACTAGATAGTAGAACAGCCTTTGATAAAGAACAGTAGGATAAGTAGTGAACAATTTCGGGGTGGGGTACCACTTCATCAAAGCTATGCCGCTCGTATAAGGGCCAAAACGCAGCAAAAGGTAGAGTCCTCCACCCAGCGTATCCTTGAACTCAGCATGCGTTACAAAGTATGCTTTACCGACATCCAAGAGAACATTGGTTAAACGATTCTCTCTAATCTGAACAAGACACGAAAAATCGTGGTCCGTGAGAAATGCCACCCAGTTATCTCGTGTTCAGCTTTAAGGATTGTGTAGTTATGACCAGTGTCTCTACAAGATCACCAAACATCCAGAAACCAAACCATATGGTCGTTCACATAGTTCTTAAACTGGAATTTGATAGTTAGAATGAAGCTTAGGGAAATGATATGCAGAAGTGGCGTTGGCCACCATGCGACATAGGTCTTTACGCCACTACAGTAATTAGCGTATCCAGGAAACCTTGTTTCCCATACCTCACGACCAATAATTTTCTGAATTTGATGGCCGTTATTCTGGAAACTAAGAGAACGTGAGGCTCTTGGGAGCCGGTAGGACGCGAGGAATGATCCCTTCTCCCACATCAGACGTTGTGAGGGCGGACTCTCATCGACAAGACAATGTCAGAAACACAAAATAAAGTGAGCATTCGAACCAATCAACAAACTACGGCACGGGATACAGTGTCTACAGACTCGCTAATGGAACACGCTATATAGACGAAAAGCCCTACAGCAGCCAGTTTCCACAGAACTGGCCTACACAGTTTAAGCAACAAATTTTTTAATCCGGAAAATAGATACTTTTATGGAAAGTTTGGAAGTCTAAGAGAGATCAGGAACTTATCTGAAATTTGAAGTCCTTTTGGATGAAACATAGCTATCTCTATATATCACGCACGACAAAGTGAGCATTCGAGGCATTACAATTTCCCGAGATGATAGGGTACAAGAAACAGGATGAGAATTGACAATATGCAATATTATTCACTTCGAAACTATAAATGTTTGACATGTAAGGCTATAGAAACTACTGCCTACTTACGGTTGTTGTTAAAGGAAGAACAAAATCTACTTTATTGACTAATAACTGGCATTTTGAACACTAGTAATTTCACTGTGTTTTTAGTGCATTCTGTTTGATCAAACTCTGGACATTTTGGTTATAACTTTGACCTCAGATATTTTTGGTTTTGGTTTCAGCCATCATCCAGAAAATACAGGTGTTTATTAACGGTTGTCTACGCAAAATACTTCAGATCCGTTGGCCGGACATTACTGGCAACAACGTGCTGTGGGAGAGAACAAACCAGATCCCAGCGGAGGAAGAAATCAGGCAGAAGCGCTGGAAGTGGATAGGACACACATTGAGGAAAGCACCCAACTTCGTCACAAGACAAGCCCTCACATGGAATCGTCAAGGCCAAGGGAGAAGAGGAAGACCAAAGAACACATTACGCCGAGAAATGGAAATAGACATGAAAAAGATGAACAAGAATTGGATGGAATTAGAAAAGGAGGCCCAGGACAGAGTGGGATGGAGAATGCTGGTCGGCGGCCTATGCTCCATTGGAAGTAACAGGCGTAAGTAAGTAAGTAAGTAACCGGAGCTCAGTTAATTGCACCAACAACTACAGTTATTTTTTAATGGATGAATTTTGTCTATGAGTGGAATTAAAGATAAGCATTTCTACCTACTTGGGACTCGTCACAAGCTAGATGTACTTAGATCTGAATGCTGATATTTATACTTGGATTCGACCGAAGATTTCGCTTTAAATATCGATTCATCATCCATCGAGCTCTTGAGTCCAAATAGCCATCACATGATCAACAGATATGATTCTTATATTATGGCGCGGGAAAACGTCAGAACCTTTCAAATTTGCCCGCCGTTCCGTTTCAATGACTTTGAACGGCTTCACAACAGGCGGTCACTCCGCATTTCAAATGATGAGGGATTTTTAGGTGTCCATCAGGTTTCACGAATGTCAGGTGTCCTCATATTTAAGTGGTCTTTCGCCGCAGCAAACCCAAAAAATTATTGCGAAGAACATTAATTCAGTTCTCTCTGTCTTGTAGTCAACACTTTGAATCGGTTTTGGCTTCGAAACTTCCTAATTTCACAAGACAAGCCCTCACATGGAATCCTCAAGGCCTAAGGAAAAGAGGAAGACCAAAGAACACATTACGCCGAGAAATGGAAATAGACATGAAAAAGATGAACAAGAATTGGATGGAATTAGAAAAGGAGGCCCAGGACAGAGTGGGTTGGAGAATGCTGGTCGGCGGTCTATGCTCCATTGGGAGTAACAGGCGTAAGTAATATTTGGTTTCACTCTGCTATTGGCTTGGTATTTCGGAAGCTTCACTCCGGAACCTGAAAATCGAAGGCTATTTGCGCAATTGTTATAGTTATCATTAAAACGCCATATTTGACTCGATCACCTGTAATTTACGAGTAGACTTTGGTACCTGAATTCGGTCAATAAACTGTGTTTCAGCTTCATGACACAAGGCACTTTTGCCATCCACGGAATCGCCCGATTATTTCTTCAAAGTGTAGTCTCGGGCTTTTAACCACAGAAAGCCTAGAAACCAGTTCGACTTATACTGGGGATACTTCCAATGTATATGCAACTCTCCACTTAATGAGCAGATAAATTAACGTAGTCATCCCAGCTTTGTTCCCAACACTATTTATAACATACTCGCGGCCTCACCTTGAATTCCACATTGTCGTTGCCCTTTGGTTTTTAAACGGATATAAAGCTCTCTTGTCAAGTACACAGTTTGGCAATCAAGTTGGTGGCTCATCCAAAACATAAATCTTGCTAAGGTAAACTTCGGTACCTGAGATTATCATCTCTAAGCTTCATACGAATAAGCGGTGATTTTATAATGTCATATAGTATATTAAACACGTTAAGCCGCTCAGTGCGGTCATATTACAAGAATATCTTTGCTACACTGCTCGACATAACACTCGGGGAACAGTAGATAAAAGAGCAACCACCCAGGTGTGCTCTCTCATTTTATAATCAAGAGTCGGCCTCATTCAGAAAGCTCTCCCGAACGAAGCAAACACAGTGTATAGCTTTAAGAGGGACAAGTGTAGTGTGGCGTCGAGTCGCGGTTGACTATGATCGCCACTACAGGAAGACTACGTTCCAGTTACCAGGTTAAATCCAACCGTAGACCAAATATCAGGAGGAAATTAAAAGTTGTAGGAAGATTTATTTATTGGATATCTCGAGGTTTTGAGAAAATACTGAGATCGTGCCATGGCTTACAAGCGTGACTACTGAGCGTACACGAGTTCCTGCAAGGCCATGGATAACGGAAGAATGTGTATTTTTGGTACACTTAAACAAACAGGTGCAGTAAAATAATTACTGGTACAATTGGTTATAGTAATAATTGTTTCCATTAAACCAATCGCATTCTCTTTATGATAGTAGGCCACTACAGGAGCCTCTCGCTATTAAGGGGTTAAACTTTCTATGAGTAGCGGTTTCGGGACGACAAACGTCCGATTGTAGAACGAAATGGTTGACAAGCAGGAAGCGATATTTGATCCTCAGGTTTTCACTGAAGGTCTTTTGCGTAGGACGGTACCAGGAGAAATGTGCTGTATTTGTTGCTCGAGTTAGCGTGCCATACCAGAGTGGTTTGTATTCAGAATCTGAGGATTGTGTTTGTACGGGTCCGGACTAGAAAACGCTTCAGATGTAGGATAGAACCACGTTGACCCAATGATACTTAAAAAAATAATAGAAAATGAAAAAGGGCTCCAATAGCTTCGATAAAAAAGCAGGGTAGCCAACTGTATACCATAATACTGTTTTTAGCACTATATTTCATAACCACATATAACCCCATACTCTCAGCTCCTTTCTTGATTGCCTCCATTTGTCAGTTGTATGTCCACTCACATCTTGTTTACACTTATTTTCTTTAACCTATTAAAATGCTCTTTCTTAACAAATACCTCAATAAAAGAAAATTAGACTGAGTAATCATACCTTAAACATTCCTTCATGAATATTGGCTACTCTGCCTCTCGTCCTTTCTTCTACTTGCTCCTTCTTTCAGCCCCCTTGTGATATGGAACGGGTGACTTCATCCTGCACCATCCTTAAAGCCTTGGATATCCCAAAGGGACATAAGGTTGCGATTTCTAGAAGCTCATACCTTCAGTGGACCTATCATCGACCATCAGTCGCACATTCACAACGCAACTTTCATGAAGCGCGCCAACTGTAATACTGATTAAAACCATCTACATTCATATCTTATAAATTATCAACCCAACTGAGTAATTTACTACAGTGGGTGTTGATCTTGCCTGTAAACTGGCATGCCTCATGTAACAAACTGTTAATTGAGAATAAATTATTATTATTATAAACCAGAAGCAACCATATTAACCAAGTTCGAGACCATATGTATGCCAGACATATGCGGAGCCAGAACCTCAGCTGAGTATGTTGACAAGAGCGTGGGTGATCAGGACAGGTTTCTCCAAAATTGTTTGAAGTCAAGGGTACCAAACGGGCGATGGTTGAAGGCGTAGGCTTAGGATACAAAAATATCGAAGAAAAAGAGAAAGGTCTAGCATGCATGTAGTATAGGGATAGAGTTCAATACCGTATCCGTTGTTGATTAAGAGGTTAGTCGCGAAAGCGTGCAAGTAGGTGTACTCGGTGAACGGAATATGAGACGGTAGTCTCGTTCGTACCTCGTAAGACTGCAATCTAATTCGAAGTCAAGGACGGCGTGGTCTGCTGATCTGGACGTGGGACTGAAGTCTCATCCTTAGATGGTGCAGATAACACGTGCTGTTGACCGGGATGTGAGAATGAGATCTGTGATGTACCTAGTGTGAGGTCCGAATTGGATGTAGGGATCCCGCTAGCAGGTTTGATGGGTCTATCATTGAGTCCCAACTTATCAGGCAGGGCACTGTCATCGACGTGTTCTGGTTTGAGACGATCAATACCGACTATCTCGACGCGGCCATGCTGATCAACTTTGAAGGTCTTTTCGTGACGAGAAACCACATGAAAGGGTTTTTCTTAAGGCTGTTGCAAAGGTTTGCTTACTGAATCTACTCGTATGAAAACATGTGAACAGGTGGATAACTCTCGAGGGATGAGACCAAGTCAGATATACTATCAGTCTCTTGCAGCAAGTTCTTTACCATGTAGCATCATCAAATGACTTAGACGCATTACGTGCTATGTGAAGGCAAGTAAAATGGCCAAATGCCCGGGATACGCTATAAGTATGTTGTATATGTTCGTCCTTTTGTCCATCAAACGAAGCCGGATGGACGACTTTGGAGAGTAAAGCGGTAAATAATTGTTATTATGCTCACTCCTCTAGAGGCCAAAGTTTATCGGTCGCCAAGCCATGTTTTTCTTGAACTATGGTGTCATTCAGTACACGATAGCGTCATCTAGAATGATGTGCAACCATCCATGGAATGAAAACTATCTGACAGATGTTTCAGTCTTCGGTTTTAGCTTGCTGAGATTTGTCTGATTCAAATACCGTCCTTATTACGGAAATCTGCTTATAGAGAAGGAAACAGGCAGTTTAAAGTAAACGTAATTTGTAACAGCCTAGATTTTAGCCTTCCTCTATTCGAATTATGTTTTTTGGATAACGTTTAAAAAATTTCTTTGGTAATTATGTCTTCGAAAACTGTCGGTTTCGATAACATTCACCATAGAACCGTTTCAAACTCAGTAAGTCCAGTTTTCCTTCCTGCCGAAAATTTAAGTCTTATTGAATCCACCTGTCCAACTAAAACTCCTATTCTATGTTTCAGGTACTCAGTTGAGACAAGTCGTACAGTGTACGTTTGTTGCATATTACCATTTTACTCCAACTTTTAAGTGTCATACGTTTGACCTTAGAAAAATGGAAATATTATATTACATTCAGTATATACATGTTCGCTAAGTAGACAATGACGTGGTGAGAAAGACCGTCGTCGTGTTCTAAGTAAGAAGCTAAACGAGTGTGTAGATATATGTGTCGTACTATGTGGTGTGCCCTTAAGTTACTGGTATTCCATCATGAGTATTTGAGGCATCGCTCGCAAATTATAGGACATTCGGGTTAACAACTGGGAGATTAGAACACAGCACTCTATAAATATGGCTTGTTTACCGGCGGCGATGGTTAGGACAAGTATTACGCATGTCCGCCTACCAAGCACCGTGAGGTGCCATGATGGGTGATACAGATTGTAAGAAGGCTAGAAGCGTGCCGATTTGCTTCGGATGGTATTAAGTGAAAGGCCCTGGGTCTGTGACATGCACTACTTTTAGTTGTCACTTATTACGTGTGAGCTCAATGCCAAGGAGATTGTACTTCATGGATTTCTAACGAGAGTTAACTTCATAAATCAAGATAGAATCGGATTTACGAACTTATTCAGAAACAATTTCACAAATAAAGTAATATTAAGTACACATTCATATAAAGTCTTCATTTACATTGACAATGCAATGTTGTAGTCTTTATTTTTATTTCTGAAACCGAGGTTAAACCCAAGCAACTTACAAACAGTGGAAGCGGTTGTGGAACTAAAACAAATGCATGTATATATGAACGTGAAATAAGTAAACAAACGAACTAAATTAAAGTTTTTTAAGCAAAAAAGGATTTAGAAGACTGGTTTACTAACATTTTCATCCACATAGGTTAAAGATGGGGCCATTTCCTATAACCTTTGCAAAGTATAGTATATGCTAAATAACGTATTGTACAGCCTTTATACTTTTCCTTCCATTTACCTATTCTGATGAATTCGCGTCTCGTTTTACGGGAAAATATACAAGGTGACTTAGTGTTCGATAAAATAAAATTGCCAGTAGGGTAAGAGGTTTTTAATCTTTATTCACAGCCGATTGCATTTAATTAAGACGTAGAACACTCCTCTTCTGGGACAGTCAACTGCTCTTTTCCGATAACCTAACAAAGCTGCCAGTTGGTCATCCACATATCAGTGTTAACTCCGGGAAGAATTTTTTAGAGGTAGTGATTTTGAAGTATGGTCGAAGCCAGACGTATAGATTACATACCATCCCTACGGTTTTACGTGTAATTAATTAATGAAACAAATTGGTGATATGTTATGACAAGGGGTAATATGAAAAATATAGCACAATATTATCACATCCAGGTTCTAAACTTCAGCTTCCGGGATCTAGTTACATGAAAGTGCATGCAGAATTTCATACTGATCGCCTTCAAGTTTTGACGCTCAAGAGCACCAACGGAAGTGAAAATGTAAGAAACTTTAATTATCAAACTTATGTGCTTCATTAATTTCCTCAAGTACCATTATCATGTTGCCTAAACTGAATAATATTACAATCAAATATGCTAAACCAAAGAAGTATCGTATTTACTGTCTCATTTGAAAAGACATCATAATTAAAGTAGCTGACTATGGACAATAAAGCCTATAAAACCATGAAACAAACCATGGACCAATAGGACGTTCCTGGGAAATGAAATACCATATTGTTTCAAGACTGAACACTTCAATCATTCAGGCATTAAAATACGATCTACAGCACAACTGCAAGGACTAAACTTAACCTCAAGGTTTTCGCCATTGCTCACTGACAGTCTACTTCAAACAACCCCAAATACTAAGTTTGTTACAATTTAGGATCTCATTCCAGCCCAGGAACCGATTTTGTGATTCTTCTATGTGTGCGTTATCCAATCTGATTATCTTTCCACAGCGGATTTTGAAACACTATATTATCGTACTCTAACTGCACCTAATAAACCTGTTAAAAGTTAGCGTTGGCCTACATTTATCAAACTGGCTAAAAGTCCACTTGAGAGTCACTAGTAAGGGGTTAGTTCAGCAAGTACTTTTCACAGTTAACATTAGACAACAGGGTACCAAGATCCCAAGATCTTTCCTAGCATGGGTAACATCTATAAGGAGATTTTCCAAAGTGTATGTGAAATTTGCGCTATGTCTCAAAAGGACCGCTTTACAATGAAGTATTGAAAGTAAATCTATAACTATTTACACAACCTTCAAAGACAGAAAGATCCTCCTGAATTTTCGGCTTGCAATAGTGATTACAACATACTTTCCGAAGCTTGAAATTATTACTGAAGAGTAAAAATTCAGTGTAATGTCATTTGAATAACTTAAAAATAGAAAAGATCTTAATACCAAACCCTGGGGTATCACATAATGAATTACAGTAGCTCATATAAATGAAGAATATGCTATGGCCCTAAAAAGCTGTTTATTTTTATTTGAATTCAGTCGAATTATGAATTAAAACTGAGTTACTTTCGGCTCAAATACTCTTGAACAGTGAAACAGTGTTATATCCACATTCTCTTTGAGAACTCATCAATCCACCGTGGAACAGCAGTTCAGAAATGTAACGGTGGTCCGTCACTTAATCTTGTTATTGGCATGAAGAAATTAGGGAAACCCAATAGATTGGCGGACCATCATATACCAGGGATCGCTTGAACCTGGAGGGTGCAAAGATATGTGGGAATAAGTTCAATATGTTACGTATATCTAAAGCCATTGTAATATGCAAGCGTACAGAAAATGATGACTCTAGGCACGCGTTGTAATGTTCCTTGGTGTTCACCGTCCGAGTCTAGTGTACTGCGTATTCACCTTGCCAGAGAACACCACAATAACAAATCTGATAATCATAATCATGCCTAGTTCAACTGCTGTGTAAGCGTATGTTCCCACCGAAAATAAATAAAACCATGTACACCAGTATTATAAACTCGTAAAACACATGTTCAGCCAAATGCGAGACCAGGGCAGCCGCAACCCAAGCTCATACACTAACGACATTACTGACTGCTGTTAATAACCCAGTATCTGCTGACAGTAAGAAGCAGTGGTAATTGAGAGGCGAAATGGCTAAACTATAGCTCCTTAAAATATAAAAATGGGGAACAATGACGTTTGACAAGCTCCCTAATTCAATTAATGTTCCAGTGTCGGTCAGCAACTTACTAGATAGTAGAACAGCCTTTGATAAAGAACAGTAGGATAAGTAGTGAACAATTTTGGGGTGGGGTACCACTTCATCAAAGCTATGCCGCTCGTATAAGGGCCAAAACGCAGCAAAAGGTAGAGTCCTCCACCCAGCGTATCCTTGAACTCAGCATGCGTTACAAAGTATGCTTTACCGACATCCAAGAGAACATTGGTTAAACGATTCTCTCTAATCTGAACAAGACACGAAAAATCGTGGTCCGTGAGAAATGCCACCCAGTTATCTCGTGTTCAGCTTTAAGGATTGTGTAGTTATGACCAGTGTCTCTACAAGATCACCAAACATCCAGAAACCAAACCATATGGTCGTTCACATAGTTCTTAAACTGGAATTTGATAGTTAGAATGAAGCTTAGGGAAATGATATGCAGAAGTGGCGTTGGCCACCATGCGACATAGGTCTTTACGCCACTACAGTAATTAGCGTATCCAGGAAACCTTGTTTCCCATACCTCACGACCAATAATTTTCTGAATTTGATGGCCGTTATTCTGGAAACTAAGAGAACGTGAGGCTCTTGGGAGCCGGTAGGACGCGAGGAATGATCCCTTCTCCCACATCAGACGTTGTGAGGGCGGACTCTCATCGACAAGACAATGTCAGAAACACAAAATAAAGTGAGCATTCGAACCAATCAACAAACTACGGCACGGGATACAGTGTCTACAGACTCGCTAATGGAACACGCTATATAGACGAAAAGCCCTACAGCAGCCAGTTTCCACAGAACTGGCCTACACAGTTTAAGCAACAAATTTTTTAATCCGGAAAATAGATACTTTTATGGAAAGTTTGGAAGTCTAAGAGAGATCAGGAACTTATCTGAAATTTGAAGTCCTTTTGGATGAAACATAGCTATCTCTATATATCACGCACGACAAAGTGAGCATTCGAGGCATTACAATTTCCCGAGATGATAGGGTACAAGAAACAGGATGAGAATTGACAATATGCAATATTATTCACTTCGAAACTATAAATGTTTGACATGTAAGGCTATAGAAACTACTGCCTACTTACGGTTGTTGTTAAAGGAAGAACAAAATCTACTTTATTGACTAATAACTGGCATTCTGAACACTAGTAATTTCACTGTGTTTTTAGTGCATTCTGTTTGATCAAACTCTGGACATTTTGGTTATAACTTTGACCTCAGATATTTTTGGTTTTGGTTTCAGCCATCATCCAGAAAATACAGGTGTTTATTAACGGTTGTCTACGCAAAATACATCAGATCCGTTGGCCGGACATTACTGGCAACAACGTGCTGTGGGAGAGAACAAACCAGATCCCAGCGGAGGAAGAAATCAGGCAGAAGCGCTGGAAGTGGATAGGACACACATTGAGGAAAGCACCCAACTTCGTCACAAGACAAGCCCTCACATGGAATCGTCAAGGCCAAGGGAGAAGAGGAAGACCAAAGAACACATTACGCCGAGAAATGGAAATAGACATGAAAAAGATGAACAAGAATTGGATGGAATTAGAAAAGGAGGCCCAGGACAGAGTGGGATGGAGAATGCTGGTCGGCGGCCTATGCTCCATTGGAAGTAACAGGCGTAAGTAAGTAAGTAAGTAACCGGAGCTCAGTTAATTGCACCAACAACTACAGTTATTTTTTAATGGATGAATTTTGTCTATGAGTGGAATTAAAGATAAGCATTTCTACCTACTTGGGACTCGTCACAAGCTAGATGTACTTAGATCTGAATGCTGATATTTATACTTGGACTCGACCGAAGATTTCGCTTTAAATATCGATTCATCATCCATCGAGCTCTTGAGTCCAAATAGCCATTACTTGATCAACAGATATGATTCTTATATTATAGCGCGGGAAAACGTCAGAACCTTTCAAATTTGCCCGCCGTTCCGTTTCAATGACTTTGAACGGCTTCACAACAGGCGGTCACTCCGCATTTCAAATGATGAGGGATTTTTAGGTGTCCATCAGGTTTCACGAATGTCAGGTGTCCTCATATTTAAGTGGTCTTTCGCCGCAGCAAACCCAAAAAATTATTGCGAAGAACATTAATTCAGTTCTCTCTGTCTTGTAGTCAACACTTTGAATCGGTTTTGGCTTCGAAACTTCCTAATTTCACAAGACAAGCCCTCACATGGAATCCTCAAGGCCTAAGGAAAAGAGGAAGACCAAAGAACACATTACGCCGAGAAATGGAAATAGACATGAAAAAGATGAACAAGAATTGGATGGAATTAGAAAAGGAGGCCCAGGACAGAGTGGGTTGGAGAATGCTGGTCGGCGGTCTATGCTCCATTGGGAGTAACAGGCGTAAGTAATATTTGGTTTCACTCTGCTATTGGCTTGGTATTTCGGAAGCTTCACTCCGGAACCTGAAAATCGAAGGCTATTTGCGCAATTGTTATAGTTATCATTAAAACGCCATATTTGACTCGATCACCTGTAATTTACGAGTAGACTTTGGTACCTGAATTCGGTCAATAAACTGTGTTTCAGCTTCATGACACAAGGCACTTTTGCCATCCACGGAATCGCCCGATTATTTCTTCAAAGTGTAGTCTCGGGCTTTTAACC
This sequence comes from Schistosoma margrebowiei, assembly GCA_944470205.2. Classification (NCBI taxonomy): domain Eukaryota; kingdom Metazoa; phylum Platyhelminthes; class Trematoda; order Strigeidida; family Schistosomatidae; genus Schistosoma; species Schistosoma margrebowiei. The sequence continues at coordinate 16,733,466 of OX104026.1, read as the reverse complement.
ACAGAAAGCCTAGAAACCAGTTCGACTTATACTGGGGATACTTCCAATGTATATGCAACTCTCCACTTAATGAGCAGATAAATTAACGTAGTCATCCCAGCTTTGTTCCCAACACTATTTATAACATACTCGCGGCCTCACCTTGAATTCCACATTGTCGTTGCCCTTTGGTTTTTAAACGGATATAAAGCTCTCTTGTCAAGTACACAGTTTGGCAATCAAGTTGGTGGCTCATCCAAAACATAAATCTTGCTAAGGTAAACTTCGGTACCTGAGATTATCATCTCTAAGCTTCATACGAATAAGCGGTGATTTTATAATGTCATATAGTATATTAAACACGTTAAGCCGCTCAGTGCGGTCATATTACAAGAATATCTTTGCTACACTGCTCGACATAACACTCGGGGAACAGTAGATAAAAGAGCAACCACCCAGGTGTGCTCTCTCATTTTATAATCAAGAGTCGGCCTCATTCAGAAAGCTCTCCCGAACGAAGCAAACACAGTGTATAGCTTTAAGAGGGACAAGTGTAGTGTGGCGTCGAGTCGCGGTTGACTATGATCGCCACTACAGGAAGACTACGTTCCAGTTACCAGGTTAAATCCAACCGTAGACCAAATATCAGGAGGAAATTAAAAGTTGTAGGAAGATTTATTTATTGGATATCTCGAGGTTTTGAGAAAATACTGAGATCGTGCCATGGCTTACAAGCGTGACTACTGAGCGTACACGAGTTCCTGCAAGGCCATGGATAACGGAAGAATGTGTATTTTTGGTACACTTAAACAAACAGGTGCAGTAAAATAATTACTGGTACAATTGGTTATAGTAATAATTGTTTCCATTAAACCAATCGCATTCTCTTTATGATAGTAGGCCACTACAGGAGCCTCTCGCTATTAAGGGGTTAAACTTTCTATGAGTAGCGGTTTCGGGACGACAAACGTCCGATTGTAGAACGAAATGGTTGACAAGCAGGAAGCGATATTTGATCCTCAGGTTTTCACTGAAGGTCTTTTGCGTAGGACGGTACCAGGAGAAATGTGCTGTATTTGTTGCTCGAGTTAGCGTGCCATACCAGAGTGGTTTGTATTCAGAATCTGAGGATTGTGTTTGTACGGGTCCGGACTAGAAAACGCTTCAGATGTAGGATAGAACCACGTTGACCCAATGATACTTAAAAAAATAATAGAAAATGAAAAAGGGCTCCAATAGCTTCGATAAAAAAGCAAGGTAGCCAACTGTATACCATAATACTGTTTTTAGCACTATATTTCATAACCACATATAACCCCATACTCTCAGCTCCTTTCTTGATTGCCTCCATTTGTCAGTTGTATGTCCACTCACATCTTGTTTACACTTATTTTCTTTAACCTATTAAAATGCTCTTTCTTAACAAATACCTCAATAAAAGAAAATTAGACTGAGTAATCATACCTTAAACATTCCTTCATGAATATTGGCTACTCTGCCTCTCGTCCTTTCTTCTACTTGCTCCTTCTTTCAGCCCCCTTGTGATATGGAACGGGTGACTTCATCCTGCACCATCCTTAAAGCCTTGGATATCCCAAAGGGACATAAGGTTGCGATTTCTAGAAGCTCATACCTTCAGTGGACCTATCATCGACCATCAGTCGCACATTCACAACGCAACTTTCATGAAGCGCGCCAACTGTAATACTGATTAAAACCATCTACATTCATATCTTATAAATTATCAACCCAACTGAGTAATTTACTACAGTGGGTGTTGATCTTGCCTGTAAACTGGCATGCCTCATGTAACAAACTGTTAATTGAGAATAAATTATTATTATTATAAACCAGAAGCAACCATATTAACCAAGTTCGAGACCATATGTATGCCAGACATATGCGGAGCCAGAACCTCAGCTGAGTATGTTGACAAGAGCGTGGGTGATCAGGACAGGTTTCTCCAAAATTGTTTGAAGTCAAGGGTACCAAACGGGCGATGGTTGAAGGCGTAGGCTTAGGATACAAAAATATCGAAGAAAAAGAGAAAGGTCTAGCATGCATGTAGTATAGGGATAGAGTTCAATACCGTATCCGTTGTTGATTAAGAGGTTAGTCGCGAAAGCGTGCAAGTAGGTGTACTCGGTGAACGGAATATGAGACGGTAGTCTCGTTCGTACCTCGTAAGACTGCAATCTAATTCGAAGTCAAGGACGGCGTGGTCTGCTGATCTGGACGTGGGACTGAAGTCTCATCCTTAGATGGTGCAGATAACACGTGCTGTTGACCGGGATGTGAGAATGAGATCTGTGATGTACCTAGTGTGAGGTCCGAATTGGATGTAGGGATCCCGCTAGCAGGTTTGATGGGTCTATCATTGAGTCCCAACTTATCAGGCAGGGCACTGTCATCGACGTGTTCTGGTTTGAGACGATCAATACCGACTATCTCGACGCGGCCATGCTGATCAACTTTGAAGGTCTTTTCGTGACGAGAAACCACATGAAAGGGTTTTTCTTAAGGCTGTTGCAAAGGTTTGCTTACTGAATCTACTCGTATGAAAACATGTGAACAGGTGGATAACTCTCGAGGGAGAGCGGTCTGTCGATGTTGTATTCGAGTTGACAACCTAGGCGATGTTCGCCTATATTCAGACAATCGTTGGACGTAGTCTGATTTGCCAAAATCGTTACTGCTCTGAGGTGTGAAAATTTCCACAGGCATACCCAATATCGTACTGTGTACATGTTCAGCGATGGAACATTGAAGCTCGTTCTGATACCTAAGAAGACAGGCGGCAAGGTTTGATACCAAATGTTGTTTTCGTGTGCTCGCAGGGAACTTTTAAGTTGGCGATGAAACCGTTCAACTGAACTATTTGACGCTGGGTGGTAGGCGTAGTGAATGTGCCAATGGGGACAGCTATGTGCCTGTGTACTTTTGATCGTTGACATTGTAAGAACTGCTTTACCCACATACGGAAATCTTTATTCATGGAAGGCCAGATATATCGTGCAGCGATGAAGCGTAATGTGGCTGCGATACCTGGATGAGACAGTCCATGCAGAGCATCGAAGACGAGACGATGGTAAGCAGTGGGTACGATGGGTCGGGGAAGACTGGTAGAAGAATCACACAGGATAGTACTTGAGTTAAGAGCTAGGGTTACTTCCTTGCATTGAAGAGATGTAGAACGTTGTGCTTCAGTACAGGAGGGATCGCTTACCTGTGCGTCAATCATAGCAGGGAGATCAAGCACCAGAAAAGTAACTGTATTCACTTGGATACGGGACAGAGCATCGGCAATACAGTTCAACTCGCCTTTAAGGTGACGAAGGTCTGCCGTGGGCTGAGAGATGTAGTACAAATGTCTGCACCCTCGTGGTGAGTAGCGATCAAACTTGGCGCGCAGAGCATACGTCAAATGCTTGTGATCGGTGATTAGGATGAAATGGCGACCTTCTACTACGTGCCGCAAATATATTATGGCACAGTAGGCTGCTAGTAGTTCTCGACCAAAAGCGCTACATTTCGTCTCCGTGGGAATGAGGCGTCGTGAGAGAACTTCGAGAGGTTTCCAACTTCCGGATATGTTCTGTTGCATAACAGCTCCTATAGCACAATCCGTTGCATTAACCGCTATACTAAGCGTGGCTGATGGGTCAGGATGAGTGTGGGGTGTAGCTTGAGCCAGAACCATTTTGATCTCTGAAAATGCAGTACGCGCGGCGTCGTTCAATTTCAGTTTGCGTGGATAACCGTGAAGTAAGTCGGTTAATGGTCGTGACCGCTCTGCCGCGTGTGGGGTGAAACGTCGGTCGAAGTTGACCAAACCGAGAAATTCATTCAGTTCTTTGAGTGTGGACGGTACGGTGTACTCCATTATTGCACGTACTTTGTCCTCGCCAGGTAAAATACCCGTTTGCTTAATAATGTGACCTCAGAATCCAATTTCCTGTTTGCTCTGTTCACACTTGTCCGGGTTGACTATTATTACTCCATTATCAGAAGGGCGCTGGAATAAAAGTGTTAGATGCTGATAATGTTCATCTACGTTTGGTGATGCGATGAGCAGGTCATCAATATAGACGTGAACAAAAACTAAGTCTCCTATTATGCCATCGATAAAATTTTGGAAAGTTTGAGCAGCATTCTGTAATCCAAATGGCATTCGTAGGGACTCAAACAAACCTAAAAGAAGGAACGAATTGAGCGAAGAAATTTCTATTCAATTAGTTTTTCATCATGGCTCTACACTAATATATATATATGTTTTACAATAGTAATATAATACTCATCGAGTAGATACGTTACGTAATAATTAATTACATAATGACATTTAAATTAACACTGATTAATTGGAAGAAAGAGGATTATTGATATTCAAAGTGATCAAGAAGTTGCTAAGTTGCGTAATGTAAGAAGCAAAGAAGGAACAGAATTTTAACGGATGGTCAATGGGATAGTAGTTACGTATGAATCAAGAGATGAATGTTGAGAAGTTATTAAGTTCAAAAGCAACAGAAATAAAATTACAAAAGTTAAAAAGAAAAAACAAATGGAAGAAGTATGAAAAATAGTTCTTTTGAAGGAAATCTTAAACTGATGGCCAGGGCAGGGAAAGTGGTTGTACGAATCTCTTTTGAATGCAAAGGTCAGGTTTGTGAACATGGATTGCGATGGCTTCCGCAATGCGCAAGAGGCGCACTCGTAAACCATGTGGCAAATTAGATGGGATATTGTAGATAACCTTGAAAGTTTTATTCAATTCGACTTGATGACCTGTGTCAAGCAAGTGAGAGAGAATAGAACTTTTAATCACTTTTACCTGTCCTTTGTTTAACCACGACGGATGACGTTCAGTAATGCGATGACGGACTTGCCGAATTGCACGCCCAATATAACTGGCACTACAGGAGCAGTTGAAACGATAGATACACATAGATTTGGCGAATTCAGGCATTCTGTCTTTGTTGGCTGTTCTTATCTTGGGATAGTTGTAGAAGATTGCATTTAATCTGGCAGCATTAAATGTTTTTGTACGGCTCTTCTTAGTTTCTTAGTCAAGATTTCTTCAATGGTGTCATTTATGAATTGTAGTTTTATGAATAGTACCTTCTTATGGACGGTGGGTATCTTTGTCCTAGACAGTCGTCAATATGCGCATGTAGGAAGCTGTGAACTCAAAAATCATCGTCTATGAACCTTTGGAAGGTTTGTGCAGCGTTTCTTAGGCCGAAAGGCACTCGTAAAAATTTGTAGAGTCCGAAGGGAGTTATGATAGCTGTTTTCGGAATAACGTCAGTGGCCATGTAAATTTAATTATAGGATTTAACCAAGTCCATTTTCGAAAAGACAGCTGTACCTTTCAAGGTAGCTGTCAAATCGTGAATGCGGGGCAACGGGTAACAATCGGGAATGGTTTTCGCATTAAATCGCCGGCAGTCACCAGTTGGACGCTAATCGTCGCTGTCGTTTTTAGGGACCATGCGCAACGGAGATGCCCACAGGTTGTTTGGCGGTCTTATGATAACTAAATCTATCACGTGGTCGAACTCGTTTATCGCAAACCCTAGCTTTTCGGAAGCCAATCGGCGTGCTTTATAGAATACAGGCGGTCCTGTAGTCGTGATGTGATGTGAAACATTGCTGGTTACATACGGCAATTTCAGTCGCGTTTGGTATATCCCCGAATACTTATCGAGTAGTTGTTGATAGAATGAGTCTATCGTATGCTTAATTGTGACTGGAGATAATCTACAACGACAAAAGGGAATTACGCAAGCGCGAACTCTGAAAGTGGTAACATTTTTTCATGCGGTTTGGGAATTCTTCGACTGGCTCTTTTGTAGGGTGTATTATACTGTGATTATCATCCTATCCTGTACATCGGGTACATCTCACCGCGAAAAATAAGGAAAAAACTTATTTTTATTCGACGGACAATTACCAGTTCGTATTGTACCTATTGCGGACTTAAGTCGTAAATAGATATGCAATTTATTATATACTCATAGTCTCTGATCCTAGTATTAACCAGCTTAATACTTAATAACAACTAATACTCAGATATTATATTTAATTTAAAGAGCACTGTACTCATTTATTTTCATATCATGTCCAATAACTCCATTAACCCAAGCAACACAAAAAGGGGAAATAAAGGAGAAAAAAAGGGGAAATAAAGCGGACGAAAGGGGAAATAAAGGGGGAATTTCACCAACTTCTAAGCCAAATAAAAAGTCCAAATCTGTAACCCCTGCAACTGACAACTCAGTGCTTGACAATGTGGAACCTTTAACTATTGAAAAATATGTATACCGTACACAAATGTCTCTATCATCTCCAGATTCTCCATGTCGAAGCTCCTCTATCTCTACGTGCAGTATGCCAACGGCAAGACTGATTGATATACAAGACATTATACCTACGTGCATCGAAAAGTCAGCGCAGTCTACTAGACAGTATGTGATACCAAGGCCTAAATCTAAAATTTCAAAAACTAAAGAGTCCAATGGTCCACCTCATACACACCAAAATACTGATAGATATAGTAATGACATCCGACAGCTACAAAACTCTCTATATACCGGTCAGTACAAGAAGAAGTCTTCAAAGACATTGTACTCAATTCCACAACTTAAATGACTTTTCCTCTTTAGTAACGATGACAAATACTTGTCCGAACAGAGGCAATACTAAACAAAAAGCAGTAGCACAGGAAAAACGTGCAGTTGAACTTAATAATAACTCCTCTGCACTCACCATACTACTCCAAAATAAACTCAAACTCTCTAAATCGAGAGGGAGTATATTCATTAAAGGCAAACAAGTATACGAAGATCCCAAACTTGTCACAGAATTATTTAGTGAACACTTTTGTTTCTTACTGACTAAGGAAAAATCATTTAATGATTCAGAACCAACCCCAAATAACTCCCTGTGAAAATACTAATATAGAATTCAGTGTACAAAATATCTCCAAGGCAATCAGTACATTGAAACACTCCTACACTGATGGACCAGATGGTATTCCATCTAGCATGCTAAAACGTGGAGGTGATGATATGTGTGTTTTGCTTCTCGGACTATTCGCGATATCACTCTCTTCAGCGTGTTACCCTACTGCCTGTAAAACTACACATATCATCCCCAAAATTAAAACAGGACCTGAAGCCAACGTTGAAAATTACCGGCCTATAAACATAACTTCAGTGGTATCCAGAGTGATGGAAAAAGTAGTTAAGGCGGCTGTAGTCCAACATCTCGACCTCCCAGCATGGATTTCTTAGGTCCAGATCATGCAATACATGCCTAGTAGACTACCTGAATGATATAACTATGAAACGAGACAGCGGACTCCTTGTATCAGTTCTATTCCTAGACTTTAAGAAAGCCTTTGATAAGGTCCCACACAAAAGGCTACTCGTCAAACTAAAGTCCATCGGAATACACAACCCACTGTACTCATGGTTTGCTTCGTTCTTAACAGAACGTAAACAGATGGTAAAATACAATGTCTGTCTCTCGTCCCCCAGACCAATCACCTGTAGTGACTCACGTTTATTACGAGAACACGACTGGTTCAATAAAAACAATTATTATTATAAACAGTTGTACCAGTGTTTATTTTAATGTGCTTTTGTTTGACTGTGCTAATGACAGCTATATTGGGCTTCCATTCTTGTTCACACACTTCGATTGTAATTTCGCGCGAATTCGGTTACCTTCTGTAACCAAGCTTGTACCCTGGCACGATCTCGGTATCCTTTCGATACCACGAGATCGCCAGTGAATAAATTTTGACTTGGTCCATTTTCTGCCTTCTGATATTTGGCTTCTCGGGGTTTTTATGGAGTCATTTGGAACGAGCTTTTTGGTAGCGGTGTACATAGTCAATCTCCGACTCGACGCCACGCTACAATTGGTGATCCCAAAGTTTGGAACACGCCTCAACCTCTGGTAAAATCTACCAAAGAAGCCAATTTGGTGAGTCTGTTATTTATCTATCCACGTCTGTCGTATATTTTCATATTATCTTTTAATACATAATATACTCGACATGACGGATAACGATAAGAATAGTATTAATATAATAGACTCCCACGTATTTGTACCGAATCCTTGTCACTTTTTATTCGCGTGACGGTAAATCCCACGCTTTATTCGATTCTCCTCGCTGACCCGGCTGCTTGGTACGGAATGCATACGCTTAAGCATATCCGTCTACCACCCAGCACCAAATGGTTAAGTTGAACGGTTTCACTGCCCACTTAAAAGTGCTCTACGAGCACACGAAAACGGCAACTGGCACGAAACCTTACCGCTCGTTATTTTAGGGATCGGAACGAGTTTAAAGGCAGATATCCAATGTTCCGCCACTGAACTTGTATACGGCACGACATTGCGTCTGCCCGGAGAATCCTTCACACCACGGAGCAGACCTGATTTCGGTAAATCAGACTACGTCCATCGACTATCTGCATTTATGCGAACGCTGTCTCCGGTGTCAACTCGAATACAACATCGACAGGTCGCTCTCCCTCGAGAGTTATCTGCCTGTTCACATGTTTTCTTACGAGTAGATTCGGTACGCAAACCTTGGCAACAACCTTACGAAGGCTCTTTTCACGTGATCGCTCGTCACGAAAAGACCTTCAAGGTTGATCGATATGGACGCGTCGAAATCGTCAGCATTGATCGTCTCATACCAGCACACGTCGATGACAGTGCCCTATCTGATAACCTGAGATTCAATGCTAGACCTATCAAACCTACTAGCGGGATCCTCAAACCATCTTCAGGTCTCACGCTAGATACATCTGAGGCCTCATTCTCATGTCCCAGTCAACAGCACGCGTCATCTGCACCGTCTACGGACGAGACAACTGTCTCACGTCCAGATCAGCAGACCACGCCGCCTTTGACTTCGGATGAGATTGCAGGCTCACGCGACGCGAAAGAGACTACTGTCTCACGTTCCGGTCGCCGAGTACGGTAGCCCGTACGCTTTCGTGACTAGCCGCACAGTCAACAACCGATACGGTGTAGGATTATTCCTATACTACACGAACGCTACACTCTTCTTTTTTTGATTTTTTTTTGTTTCCTGAGCCAACGCCTTCGACCACCTCAGTTTGGTTCCGTCGACTTCAGTCAACCTTGGCGAAAGCTGGCCTGATCACCCACGCTCTTGTCAACGCACTCAGTCGATATATTGGTTTGAATGTTTGGCACACGCTTGGTCTCGAACTTGGTCCTTACGGTCACTTCTGGTCTTTCGGCTCAACGTGGTTTCGTCCTACGTCTGCAGCGTTTCTGGTCCGGATTCCCTACGAACGCCACCTTCAGATTCTGGATACAAACCACTCGTGTAGCATACCAACTCAAGCAACAAGTACAGCACATCGATTCTGGTACCGTTCTCCGAAAATAACCTTCGTTGGCAACTCGACGATCAACAATCGCTTTCCTGTTCGCCAATCCGTCGTCCTACAAACGCTCATCAGCCGATCAGTCCCACGATTTAAACCGCTATTAATCGAAAGTGTAAACCCTTTCTAGCGGGGGGCTCCTGTAGTGACTCACGTTTATTACGAGAACACGACTGGTTCAATAAAAACAATTATTATTATAAACAGTTGTACCAGTGTTTATTTTAATGTGCTTTTGTTTGACTGTGCTAATGACAGCTATATTGGGCTTCCATTCTTGTTCACACACTTCGATTGTAATTTCGCGCGAATTCGGTTACCTTCTGTAACCAAGCTTGTACCCTGGCACGATCTCGGTATCCTTTCGATACCACGAGATCGCCAGTGAATAAATTTTGACTTGGTCCATTTTCTGCCTTCTGATATTTGGCTTCTCGGGGTTTTTATGGAGTCATTTGGAACGAGCTTTTTGGTAGCGGTGTACATAGTCAGTCTCCGACTCGACGCCACGCTACACACCAATGGAGTCATCCAGGGAAGCGTATTAGGTCCACTTTTGTTTCTTATGTATATAAACGATATATGTAACACCATAGAATTTGGGAAACCATACTTATATGCTGATGATCTCAAAACAGTATACAGCTATAAGCCTGAGACACTAAGCGAAAGTGTATCCCAGATTCAAAAGGACCTCAATAACTTAACTATCTGGAGTGAAAAATGGCAATTACCATTTAACCTCAAGAAGTGCGGGATCATGCACTTTGGAAAGCATCCCTATAAACCGCAACTTCACTTAAATGAATGTAGAGTCCAAACACTCGAATCAGTACGCGATTTAGGAATTAATTACACAGGAAGCCTGAACTTTGAAGAACATGCCTCCTCTATTATTTCTAAATCTAGACCGCTAATTGGTTTTATAATGAAAAACCTTTTCACAACAGAGGGTAAACTTACTCTCTACAAAATATGTGTACGACCCTCTCTTGAATACTGCTCTTTTGTCTTCTCTAATATGAATATCACAGACAAGATAAGAGTAGGAGATGTTCAAAGACGTTTCACAAATCAACAACTAGGATGTAACTCGAATCTCGATTGCACAGATAGATGTAAGCATGGTTTTCGGAAAGGCCTATCTTGCTTGACAAATCTTTTCATTGTACGAGAAGATTGGGCCGCGGCAAAGGATCGGAATGCTCCTGTGGATGTGATTTTCATAGATCTAAATAAAGCCTTTGATAAGGTTTCCCACTCTGGTCTTAAATTCAAACTGAAACGTTTTGGAATCCATTATACAGTCGTCGATTGGATAAGTAACTTTCTCCATGACAGGAGACAAAGAGTAAGGGTTAATGGGGCTCTCTCCTCGTGGGTACCTGTAAAAGTGGGGTTCCCCAAGGTACAATCCTGGGTCCTCTTCTCTTTTTACTTTATGTAAATGAATTGCCAACTGTAGCAAAATCATCCGTTCTACTCTTCGCTGATGACATAAAGATTTGTAGACCCATACATAGTTTGTCGGATAGGATAGTATTACAGGGCGATCTTAGCTCATTGGTGGCATGGTTAGATAGGTGGTCACTAGAAGTAAATCCTAATAAGAGTGTAGTGATGCAGTTAAATAAATCTGATGAATCGTATGACTATATACTACGTGGATTCGTGCTACCCAAAGTAAGAAACTATAAATATTTAGGAGTCATATTAGGCAATGATCTCAAAAGAACTAGTCACTGTAAGACTGCTGCTGCGAAAGGCTATAGGGTATTATGGTCAATCCGTAGGTCTTTCCAGTATTTAGATGATGAAATGTTTATATTACTATACCCGATTTATGTGCGACCGCATTTAAAATACGGGATTCAAGCAGCGTGTCCTTGTTTCAAATATGAAGCAGATATGCTAGAAAGAGTCTAACGACGAGCTACTAAGATGGTACAAGGTCTATCTGGCCTATCTTATGAAGACAGACTGAGACACCTTAACTTATTTCCGTTATCTTACCGTAGAATAAGGGGTGATCTAATATTGGCCTATCGTATACTGAACGATGGCCTTGGTATTAACATGTCTTATCTCTTGCTTCCGTTTAGAACCGATCATTTGAGAGGACATTCGAAGAAAGTTCAAAAACCGAGATCAAACCGTGGTATTATTTTATTTTCCTATTAGTTTTTCTCTTTAATTTAACACTTGATAGCGATAAATAATTCGTCACTGATAGGGTTCTATTAACTTGACACCTTATTTAGGAACTCAACGTCATAAATTAATATTGCTAGTTTTCACGCTATCACTATCACCAATTAACTGTAATATATTTACTCTTAACTAATACTGGGTCTGATCCTACCATAAAACTTTACACGTTCACTAAGTTAAATTACAACTATCGCCATCCACCTAATTAAACTTTGTATTAACATTACTTCCAATAATGTCCAGGCCATCTAAAAAACATATAATCTCTCCTGATGCCTATAGCACCTGCAAAAGATCTAAATCAGTCGCTAAAGCGAATAATGCGAAACCTTATAAACACACTGATCAGTCTGCATCCTACTCTGATCTTCCCTCAGCCACACTAAACGTGCACCCTTTACTTGGACAAGACATATCACTACCTTGCATCTCGCTTGTCGATATAAATAAGAGCAGTCACATACCGTTAGAGTCGACATCATTTGTCAGTCCCAAAAAAGGCACCAAATATTGTGAGCAGTATTTAGACAGTGCGGTTGACCCCAAACACCCAACAATTTTACAATCGGCCATCCTAAGTAGCGGCCCACGGATTACATGTAAGCCTGCCTACAATAGCCAGCCCGATGACATAGATCTTGACTACTCACCCAGACATATACCCCATCCCCCAACTAAGTGTGCACAAAGTGACCACCCGCTAGACACTTGCAACAAGCCTGTATGTAACCGTATCGACCTTAAAAACTTTGATATAAACTTCAATAATCTCACCACTGGTAGACCTAGAAGCAGCCAAACAGAACTTAGCCTCACCCAAACTATTCAAGATCTATTACCGTGCAAATATTTAATCAGTGTTCCAGGAAATCCCGATCTGGAAATTATAAAAAACACTGAAAAAGTAATTGACCATATATCAACCGAAGTGTTGAAAAGACTTCAGTGTATGCATAATGTCATTGTGTATAATATACCTGATAGTACGAACATAAAGATTGCTAGAACTACTCTGCTACAAGAGTGTGGATTGTCGCAATCTTGGTGTGTAACAAGGAGATTACGTAAAGGACACACTAAAGCCTCATGTCCCATTCTATTTCAGTTTGGTAGTACCACTGAAGCTAATCACCTCCTTAATAGTCAGTCATTACTGAGGCGTATTCCAACATTTAAAAAGATTAGGATCATTCATTGACAGGACCGCTATCCAGCGTCGTATCTGCAATGGAACACAAACTGACCAACCCAGCCTACGTAACCGCGGCATCTACAGCTCTTGTCACTGCACAAATTCTAAAATATTATACACTGCCCCCCCCCTCCAAAAAAAACGGAGGCACGTCGGACACTGCTATTAGTCCTAAGGACAAGACCGCACATAAAGCAGCTACAACCACTCACCCTCAGCCCAAACACTCAGCTACCCCAAAATGCCGAAACACTTATGCCTCACAAGCGTCTAAGTATTACCCTAGCAGCCCCTGTAAAATGCCTAAAAATGACCCTCCCAGAAATTGCGCTAACAGCTACAGACTCTCAGACACCGCTGTACGAAATAATAGCAAACTCTCCGTAAAAACCCACCAATACTCCAGCACCCCTAACCCAAAACATGCACCTTCTCATAGCAATAGAATGCCCTACAACAAACATAATGAACTGGCAATCCCCACTCATCCTAATGTGAAACGACATTTGACAAGAACCACACCCACACGTGATACCCATAAGTCATATAGTGTCAACCTTGTAAGCCCCATGAACCAACACAAAACTATACACATCAGAAACACCTCTCTTAGCAACAATAACAGGCATTCCTTTATTCCTCATCAGAAACATACCTCTCCAACTAACCACAATAGGACTAAAATTACCCACCGCACACAAGGAAGCCATAACGTTGGCCTACTTGGGAACCCACCTACTGACTCTAGGTACTATCTAAGTCGGGCCACCCAATACAACGGTTTAGTCCGCCCTAATTCGACATACACATTATCTCATCTTTTTTTATCTCCCCCCCCCTCAACATTACTGCCATGGGGTCTCCAAATGTTGAGGGCGACAATCCCACTATTCTGAAACCATCTACATACTCCGATTTGATGGGGAGTGGCAGATCCTTCTCAACTTCGTTAAATGTCTTTAGTCTTGAAAACTCCTTGACTGGACCCCCTGATCATTCCCCGGACACATTACCTAACCATTCAACTCTACCTTCCACTCTTATACATACTTCTTTCACCAAAACAACACCCAACTACCCTTCTCGCATTAACCCTACTGGTAATAAACTAAACGCTCATCAATATGGAGTCAACGCTCCAAATTCTTCCTTTTCTCGTTGCAAAACAGACAAATCACTGGGTTTACATCATACCCTTCGACTAGACAAACAGTCACCGTACATGACACTTATGTTAATTAACGCTCGATCTATACAAAGTAAGATGACTCACCTACGCACCCTTTTACTTTTAAACAACCCCTCACTTGTTTTGATAACGGGAAGCTGGCTGTCCTCTGACACCAGACACATTTCTACAAATAGACACCTATGAGCTCTTCGGCTGTGATCGAGTCACCAAGAAGTTTGGTTTCTGTCTCGTTTATGTATCAAAAAATTTGAGAGCGGAAATCTATAGCGACCAAGTCCTCAGTAAATCTCCTGAATCGATATGACTTACTGTGCACACTCATGAATGTAAAATACTAATCGGATGCATATATCGAGCTCCTAACACTCCTGTTGGATGGAGAATGCTGGTGAGCGGCCTATGCTCCTTCACGAGGAGTAACAGGCGTAAGTAAAACACTCTTAGTTCAAATGACACTATTATAAGTGAGTCATTTACTCAGGCTGCCTCGCTTGACTTCACTTACAAAATTGTACGTGGTGATTTCAACCTTCCCAACATCAACTGGAAGACACATTCTGGCCCATTGTGCTTTGAAAGCATACTTAGGTCCTTAGACATACATGGCTGGCAACAACGTGTACACCTGCCTACACGAAATCACAACATTCTTGACTTGATATTCTGTCATAATGTCACACCAACATCAATGGTGGTTGGCGAAAAGTTTCACAACAGTGATCATAAAATAGTCCTCTGCACCCTTCCGATTCTTGCCATATGCAACAAATTAAAGACATTAAACACGCGATTCCAATATAGAGACTATGCAAATGCCGACTGGGAAGACTTTCGATTTCTAATAAAACACTGACTGGGGCAGTTTCTTTACCAGTAATAACCTCTTAGAAACATTAGAAATATTCAATATCACCACCAAATCTGCACTAGACACTGCTGTACCCTCTAAAATTGGTTTTAAAACAATTACTCCCTATCTAAACCAAAAGACTAGGTCTAAACTGCGAAAACTGAAAAGGATGTACTATTTATCAAAAGACTTCAGTGCCCTGCACCAGATATACTCTGTACTTGACGAAGTAAAAAGTCAACACAACAAGCGTAAACAGGTAGAGGAACGTACTGCGCTCACTGCTGCATCTAAAGCCCAAGCCCTATGTCGTCTCCTCACGAAGTGCATAAGAAAGAACACAGACCACAACATTCACTCCTTACTGCACGATGGAGTAACGTATAATGACCAAACCGTCATATGTGAGTGAGTCAGTCAGTCAGCTACAACGTAGGATCAGGCACATATGTGCATCGGTCCAGGTTGCCATACCGCATCAGCACAACAAGATGAACACCGGATTCATAACAGTGGTTAGGTAAAAGGTGGTAATATATAAGAGAAAGATTGCATATAGAGATATAGTACAAGAAGAAAGAATTGGTTAGTAGAAAGAAAGATATGAAGCGCTTTTAATCTCTTAGTTTAAGGGAAGACAGGGAGTGTATACACCGACGCCATTGTGATCGATTCTGAGCCATGTCACCAAGAGTCTCCAACCATTGGTTACGATAGTCACGCGGACCCCAACCAAGTAGTCTGCATCTACCAACATGGCTCAGACTAGAAGTTAGTGACTTCAAGCACTGATGCCACGTTTTGGTTTGGCCGCCCCTAACTTTCTTCCAACCATTTCCAATACCGAATAGCATTGCACGTCGTGGTAATCGGTGTTCAGGCATACGTAACACGTGGCCCAACCATCTCAGTCGATGAAGATTCATAACCTCATCAACTGATTTACCATCCTTTCCTAATACCCTGCGTCTAACCTCACTATTACTTACCCGATTATCCCAGCAGACGCCAGCAATATTTCTAAGGCATCTGTGGTCAAATACTAGCAGCTTACGAGTGTCTTCTACTCTTAATGGCCATGTTTCGCTACCATAAAGTAAAACAGAACGGACTGCCGCGCAGTATACTCGTCCTTTTATTGATAGACGGATATCTCGCCTTCGCCACAGGTGACGTAAGTTGGCAAAAGCCGAACGAGCTTTTCGAATCCGTGCTGAGATTTCGTCCGATACCAACCCATTAGGGCTGATCAGACTTCCAAGATAAGTGAAGTTGTCAACGCGTTCGACTACTTCACTCCCTATCCTTAGTTCAGGTGTTAACGCAGACCAGTCCTGAAGCAACAACTTGCATTTCGAGGGAGAGAAGCGCATTCCAAACATTCTGGCATTGTTGCTCAGTGCTACCAGAAGACTCTGCATTTTATCAGCGTCTTCACCAAACAGGACTATGTCATCTGCGTATTCTAAGTCGATAAGTGGACCTCTTGGATGGAGATCAATACCCGAGAACTCAGTCGACGAGAAAGTTATTTCCATCAGTAGGTCTATGATGAAGTTAAACAAAAATGGGGAAAGTGGACATCCTTGACGGACACCACTTGAGGTTGCAAAAGTAGATGACAGTTCGCCATAAGCTCTCACTCGACTAGTAGTGTTCGAGTAAAGAGCCTTCACAAGGTTTATGTACTTCTGAGGTACGCCTTTCAATGACAGACACTGCCACAGAACCTCGCGGTCTACCGAGTCAAATGCTGCTTTTAAGTCAAGAAAGACCACCATCGTCGGACGCCGATAAGTATGCCTGTGTTCTAGAACCTGACGAATGGTGAATATGTGGTCGATGCAGCCACGACCAGGTCTGAAGCCAGCTTGGTTTTCTCGTGTTTGCAGTTCACGAGTCTTAGTTAGGCGTCTGATAATTATCGAGGCTAGTATTTTAGATATTATATTAGTTAAACTAATCCCTCTGTGGTTGTCACAGGATGATTTTGACCCTTTCTTATATATTGGAACGATAAGTGATTGAGACCAGTCAGATGGAATAACATCTAACTCCCAGATCTTAGCTAAAATATTAGTCAACCTAATCGCTAAAATTGGACCACCATCCTTAAAAACTTCTGGAACCAGTCCATCTGCCCTTCCTCGTTTCAGATTATCTATAGCCTTTTGAACTTCAGCAAGAGTAGGGGGACCTACTTCAATGTTCCATTCACGCTGTCTGGGAATGGAGGGTAGTTGTAGAGTAGCTGAACTGTTCCCTAAAGTGTTCCGCCCATCGTTCTAAACGTCTGGACTGGGAGTAGATGAGAGTATCGTTTTTTTCCGAAATAATCTCACTTACACTAGACTTATTAGTTCCAGTTTCTTTTATTAATCTGTAGAGCTGTCTTGTGTTCCCTATAGCCGCCGCCTTTTCCATCTCTTTTGCTTTCGTTGCCCACCACTGTTCACGGTCGTTTCTTAAACTTTTTCTTAACCTAGATCTGATTTGTTGTCGCTCTTCATCATGTTCGGAACCTGATGGGACGAATTTGCGAGAATCCATCAGTGTGATAGACTTTGAAGAAATCCACTGGTTCCTTGAAACTCTGTGGTTTAATAGGAATCGAAGAGGAAGGTTGATTATGAATACAGTGGTCTTGAGTGCTGTTAGAGGTATGAGGGCGGTTATCACTTCCCGGTTGCCCACACCGTGGAAGGGTTCTTCTGGAGTTGCCTGAAAAGGAAATTGGATTAGAAGTGGTCTCAGCGACCTGAGAGCGTGACCGCAGTGCCCAAGGGACAACTGCTTGAGGCCGGTCGCGCACGGCCTTTTCGTGGAAGGTTTTTGACATGTTAGCTCCGTTCTTCAAAGGGCCTTACCGCCGGAGACGGAAATCCGTGAGGTAAGGTGAGGTGTGCATTTTTAAGGTCGACCTTTTCTAACCCCACCCCTCCTTGTGGGAAGGCAGCATCGCTGTCATGCTGGTTGTCTGAAGGAAACACCTTACTGCTGTCACACCTCTGTACAGTCAGCAGTACGACTTCGCCTTCGGACCTTAGGTTTGTTGCTTTTAGTCTTACCGCTCTCCAACCGACCTGTCTGACATGGTAGGACCTTGAGGAACGGTTGTTCCAGCCAGTATAGCTCGGTTGCTTCATCACGATAGGCAAGCCCGACCACCACGTCAAGGTAGCAACAACGGTCGGGTGAACTATTAAGTGAATGGTTTTCTCACAATGGGAATACATCTGATGCTCCAGACATCGACATAAATTGCACCAGCAAAAACTATCTTAGTACCATAAACTTCGACATTAGGAGTATACATACCGCCATTAAAACCCTTAAGCCAAATGCGAGTTCTGGTGCCGATGACATCCCTTCAATCGTTTATAAAAAGTCAGGACCGGACATAAAGACGCTACTACTCAAAATATACACATTATCTTTAGAGACAGGTACAAATCCGGGAACCTGGAAGGTAACGTATGTTCTTCCCAAACACAAATCCGGACCAAGAAACCTGGTTGAAAACTACAGACCTATAAATATCACTCCAGTCATATCACGCATAATGGAAAAAGTGATACAAAATCAACTATCTGATCACCTACTCAAGGAAGATCTGATAGACCCGTCACAACATGGCTTCATTAGAATAAGGTCGTGCAGTACATGCCTGATGGACTTCTTTAACGAGGTTACTCGTATACGTGACCAGAAGAAACTAGTTATTATACTATATTTCGACATTAAGAAAGCCTTTGATAAGGTAGCTCATAATCTTCTAATCAACAGACTTAAGTCAGTTGGAATTATAAATCCCCTTTTGCAATGGATCAAGTCTTTTCTTACAAACAGATAAAATAACCAAGATTAACTCTAATACATCTACACTTCGACCTATAACCAGTGGTGTTGTGCAGGGCAGTGTCTTGGGTCCATTGCTCTTTATAATCTACATCAACAATATATGCAAGTGTTTTAGCACAGGTAAGACCTACCTCTATGCCGATGACTTAAAAGTCATCTATAAAACTGACATTTTCGATTTACGCAGTACTATGGAAACAATCCAACATGAACTCAACATGGTAGACGACTGGTGCAAACGCTGGAGGTTAGAGCTCAACACAGAGAAATGCGGCTGGTTATGTGTAGGAGACACATCTCTAAAAATGAAACTAACACTTAGCAATTACACACTGCCCAGACTGGCATCAGTAACTGACCTAGGGGTACATTACTCACACAGTCTTAATTTCTCTGAACACATCTCAGCCAAAGCATCCAAAATGAGGAAATTGCTTGGCTTCATTCTCCTTAATTTCTATTAAAATGAATCTAAAATCCTTCTTTACAAAGTTTGTGTAAGACCTATCGTTGAATACTGCTCGATCTTATTTTCCAACCTACGCCTATCTGATATACTAAAGGTGGAAGGAATACAACGAGACTTCACCCACAAAGTACTTAAGACTGACTCGGTCATTGACTACAGTTCCCGATGCCAAATTTTAGGAATAGCACCCTTTTGGAAGAGAAGGCTTAGGTCTAATTTGATTCTCTACTTCAAACTACTCAAAAACCTTACTTATTCAACATGTAAGATAATTCTTGCCCGAGATTCACATGAATACGGACTTCGAAACAAAGTATCTACGGTCAAAGTTGAGAAATACAGATCAAAAACTCGGGAAAACTTCTTCCTCACCAAGTATGCAATAATATGGAACAGTCTTCCCTCCGAAACTCGCATGGCAGATGAATTACATACGTTTGTAAAACTGCTTGATCAAGCCCTCACTTGCACGTACGAATACATCTGCGCCCCACTCAGACATCATAGGCTCTCTCCATGTCTAGACCAAAATGAACTTCAAGTTCAATTTGCCTTATTTTTCCTACTTTGCAGTTGTATGAATTACTTTTTCCACCCTATTTCTTCACTTGAAGTAGACAGGTAACTCAATGGACCTATCATTACTGTTAAACTAAACTCGGTCGATAAGGGACACTCACTACCACCCTAAAACGTCAAGAGGACCGCACAATCAGCTGCCTAATACCAGTGGTCTTGCATCTATGGAGCCTGTTACCAATCAACTTATTAAGACAACAGAAAATAAAATCAGCACCAAGTTACTGTGAGTTCCTTCCTGTTTATCCTGTATTAACTTTTTACTCTTCAGTACACTATGTTGACTAGCAATTAATATTATTTCTCCACACGTTCCCTTATCCACAACTCATATACTTCTATACTTTTCCCGCCTGCTTAAGTAAACAACTATCCTACAATATACCCTTCTTAACGCTTATACTCTGATTGGCAAACTATACTTTATACTATAGTCAACAGAGGCACTGTATCGATGCTTTATCCACAATCCATAGCTTGTAACTGCCTGATAAGCTTGTAAAATGGTACTTATGTAAATAGTGCTTTCCAACAGTTTGTGAAACAGAGGATTGTGCGAGGTATGACGTATATACAAAAATAAGCCTAAATGAGCCTAACATCACAAAAGGAGGGAGGGTGGAGTTACTGACCAGCAAGCATTGATGGTGAGGGCGATAACTTCAATCCACCCTTGTTTGTGGGGACAGAACATTTTGTATGTATCAGGCTCCTCATGATTGAGAATAAGTCAATCAATCTGTGATATAGATTGTTTTCCTACGCTTACCACTCAAACTCATGTTTCCAACATTATGCTGGACTAGCTATTCTACTAAGACAACCTATGACATGCTAACTCGGATTTTTACACTAGGATTGTGTGGCTGGCATCGGACAAACAAAAAAGGGAAAAAAGTTACACAATAAAAGATGCAGTCATTAATATTCTTAACACTTCATCCTCTATATACACACCCTTCTTATAAACCGCTTTCCTTGTACCAGCCTTGACTTCCTTCCCTTCGTCTGAGCTTACTCCAACTTGTTAAACATCACAACTCATTGTTCTTAATTAGTACATTCTCTAATATGGAGCCTCTGACTTCATCTCACTAACAAGACATAATATGAATTTATTCTAATTTATTATACCTCTGTCCGTTCTACTACACTATGTTAAGCAACGTTTGGCGTTCATATCCAAGTGCCTTGCTGCTCTTTTGTTTCTCTTTTTTTCTTTCTTCAGAATCTTGCTCTGAGATCACAGCTATGAAACTTCTGACGTTTGGAACAAACTTGATGTATGCGCCCTCTCAAGGTCATAGTTTACAGCAAGCGCTCTACGATTTCACTTTATAACAACTATAAACTTAATAAGTTGGAAAACATTTTGTGAACCAACAAATGTTGTAATTTATAGATCATGCCTGTAAAAACGGTGTGTACCTGCACATGCAGAAATATATTATTATTATATTATTAATCAGTACAATATCATGCTCGAAACGAGCTTGAGGTTCAGAGCTTTCGCTCTCCTTGATTCTATGAAACATAGCTGATCTGTCGCTATGATCAGCTTTCGATTTTTCAACTACCTTTGGGGAGCAGGATTCTCTTTTATATACCTACTTTTCTTCTTTACAACCTTTACCCATTCGTCAACGGTGCTGGTAGAAGCAATAACAGTTACGTCAAACCTGGTGTTGGATTTTGGAGGGTCGTTGACGACCTGGGAGGTCGGGCTATGTTTACTGTTTGAAACCGATCGAGCCTTGCGATTGCGGCCTCTAGATGTTTCCTGTTGGATCCCATCTGGGAGACGGGGAACAGAAGACCCTACTTTTCTTGAGCTTTTGTTTAAGGCAGGCCCTTTTGAAGACTTCCTTGACGGGCGTGAGTCATCTATCACCAGACTAACCTTAGTTTCCTGCACGTTGATTTGCGTGTCGACAGATCGAGTGCTGTTTGACGCGTTCCGACTATGCTTGCTAAAACACCTCTTTGCAGCATCAACCAGTGAGATGGCCTCGGTTAACAAGCTGTTTGCATCCGAGCAGCACTGTTGACAAAGCCATATACAACCCCTCTTATTGAACTGTTTGAAAGCAGCAGGGGTTACTTTCGTGCAAATTTCGTGATACCAGCCTTTGCACTCGTCACACTGCATGCCGCTTTCAACAGGATAACGACAACCCAGACGTTGGCGACTGCTTTTTTTACACTGTCCGGTCATTTAGGAGGGGTTCTTTTTCAAGATGCAATGATACTCATAAACAAAAAAATAATCAATGACCAAAAATTGAAGAGCTGCAGATTGCTAGGACCAAAAGTACTAACAGATACAGTTGAAAAAGAGGTACTCAAAAGTACCGACGACAAAACTAATTGAGAGAACAGTAAAAACGATACTCTAGTCGAATACTTTTACTGAAATAAATTCAATTAAAGTGAAAACAGTAGTCTTGATACGTAATAAACGATCAAAACAAACAAATTTACTCAGCGAGGAAAAATACCACTGTCCTTTTTAAATAGCGCGCGGAAATTGACTGATCGTTTTTCCCGTTTTTATGACAATTTCGGCTGATTTTCACTTTTTTTTCGGCTTTCATGGCAGAAATAGGTTGATAGTGAAAACATTAGGTGTATTAAGTGTTGTAAATATTATGTATATGCTATAGATGATAATAACACATATCAAGATGTTAATATTTTTATTTCATTTTATTTGGACACATGAATATTGGTACAAGAGAGCGCCAATATATATGCGCCACACAAATCAATGAGAATTCGAAGAAGAATAGAAGGAAAGAAAAGCTAAGGAGCGCAAAACAAAGAGAGAACAATAACGAAGAGATTGGTGTAAGGTAATGTGCTAGTAATCAGGGAACGCAAAGGTACAATCGGAAGAAATCTTTCAGGTAAGGGAGACACAACCACTTTTTATGAAGAAAGTAAAAGAAGGTTACAGCAGGATCGCCACTGGCTTCTATTCTGAGCCATATCTGATAACGTCTCTAGCCACTGTGTAGCACCATCTCTCAGACCCCAACGAGGAAGCCGTGAAGGAGCAACACAAGTCAGTCCTGTGCGGCTTTCCTTCATGACACGACACCATTTCATACACTGACCACCTCTCCGCTTCTTCCAACCAGTTTCAGAGTCGGCAAATAATGCACGACGTGAAATTCTCTGGGACGAAATTCGTAGAATATGTCCAAGCCACCGAAGTCGGTGTTTCAAGATGGTGACACCAATTGAATTATCATCTCTGTGCCCAAACACACGATGCCAAACCTCTGCATTACTGACATGGTGTTGCCACTGAATGTCAGCAATCGTTCGGAGACAGCGATGATCGAACACAGAGAGTCGTCTAACGTCCTCAACTCGGAGAGACCAGGTTTCACAAGCATAGAGCAAATCTGCTCTCACAGACGCGTTGTAGATCCGACCTTTTACAGCCAGACTGACATCACAAAGGCGTCAAAAGTGGCCCAGATTGGCATAAGCCGCTCTGGCTTTCACTATACGTGCATTGATCTCATCACTCACACCTCTACCAGCACTTATGCAGCTACCCAGATACACGAACTTCTCGACTACGTCTATCTGCTCACCATCCAGGATGAGTACAGGATTGGAATCCTGCCAGTCTTGTAGAAGTACTTTGCACTTCGAAGGTGCAAAGCACATACCATACCTACGGACACTGATTACCAACTGATTAAGTGCGGATTGCATGCCTTGGGCATTATCGCACAGTAAGACAATATCGTCCGCATACTCATGGTCGAGAAGTCTTTCTCCAGGCAACAGATCCACACCACCACTACTTACATCCATCAGAGCTGTTTCCGGAATGTCATCGATGGCGAAGTTGATGAGGAATGGTGAGATTGGGCAACCCTACCTAACCTCACTGCTCGAATGGAACAATGAAGAGAGGTAGTTGTATGCCCTCACTCTGCCTGAGGTGTTTTTATATAGGGCTTTTAGGATGTTAATAAACTTCTCAGGCACACCGTTCTTCAATAGACAATCCCAGAGAACAGTCCTGTCCAACGAATCGAGGGCACTTCTGATGTAAAGAAACACTACGATTGTTGGCCTTTGATAAGTATGGCGTTGTTCTAACATTTGGCGGAGGGTGAAGATATGATCAATACTTCTTCGACCAGAACGAAACCCAGCCTGCTCCTCGCGAGTCAATCTTTCTCGGGTTTTGAACAACCTACGAAGTATGACGGAAGCCGATAGCTTGGACGCAATCGGAAGTAGACTTATCCCCCGATAGTTTTTACATTAACAACGTGAACCCTTTTTAAAGGTAGGGACAACTATCGACTCCTTTCATGACGTTAGAACACTCTCTAGCTCCCACACCTTTGTAAACAACGTCGTCAGTTCCTTAGTCAAAAAGTCACTACCATCTTTAAAAAGAGCCGGAGGTAAATCGTCTGGGCCAGGTAATTTGTAGCGCTTCAAGAGTTGGAGTTCCTTGTGGAATTCCTCCTCATTTGGTGGATCAGTCGTCATCCACTATGGGGGGCAGGACAGTCTGACCGATGTTGCCGGAGCAGCAGGCTAGTTGAACTGCCCTTCGAAAAATTCTGCCCACCGTCCAAGACGTCGATGGATGTTAGTGATTGGTATCCCATCATCCTCGCAGATTGTTTCATTCACACCAGACTTCTTTCTGCCAGTGACTCGGACGGGTTGGAAGAGCTTCCGGTAACTACCAGATGCCGCCGCTGCTTCCAGCTCATTAGCACGCTTCGACCACCAGGCTTCTCGATCCATGCCCGATTTCCTTACGTAACATCCCTCGTTTGTGGTCAAACTCACGGTCACCCGGAGTAGACCGACGGTTTTCAATGAGTTGTAAGGAACCTGAAGAAACCCAGTGCTTATAAGCGAAACTTTCTAATCTAACAGCACACAACCGACTGTTAATGGGGATCCAATCGATTAGTGCTGCCTCAGCTCTAGCGCTTAGTGCGACACCAACGCCAGCAAGACCAGACGAAGATGCCACAGGGTCCCCGGATAAGCGCACGTAAAACAAGCTTTTTGAAGTGATAGATGTAGAGCGAATTTGTAGTACTTCACCAGAGTCTTGAATACGGGTATCGGATAGACAGCAAACATCGATATGAAGACTTTCCAAAGACATAGCCAGCCCTATCTGTTGACCAACCTGCATAAGTGTGCGAACGTTGAAGTCAGCCAGTTTGAATGGTGCACGTGGTTTCAGAAAAACTGCTTCAGTACTCATATTCGGTGGTAACATACAATCTTCAACCGAAAAGTGACTCAAGAACGTTTAGATACAGTCAAATTTCCACCAAAGACGAGCCGCTGTATAAGTATAAAAGAGGGTGAATAATGTGGAAAATAATAATAATAATGGTAATAATAATAGTATTAATAATGACAATAATAGTAATGATAATTATTTGAATCAATCGATTGTTTTCTGAAGCAAGAAAAGTAGTTGCCATAGAGTTCATCGTTTGTGTGTGGGCTGTGATACTGCCTGGGTGCCCAGACCAAAGCAGGTGGTTATCTAAAAGGGCCACACTCGAGCCTTCGACCCGAAGGACTGATCCACAAGGCAGTGGAGCATCGTAAGGAGATGCAGTCCCTTGGAAGCCGGTGGCCAACAGTTGGTTCGTACGCCATTTGTTCCCGCAGGATACTGGAGCCCATGTGCACCATTGGTTTGTGATCCGGTTAAAGCGCCGGACATTCGCTTTTTGTCCTCTCATTTTCGTAAACAACACCCCCGCCACGAGAAGGCAATGAGTAGGACTTCCCTGGCAGAGGCTGTATATGCGCGGCCATGTGAGAGTATTTCGAGAGGGAGAGCGGACTCTCCCCACTCTCGGCCGTACCAGGGCATTCGGGGGCAGATGTTAATATCATCTTCTACAGTTAGATATATTAGCCACCAAATTATTATTTTACAGAAAATAAATCATAATCATGCGGAGGAGGTATAATGATGTGAAGATTTTACCGGAGGTCAAGCTAAGATAGCTTCACTACCTCTTGTGTGCAGTTACAATGTTTTGGCTGCCGGTATTTTTGCAAGGATAGCTAATAGCAGAAATAAGTAATATTATAAAGCGATTACGAGAAAGCATTGAAAAGCATGATTCAGCAATCAAGATATCTTGATCTCAGGTGACCAGATTATCTGAGATCGTATGTGATGATCTTCGAAAATCAACCAAGGCCTGTCTCGCTTACGTGCTGATGCCGTAAATGACAATTACTTATACCTTACATGGGACTAAAATTAAATAGGCATCAATAACCGCAGATTACACAGGACGATTCAAAGTAAGTTTTTAACAGCATAGGTTGGTTGGTTAAGAGTTGACCCCAAACAACCAAGCATATGCCAAAACAGTATTGTTCAAGTATTCATTCACTTCCTTATTTTGTATAAGCGTTATATTCCTTATTATCTTATAT
The DNA here is from genome assembly GCA_944470205.2 of Schistosoma margrebowiei. NCBI lineage: Eukaryota > Metazoa > Platyhelminthes > Trematoda > Strigeidida > Schistosomatidae > Schistosoma > Schistosoma margrebowiei. Next base: position 16,707,231 of record OX104026.1, on the reverse strand, counting down.
TGAATGTTGAAAGTCTTTGTTTGTCTGAACATGTAATCCCACGCTCCACTGTGACTGCGCTAAGATCGAAATAAAGACCTATTCACTACTTCTCTGGTTTCTTCTATAGACACGAAACTGGTGAGCCCGACGTGATTATCCGTAAACTAAGTTGGGTATATAAATAGTTTTTTTTATTATCTTAAGTTATTCGTGTCACAGAAACCATTTTTCGTGCTAATTTTATTGCTATATTTGTCACATACCTCATGTCAGACTTAAAAGAAACCCATAATCTGGAGGATTTGTCACCAGTGGAGATAGACACTGTTATGACTACGAAATCTCGACTTCCAGAATTTGATCGTAGTGATCCTGAGTTGTGGTTTGCTTAACTAGAGCACTATTTTACGAGACACAATATCAAATCTAAAGGGATTCGCTATAAAGATTTGTGTTCTATCCTTCCTCTTTCAGTCACCAAAGAAGTTCGTGACTTGATTTTAAGTCCACCATCACACAACCACACACTATCTTAAGACGAGAGATAATAAACCATTTATCATTATCAGATAGTCAAAGAATCCAAAGACTTTTCCAAGGAGAAACACTAGGTGATAGGTCACCGTCACAGTTTTTACGTCACCTCAAAGTCTTAGTGGGTGACAACACAGTGGGTGAAGCAGTCCTAAAACAAGGATGGATACAAGCTCTCCCATGCTACGTCCAACACTGTTTGGATGCACAAGATCCTGAAACCTCATTATCTCATTTAGCGCGTATAGCCGATAGAATAATGGAAAGAGGTCCTTCAACTGGATCAGGCGCAATAAATCACACACAGAAAGTAGAATCAGCAAAAGACTCGGTCATAGAAGGACTCATTGCGAGTGTTAAGAGTCTCACTGAGGCTGTCACCAGAATGCAAATGGGTCATAGAACAGGAGCAGGTCACCACAACGATCACGATCCAAGTCACAAAATAGGTCACAAATGTCCAGACAATCTGGGCAGTTTTGTTGGTACCACTGGTGCGGTACGAGACCTTGCAGAACTGTCTGCATCAATCGTTGGAAGGTGGCTGGGGCGTTAGTTAGCCCGAAAGGCATTACTTGAAATTCATATAAGCTATTAGGCACTGCAAATGCAGATTTTTTTTATCTTGGGGTTGAACTTCCACTTGCCAATACCCTGACGCTAAGTCTAGCGTTGAGAACCAGCGAGCACCTTTCATGGCATCTAAGGTAGCGTCTATCCGTGGAAGTGGAAAAGAATCACGCTTAGTTATAGCATTAAGGCGTCGGTAATCTACACACAGTCGTAGGGAGGAATCATTCTTTTTTACTAAGACAATTGGCGATGCCCAGGGTGACGAAGATGTTACAATAATCTTTTTTTCTAGCATATCTTTTATCATTGATTCTAAATGAGGCTGGTAATGCACCGGGACTCTGCGAGGTGGTTGGCGTAATGGCATGTGGTCACCTGTAACAATGGAATGTTGCACAATGGTTGTCCGATTTCCAGAGATATTCTCCGAGAAAACAGAGCTAAATCGTTGGAGTACGTCAATGGTTTCTCGACGGTCCTTTTCACTTATTACTTGGTTATCTTGTACCTGACGTACAATCTCTGCAATTTCCACCTGGGCTACGGTTTCGGTTGGCATTTCCTGGCGTTGTAGTTGCACGACAACCCCGCCAATTTTAGCTTCCGACTTATTCATGTCTATAGAGGCCTGATATCTTAACATGAAGTCAACCCCGAGAATCATGTTCCAGGTCAGTGTGGGGCAGACCAGGAATTCATGTCGAAAAGAGCTCTTGTTTATTGTTATCTCTAACCCGATCTTAGAACACGCAATCAAGGGGTCTCCGCTCGCCGTGATTAATGTAGAGGAGCACTGTTTACGCTGAGTGTTGTGGTTAAGTCTCTGCAAGAAGTCTTCCTTAATGAGGGATACTGAAGCCCCTGTATCTAGAAGTATATCTAGCTCGATGTCTTGTACTCTACCTTTAAATGTAGTTGGATGGACATGATTAACATAGGAAGATAAGTAACCAAAACGCCGCTTACCTGGTTTACGGGGGCGATTGTGACCACATCTTCTGGCGTTCCTGCCAAACCGTTTGCAATATATACAGCCAGCCTGACGCCCATTGTAGTTTCCCCATGCTGGTTGTTTATTCCACCTCGAATTTGACTGTCCGTGGATAGCACCTCGGCTGGGAAGGTCGGTCACAGCCATTGTATTCTGGCAGGTGTCCGGGCCACTAGATTTTGTAGCTCGTTCAACCGTCGTTACTGATGATGAATGTGCACTGGATAAATTCACTAGTTTGTCAGCGGCCAGGAAACGTAATGTTGTTCTTTTTACGTCAGATGTATCAGCTGGTGGATTTCGAAGAAAGTGTTCTTTGAGTGGTCCGGGTAACAGGCCCTCGACAAAACGTGAGCGCATTAGTTCCTCTCGTTCTATCATATCTAACCGAGGGAACGCTTGCACTGCGACTTGCTGCAGGAAATGGAGATAGTCTATTGGGCTCTCGCTCGCTTTCTGATGGCGTGATAAAAACTGAATTGTCATCTGCTGAGTGTCTACGGGCATGGAAAAACAGTCATCTAGAATTCTCCAGTTTTGTGAGAGGGTGTTACTGGCCGCAAAACCATTCGCAATAGCCCTGCGTACTGCTTCATCGCTCAGATAGGAAACGAGGTAGTTGAAATGCTCGGTCAATGGGACTCTCTGAAGGTACGCTGTGACTTTAAATTTCCAAACGGAGTAATCTGATGATGTTTCGAGCAGTGGCGGCTGGCGTGAGGTTGAACCGGGAGCAGCCTTGATTGGGATCAGAGGGCGTTCGTCTAGGTTCTCATCGCGTTTTTCCGTCTGCACCTCCATCACCAGTTGTAACACGTGTAATCAGCAGCCACTGGAAGGCGGAAAGACCTAAAGCCACAACACACACAATGTTAACTGAACACTTCACACCACAGAGAGAACGCGGAACGGAGACCAACAGTCGTTTATTTAAAAATTAAATTTCACGGGTTCTGTACAGAAAGAGAGCTAGTTTACAAAACGGTCTTATGAGTCGTCCTGTAAGTTTAGTGCGTGCAGGGCTTGCTCTTCTTCTTCTAAGGCGTTTATTCTTGCTTGCTCTGCAATAGAAAGAAAACAAAATCTATTAACAACATCATACATGAGGATTTTAATCCCGTTTCAACGTACCTGGTTATAAAAGGCGGTCGTCATAGTCCCAAGGTCACACATTTGAACGGGTTTGACAATGAGTCCAACTTCTAGCAAGTTTACACTTTTACATATATACATTATAAAAAGATTTTTTTGTTTTCATACCTTTTCGTACACAAGATGGCTACACTATGTCTATTTCCCTCTAGAATACCAATCCGTTCTGGAGGCCAATCACTTACGTGGAACCGAACAATTATCAATTATATTTATGTATCTCCATTATGTATCTTATTATTTTGATGCAGGCAGTGGAGCAATTTTTCAGGTTTGATTGGTTTTCACCATTAACTTTGAAGTAGATTCTTCTTTACTTTTTACTTGAAGGCGACTCAAGAGGCAGGTGAGTAAACACCTGATAGCCGGTCTGAGCATGGAAAAATCGTACCTCACCAACATGGTGTTGGGTAACCCGCTCGCAGCACTTCCTCAGATATTCTTATTCCACAGTCTCACACTCTTTCTCTTGAAAGCACGCAGCAAACCGTCAGCGATAGTTGGGCTGCAATTAAACGTAACTCAATTTCGCAAATGTGCCCTTTAGCTTAGTATCCAATCAGAATGAGGCGGGAATTAATACATCCGCCATCTTTGTAAGTAATGGCGGTAGGCTTTCTTCGTTCTCTGCTCCTTTCAGTTACTTCTTTTGTGTAGCTATGTAATTTAATGTTTCGGTCTCATAAAATACCGCAGTTAGTGTAATGTTCTACATGTTGGTGTGATATTTACTTCGAATCAGCATTGTTTTTAGGGTTTTTGCTGCTTCTACTCAAGGCAATGTACTTCTTCAGCCAAGCTGGCTAGTCTTATGTTTTAAAATGGTAATCGGTTTTGTTTTGACTTGCTTTTTAGATATCCAAAGCCGGAGTTCGTTTCTCTAGCTAGAATAACTGTTGTTGCTACCTGTGACTAACTGTCCGCACGTTCGTTCCTAACCGTTTTTTATGATGTTATCGGCAAAATGAAAGGGAACAATCTCGGGTATTTAATTTTCTTCAGTATTATGGACAACACTATCCTGCTAACGAGTCAAACTAATACTGATTGCCCAGCAGTAAGGGATACCAGTATTGTTTTCGAAAGAACTCAGACTTCCGATAACCATAGACGAAGTCACAGATACTACCAATCTATTGAAGAGGGTTCGTTATTAAAAATATGTCATATAGCAGTAATAGCGGGGTTGTACTCATTATGTAGTGCGTTAAAGCAAGCCTTACCCGAACAAGTGGTATCAGCCCCATCAGTGAATACTTTCAAGGAGAAGCTGGACCTTCACTGGAAAGCAATGTGTCAGGATTAATACAGGTTCACTAACCTACTATCCTTATTACTGAAGACTGAAAACTAACATTGAAAAGCCGGAAATCTGCTATCAGTGTGTAGTTTATGTTTCCTGTTTCGGCCATAAAAGGAAGCCAAAGGGTCATGATCAATGAATAAAAAGGTAATTAACTGTTATTAAGCTCTTTTTTTATAGATCATACTTCACCACTCGCAAATCTGTGTTTTTTTTACTGTATGACATCAATATTTTCACTATTACAATGAAAAATACCTGGAAATTCTCACCTTCATATTCGAATTATTTTTGGACAACTGCCTTCCAGTTTGATTGCTTCGTACGCGCTAGGAGACTGGATTCCTACATTATTCGTGGTTCCAATATAACTTTCTCACGCAGTAATTTCAGAGTAGACACTAGTCTTTCTAAATAAGCCTGTTAAGCTTGTAGTGACTCACGTTTATTACGAGAACACGACTGGTTCAATAAAAACAATTATTATTATAAACAGTTGTACCAGTGTTTGTTTTAATGTGCTTTTGTTTGACTGTGCTAATGACAGCTATATTGGGCTTCCATTCTTGTTCTTACACTTCGATTGTAATTTCGCGCGAATTCGGTTACCTTCTGTAACCAAGCTTGTATCCTGGCACGATCTCGGTATCCTTTCGATACCACGAGATCGCCAGTGAATAAATCTTGACTTGGTCCATTTTCTGCCTTCTGATATTTGGCTTCTCGGGGTTTTTATGGAGTCATTTGAAACGAGCTTCTTGGTAGCGGTGTTCACATTTAATCTCAACTCGACGCCACGCTACAAGCTAATATTCGTATTTTCTATTTCAGTTAATCGATGAAGACATGTACCACGTGCATCTGCTGTATATTGCCATTTCACTCCAATTCTAACTGTTGTATCTTACTTTAAAAAAATAAAATTGCTATATGCAGCAAATGTAGACTTATTTGTTTTGATGGAGATAGGGGGGTTTATGGGATTTTTAGCAGGACTGTAGTAATATTCTCACTAAAGAGCTAAGTGAGTGTGTATACCGATGTAAGATACCATACAGGGTGCCTTTGAGTTACTCGTGTTCCATTAGTGTCGGTAGAGGCACGAGATTAGACGCAGAGACGGTTAAGATGTGTAACGCGTGTCCATCCATCAGCGGCCGTGACAACTCATGGTGGCTAGAATAAGTTGTGAAAGGACCCGAGTCTGTAGGTTTCCCAAGAGAATGACGAAGATATGCACCAAATCACCTTATGAAGAACGCCTCCAATCACTTAACCTCTACCCATTAGAGTATAGACGTCTTAGAGGTGACCTTCTAATGGCTTACAGTATCCTTAACACTTCTGGGCATCCTCTTAAACACCTAATTAAACTTAGTATCAACACTAACCTAATGGGTAACACCCAGAAACTGGAGACACAACATAGCAGAATGGACTGTAGACACAACTTCTACTCCTTATGAGTTGTTAAATGCTGGAATTCGCTGCTCGCTGAGCTAGACCATGCGAATTCTCAGGAGTCCTTTAAGAGGCAACTAGATATAATCTTAAGGATAAAATCATATTATGATTTACCAATTTCTTTTCCCTCTTTTATTGCTAATATACCTAGGTTCCTACCTGGAGGTTTTGGTAATCGCCTGCTACTAGACACGGAAGCCTGTTGAGCGAAAGCATCTACTCAGTCCACAACCATTTGAACACATGAACTAGGTGCTGAGAGGCTCTCTTATCACAAGTTTCTTGCAGCGATTAAGTAGATAAAACAAAGTAGCCTTAGATTCAAAAATTTATTCAAGAACGTTCATTAAGAATCGAATATCAAACAAAGGTTTAAACCAAGTTTCCGTTTAGAAGTTGTATTGGTAATGTTGAGCTGCAGTTTTTGTTGTTTTTTTCCAAACGTAAGAGTAAAAGAAGTAAGTCCAAAAATACTGTAAGTGGTTGTGAGACTAAAATGGACGTCCAGCATCCTTTTAATAATCTGCTGTTAGTTGGGTCTCCCGTAAACAGTTCCATAGGGCCATAGTTCTAAGGGCGAAACAGTTCTTAGGATCTGTGAAGGCTTACTCCTGTTGCATTCTGAATGAAAAAATAGTGATGAATTTAGTCGGAAATGTGGAATAGATAAATAAACAAATTACATGTTTTTTAGCAAAGAATTTATGCAGTTGCGATTTACCTTGAGTTCATGAATATTAGGTCAGGTCAGCTATTACTTGTGCAAAGCATAACATGGACTTAATACCGTATCTCAATGCTTTTATTATTTTGCTCTCATTTAAGTATTACCATGTATCTGCATCTAGTTTAACAGGGAGACATACAAGCAGAGTTAGTGTTTGATGAACTAAAAGTCCTGGATGTCAAAAAGATTCTTAACATTTGTCTACAGCCAACTGCATTTAATTGAAATACAGAACACTCATCTTCTAAGACTGTATACTGCTCTTCTGCGGGCAAATAAAAGCTCACACACTTAGCTATCCTGCTACAAATGTTATTGCTGGGGAAATTGTTTAATGACAGTGATCATGAAATACGGTCGGTGATAGATGTGCAATCTAGAAATAAACACCAAACATACTTATCGCTTATAATGTATGACAGCAACAGTACCAAAAGTACTTTTTTCCAATTTTTAATCAGACTGATTTGAATCAGTATACTCATCAGAAACAGGCAATTCTACTTACTAGACTGATCTGTTTCGTTACAGACTTCAAGCACTATACTTTTGTATACCATAATTCTTTCAACTAAACTGAATTATACAACAACCAAGAATACTAAACTAAGCAAGTGTCATAGTTATTGTTTCATTTGCACAGGCATATTGCTTAAAGTAGTTAAATGGACATAATTAAGACGATAAAACAAAAACACGAAATATAGGCCAATTGAACTTACCCAACAGAAGACAAAGAATATATATATTGCTTTCCGACTGAGGACAACAGGCAGTTGTTCAGTAAAGTCATGCACTGATAGTCTATCTGGAAACAATCAACTATGTGAATTAACTCACTATGACTTGAGATATCATCCCAGCGTGCAGTGTAACGCAGTCGGACGTGGCGAATAAAAAATGAATAAGAGCAAAATTAGCTGGATAATCTAGTTATTTAATTGAAAATACATTATGAAATGACAAAATATGTGGTTATTTGAACGCAAAAATGACAGTATGCGATACATTAAGTTTACATGGTTGCGTTGCGGATAAGATCACCCGATAGTTGTAGAAGAAATCACATGCTACAAAATAAGATGACAAGCTAGTAAATGAATAGATATCCATGGACTATCGTTGACAGCGTTAGTTGCCACTGATTGTAAGCCAAACATTGAGCGAATTGATAATTTTCCCTTGGGATGAGAAATAGAACTGAGGTGTTTTCGATAGATAGGTTAATCGAACCGACGTTCCTAAGGAAGTCGATTCTAGAGGGAAGCTAATGTAACAGCATAGGTTGGTTGGTTAATAGTTGACCCCAAACAACCAAGCATATGCCGAAACAGTATTGTTCAAGTATTCATTCACTTCCTTATTTTGTATAAGCGTTATATTCCTTATTATCTTATATTGAATGTTGAAAGTCTTTGTTTGTCTGAACATATAATCCCACGCTCCACTGTGACTGCGCTAAGATCGAAATAAAGACCTATTCACTTCTTGTCTGGCTTCTTCTATCAATAGGGTTACCTATAGACACGAAAAGTTCACATAGCACTCTTTATATATGTTCATCGTCTAAGTTTCCGGAGTGTAACCTGCCCAAAGAATTAAATAATACAAGTCATGTATGTTGTGATCCAGGCTTTCCTTAGCAACGCAAGAGATAAGGCAAATCAGCGTGATTGACTATGCAGAGGAAGGGTGTGCTAAATGCACTTCCAATCTGTAATTGAATACCGGTTTCTTTCTTTATACTAGTTTCTGGTAAACATTTATTCTGCAATAACTATTTCCTGTCTATTTTATTCCCAGCTGGCTTCGCAAGTGTTCATAGACCTCACGGGAACAGCTCTTAAGAACTGGAAGTTATTTATTAATGGATCATTTGTGCTGGATTCGTTTATAACGCATCAATTTTTTAATTACGGCAATGCTTATCTATCATGACAGGTAGAAATTCGAACTACTAGTATGGTACACCATGTTCAAGGTTGCAGTATTTGGTAAACGGTACGTAGGACTAATCGCGTTTGCGCCAAACTGGTAAATATTACACAAAAACGCGAAACAACATCCCTGTCTAACAGCCACATAAGACTGGCGTTACTGACCAGCAAACATGAAGGTGGGGAGATAACTTCAATCCACCCATGTCTGTAGGGCAGAACATTTTGTTTAATTACGGCTCCTTATGGTATAGTGGGATGCCACGAACTTAAGGTATTGAAGCTGATTTATTCACGCAAAATATCTCTTTAAGTCGTGTTACGAACGTTGAATTGGTTTCACTTCCTACCCAGAAATCCTATTACAAGCAAACTAGACAATTCGCTAATATACGAAGCCTAATCAAGACCCTATAATAACTGGGGGAAAATATTTAAAAAAACGAAAGGGGCTCTAATAGCTTCGATATTAAAGGGAAGACAGCCAAATGTATATCACAATACTGTTTCTAGCACTATATTTTATTCTATAATCACACATAATCTTATACTCTCAGCTCTTTTCCGAATCGCCCCAATTTGTCAGTTGTATGTCCACTCACACCTTGTCAACACTTATTTTCTTTAACCTATTAAAATGCTCTTTCTTAACATATACCTTAATAAAGGAAAATTAGACTGAGTAATCATACCTTAAACATTTCTTGTTTTCTTTTACTTGCTCCCTCTTTAAGCCCCCTTGAGATATGGAACTGGTGACTTCATCCTGCACCATCCTTAAAGCCTTGGACATCCCAAAGGGACATAAGGTTGCGTTACAACACGTGATCTGGTGCGGATGCATGACCGAGCGCCTTCAGCTAGATGAGTCCGCTAAAACATATGGTCAGCATCTAATGTCGAAAACCTACAGAGCTATTCAGTTTGGGGATTTATTTACTGCTACAGTACAATGGGCGGTTATCTAACTGCTCATCTGCTTTAATTCTAGTCAGTATGGTAGCTATTAGTAGGTTTATGTATCTTTTAATCAGAGTAGGCGCACTTGTATTTGAATACTAGCAGTAATCACATTAGCAAGTAGGAGGTCAGTTGGTTGAAATGGAGAAAATGGTAGAGAAAAAAGTCGAGTTCTTAGTGGGGCCTTCATCGTTATTCTGCCGGATATCATCAGCAAAAACTTCAGGTAGACTTCTTCCTGATGATATCGTGTATAATAACGATGAAAACTCCTGGCCACAACATCCAGCTCAGAGAACAAAACTCCACGGAAATTCATGTCTCTTTTGAAAAAAGAGGACGCCACGATTTCATGATAATGTCTTCCCTAGTCATCATCTACAGCATTAAATTCGAATCAAGTGCCCCTAAGAGAGCGTAACACACACTTACCTTCACGAACTAGATCTTTAGAATGTGCATACAGAATATGACCACAGGGCAGCATATAGTCATTGAAACGCTCACAAGCACATCATGCACGTGAAGTATCAACAACATGCATCATACCGTTGTCGTAGCACCGGATGTATTCTCCTTCTATAAATTCGTGTCTCATTGTCTGAACACGTTTAAAATATACAGCTACAATTTTAGCTGCAATAGATGTGAACTCATTTAGAAGAGTTTGAAATGACATTGGAACCATGTAATTAATCATACATTTAACTGTATTTTTTATCTGAAGAACTGGAAAACGTTGAAGATACTTTATGGCATCATATGGATGCAAACTTAGGTCAATGTCTGTTTTACTTCAAATTTTCCAGAACGTCAGTGGCAGGGAATCACCTCTTCAGAGACATTCTTTTAGGTGTTTATGAGCACTTTCGACACGGTTGTTTGCGTGATTGACCAGGCTTAATACATGTCCGCGGTAACAGCGAGCCCACATTGACTTCCGGGCAATCCAGCAATCCTTTATATAATCATACGCTTGTGGGAAATGGGTTCATAGATGTTCGTACTGCCGAGTAAATCTGAATATAATGCGTTATGAAAAGCGAAGCTCACATGTCAAACCGTCTAGTCTTCACAAGGTGTTACAAGCATTTGCGTACATCAGGATTTCGGAACTATAGAAAATAATTTGTACAATTATCACATACCTTCCTGAAAAATGCTCTTAGGACATGGAATGAATAAAGTACTATGTTAGAATGACTGTGCGTAGACTGCACTGCTGAAATTTTGGTTGCTGTCGAATCCATAACGAAAGTGCGTGTATCATATGTACCGCACATTATGTCTTTAAAGCATTTCAATAGTCTTACATCTTCGCGTCGTTCTTGCCTGCAAATAGCATACATAACATTATGCCCTTGCCCAAGACTATCAGTCACCACTAGCTGGAACAGTGGAAAACTTTATGATAAATTTATTACTATTCGTTAATTACCCGATCTTGTTGGTCTGATAAGTCGAATCAATACATATTACCTCCAGGAACGCGTGGTAAACAGCTATTTGCTCTCTGTGGCTGAAGCAAATCATAGATATGTCCCCATTTTTAATGAATTCTTTAACTTTAGTATCTGCTTGAACGCGCTGTAAAATGTCATTGATATTTTTAGTGTCTAAACTCAATTAATTACAATGTGAGTTCAACAACCTGCGTACAGCTGTGAACGGATTTTGGCGGTATCGTCCTTGGTAAACTGTTTATGGAACTTCCAAGAAACCATATGCCGTAAGCTACGAGTTGGTGTATTACTCCGTAGAAACGTTCTTAAATACAAGCGTTCACTCGACGTCAACTCTCGTCTGAATGGATCGACAGAAATATATCCTTCTGTACAAGGATGGTTGAGCACGGTTTTAATAGAGGTGAGTTTCAACTCACCATTTACTGCCCGGACCCAAAATCCTGATTGACAGTGGCAATATTTCGACCTGAAGGATAAATTCATTTGAAGTAAGGCATACGTAGATGACCGACGTCGTCTCCTTTGCCCAGGTTGTGTTGGCGAGTTAGAAGTTGTATGCTCTTCAGACGAATGATTATTACTATCATCATCTACATCCTGAACGTGAGCATCTGACTCTGACGAACTGCGTTTACGTCCATATCTACAGACATATCTCACAAAAAACTACTTTATAGTTGGATCATCACTGTTCTTTTTGCAGACTGACATAACGTACTTAGTATGCGTATACAAAAAAAATTATTATTAACCACAGAGGTCATATTATCTTGTGTACTTCTTTCAAACAGTACTCAAAATTGTCCCAACTTGTAAATCTTCGAGATAACATAATATCACTGAAGATTCGTTCTATATCGTGCATCATCACGATGGCATTGTCTTCGTTACTTGAAGAATGGACGTTATCAGACATGGTGTGGCTGAGCTCAATTCAAATCTAAAAATGTCTTGATTTGAGCGCTTCTGAAAATTTTCACGAATTGTCGATGTGACGCACCAATAATTTTGCGACAGTTTGACCTTCAAGTGCTCGTAACCCCAATCACTGGACGATACCCTTAAGGCGTTGCTTTTTTTGTACTTGTTGTGATTATACTTGCTTTTGGTACTTATTGCACTAAAAAGCATTCTTGGTCTACTTTAACTAAAAGTACTTTAGTTAAAGTTTGAAAGTTTTTGCTAAATTTTGTCCTGAGTACCTTTTTTTACTCCTTGACTAACACTTGTTTTCACATTGTGATCATTCTGTGTTTTTAAACCTTTTAAATTGAATTAAAATAGTTAGTAAGACTCACAAATGCGGGCAATCAAATTGTTTGTTCCCCGTTGAGGAGGGAATGCAGTGTGATGATTGTAAAAAGTGGTACCACAAAGTGTGTATACGCGTGAGTTCAACGGCTTACAAAAGATGCTCGAAGCCTAGCTCGCATTGGCTTTGTATGTTCTGCTGTACGGATAAAAAGGTACTAATTCAGGAGGCAATGGGCATATTGACTTCGGTCTGCAAGAAAAACGATGGCGGAAGCACTGACGGTGTAGAATGTGTCAGTGTAGTAAGTGTTGCTAGTGAACCCGTTAAACACCTGACTGCGGTTGGCGGGAACGTGTAATCTCCGTTAACATTAACGAGGAATGAAGTGTCGCTTGATATCGGCATCATCAGTCATGCACCTCTAGTCAAAATAGAAGATCCGGATAAGACTGTCACCGTTCCACATAGTCCAGGTGTGGCTCTCCCGAGTGGTGACAAATGAACTTCAGTAAGGAGAAAAAGAAATGGGAAGAAAAAGGCTATGGGCAAAATGCAGCTGATCGGCAAGGCATTGGAAGGGATGTTATCAAAAGAAAAGTCCTCACTGCGTGACAAGACAGATCTCTCTGAGAGATCAGTCATTTTTCATAAAATAAGCGAATCTTCAGATACAGAACCAGAGACAAGATTTGAGCACGATCTCAATCATATCAAGACATCATTAAGTAAACTACTCTCAGATACAGTTTCAGGAGTTAGTATTTGTAAGCTTTATAGAACAGGGAAAAAAGGTGGATTCCGAAAGTCGTCAGAAAAACCGCCTCCTAAATGTTACATTAAACACGATAAAAGAAAGGAACCTGATTCTAAATAATTCACATAAACTGATTGGGTCCGGAATATATGTCCGTGAGGATCTCAGCCTAGCTGATTGTATTAAGAGACGATCAGCAGAAGCGGAAATAAACAAACGTCACCGAAACGGTGAAAGAAACCTCGTTCCTAAGGATTCTCAAGCCACTCTGGGTGGCAAGGGAAAGCTTTCCACAAACTTAAAGGTATGCTACACAAATGCTCGTAGCCTACTAAATGAAGTGGTGGAGCTCAAGTCAGTGGTGGATAAAGAAAAACCGGACGTTATTGCTGTCTCGGAAACTTGGTTAACGTAGGAAATATTAGATAGTGAAATTCAGTTGACTGGTTTCATAACTAGTAGGGCTGATAGATAAAACCGAAGGGGAGGCGGGGTTATTCTGTACACGAAAAGTACCCTAACCAAAAGATTATCTGAGACAGTAGCACATGTTTCAGGGACATGTGAACTGGTGAGATGTAGGTTGAAATGCTGACGGCAAGATATTGAAGTAGTTGTAGTATATCGCAGTCCAGAATGTGTAGCAGATGATTTTATCCTAAGTAAACTTAAGTCCTGGTGTAACAACGGTAAACGTCTTGCAGTAGGCGACTTTAATGCACCATAAATAAACTGGGTTAACTTAGAATTGCCCCCAAATGCCCTTGTACGGCCGAGAGTGGGGAGAGTCCGCTATCCCTCTCGAAATGCTCTCACACGGCCTCGCGTATATAGCCTCTGACAGGGAAGTCCTACTCACTGCCTTCTCGTGGCGGGGGTGTTGTTTACGAAAATGAGAGGACAAAAAGCGAATGTCTGGCACTTTAACCGGATCACAAACCAATAGTGCACATGGGCTCCAGTATCCTGCGGAAACAAATGGCGTATGAACCAATTGTTGGTCACCTGCTACCATGGGACTGCATCTCCTTACGATGCTCCACTGCCTTGTGGGTCAGACGCTCAGGTCGAAGGCTCGGGGTGTGGCTCCCTAAGAAAACCACCTGCTTCGGTCTGGGCACTCGGGCAGTATCACAGCCTCACACATATCGAATGAGATTTGTGTGGCGCAATGTATTTGGTGCCTCTTCGTACCAATATCTATGTGTTAAAATAAATAAAAAACTTAGAATTAGGGTCATCGATATCGTCGTTCGACTGCAAATTTTTAGAAACCTCGATTGGACTAGCATTATTCCAATACATTAGAGATCTCACAAGATACGACTTAAGAAACTCTTCTTCTCTTTTAGATTTAGTCTTCACACACGGTGATGACTTTGGTCATATGGTTTTTCTCCCACAACTTGGGAGAAGTGACCATGCAGTCATCTTATTCAAATTCATGGCTGAAATTGCCTATCAAACAGTTGCGCCGGCCCGTCCTAACATATGGAAGGCAGATTTGCAGGCAATCAACTCCGCAGCATCGGCTGAGAACTGGGAAATTGACTCAATGGCATCAGTACAAGAGGCATGGACTCTATTCAATCGGGTAACTCAACCATACATACCTTGGAATGTCCCAAAGAAAAAGAAGCACGGACATCCCTGGATAGGGCGGGATAGTCGGCGCTTACTAAGATAAAAGAAGAAATGCTGGGATGGTGCCATCCGCCTTGGCACAGCAGGTGCGATTGAACGCTACAGATCGATAAGAAACGAGTGTACAACAAAAATTCGAGGAGCTCAAAGAAAATATGAAATGCAGCTGGCATAATCTGCACTCAGGGAACCCAAGAGAATATTCTCGTACGTAAACTACGGAACAAGGATGCATCATTGGATTCCCAACCTAATTAAAGTTGGAAGTAAATCTGAAATGATAGAGGAAGATCAAGAAAAAGCAGAGGCTATGGCTGACTGTTTTGACAGTTTTCACTCAGGAACCTCCTCTAGGGAAAAAACCAGACCCAAATACAGAGTCAACAAACCAGCTGCTCACCGAGGACTTCGACCAAAACGGTGTGCTTAAGGCTCTTAGCACCCTAATCATGGAGAAGTCAACAGGATCAAATGAACTACACCCCGAAATCTTGAGACATATTTCCCATTATATCGCGGCCCCACTGACTGTGATATTCAAAATGTCACTTGACCAAGGTGTGTTACCTATGGACTGGAAGGACGCAATCGTCACTCCCATACATATAACAGGTCCACGACAAGTTCCATCGAATTACAGGCCCGTAAGCCTCACTAGTGTTGTAATTAAAATACTGGAAAGAATAATCAAGCGAACCATAACGGCATTTATGGAAACCAATAACTTGATGAACATGGCACAACATGGTTTTAGAAATGGTCTATCCTGTACAACTAACCTCCTTATTGATAGGGAGTTCTGGATTATTGCACTAGACAACGGGAACTCAGTGGATGTTGTCTACATAGATTTCAGTAAGGCTTTTGACAAGGTGCCAACTAATAGACTGCTATTAAAGTTGGAAAACCTTGGTATTGCCGGACCTCTTTTAAAATGGATTAAAGATTTCCTAGTAGGTCGTAGACAAAAAGTAAGAATAAATTTCAAGTGCTCCATCTGGATGCCAGTACTAAGTGGAGTACTCCAAGGTTCCATCCTAGGTCCTTTACTTTTTATAATGTACGTTAATGATCTTATAAGTATAGTACAGTTTCCAATGTTATTATACGCTGACGATGTAAAGATCTGGCGAGTAATAACTGGAAACACAGACGCATGTGCTCTTCAGGCAGACTTAAATAATATGATTAACTGGTCTAAAGAGTGGCTGATGCCTATCAACTCGGAAAAGTGTGTCTACCTGCAATTGGGGGATTCAAAGGTTAATACGTACAACATAGGGGATGTGTCATTACCAGTAGTCTGGTCCCATAAGGATCTAGGGGTGACAGTGAGTAATGATCTTAAGACGACAGCCCATTGTCTGGGGGTCGCAACCAAGTGGTTTCGGACCCTCTGGGCTTCAAAAAGAACATTCACTAAGTTAGATACTACCATGTTCACCGTATACACATCCTTAGTGAGAATTAAGTTAGAGAACTGCGTTCAGGCTGCAAGCCCCTGCTTAAAAGGTGACTCGGACATACTAGAAAAAGTACAGAGGGCAGCTACCCGTGCAATTCCGGAACTCCGGGGTTTATCATACAAAGAGCGGCTTGAAAAACTGGACCTCTTTATTCTGTCCTATCACAAACTAAGGGGAGATCTAATTTTGATGTACAGAATACTGAGAAATGATTTCGGACCTAGCTTAGTCTCTCTCTTTCTTCCCACCAGATCGGGACACCTCAGAGGACACAGCAGGCGAGTAGAAAAGCCAAGAACGAACAAAATACCCGTGGCATGCAGGTTTTCACACCGAGTCATCAATACTTGGAACCTGCTGCCTGAAGCAAAGGTGTCCGCACCTTCAATTGACTCTTTCAAGAGAAGACTGGACACTCACAGAAGCATACTAGAAAAGGAATAACATAGGCCGTAGGCTTTCTGTCCTTACTACACAAATCTGAATCTGAAATGGTATATATGTGATCTCAGTTATTAGCAGCCCTAAAACTCGAAACATTCAGTCGTTTAGTTTTTGCCGTGTCATATATCACGGTGATATTTCTGTGGTAAATTTCAGACAAATACTTGTCTGGAATCTATAGCCGTTAATGGTTAACCAAATTTATATTCTTCAGTTGAGCGGAAATGTCTAAGAATGAGAGTGAAAACAATCGTAGATGGAAAAACATTGAGGATGATACAGGTATACAGTGTTTGACAACGCTTCTACCAGTAACACCTTCTAATATACTTTGTTCCCACCGAGAGAAATCAAAAGACGGAGTCGAGGAGATCGGAAGAGTGTATTTGGCGATAACCAATATATCGGGAATCTCTGATCTAATCTGGCTAGTGATTGCGGTAGATGTTGAGCACAGCGTTACCACATGTGATCTGGTGCGGATGCATGACCGAGCACCTTCAGCTAGATGAGTCCACTAAAACATATTGTCAGCATCCAATGTCGAAAACCTACAGAGCTATTTAGTTTGGGGATTTATTTACCGCTAGAGATCACTCACCCCCCTAGTGTGGCAGTGATAACCCTAAGACGTGGCCAGCCAGAAGTTTAAACCCAACGAGTTTGTCGTCGGTAAACACTCTTCTGATAGCTTACTAAATTTAGCAGCGTCTGGTCGTCTTTCCTTAATATATGGGACCGAGGTACAACATAGTAAAAAAAGAAAAGTACAATGAAAATTTCGGATCCTCATAAACGTCATCGTTCTTTTCCAGCCGTCCTGGAAAAGAAAAAAGAAAATGTAAGTGCATGTCGATATACACTCGTATGTGCGTAAAACAAAGGAAAATAAACTCATGAACACGTAATAGCGTTAAAAAATTGTTTATTGTTTGTTTTTTTTAAAAATAGAAATAAAAATATATAAGCATATTTAAAAAATTTTTTTTAAATAATATAAAAAATGTCGAGAAGTGCCTTACGTGTAATAGTCGTTTAAATGTTCTGGAAATCTCACTCTTCTTCCAGAACGCGTCGTTTTAAGTTTATTTTCGGATACTGTCGAAGTATCATCGTGTGTGTTGGTTGTCGGATAAGGTATTATAAGTGTCGGAGTCGTGTCGTTCGATTGTACCGAAGGAAAATCCACGTAGATAGGATTTCCTTCTAAATACGCTGCTTTGAGGCGATCGATGCTGATGCTATCGTTGGTTCCGTTCTTATCGATTATATAGTACTTTGGTTCGCGTTGAAGAACTTTGAAAGGTCCTTCGTATGCTGATTCGAAAGGTCGTCGATGCGAGTCTCGACGAACGGAAACGTGTGTACTATATCGTAAGTCATGTTGAACGAAAACATCAGTTGATTGAGGTCGAGTGGAAGCAGGTTTAACTGAACGCATTGCGTTTGTAAGCCTGTTCGTGTAGGAGGTTAGATCCATGCTCATTGAAGAGGATGAAGGATCCATGAATTCTCCTGGAAGTCGAAGTGTCGTTCCATAAACGAGTTGAGCCGCAGTGTATCCAATGTCAGCTTTCACTGCATTGCGGATACCTAGTAAGACGAGTGGAAGAGCGTCGGTCCACTGAGAAACGTTTGCAGCTGATAGTGAAGCTTTTAGTTGTCGGTGAAAGCGTTCTACCAACCCGTTTGCTTGTGGGTGGTAGGCGGTCGTTCGGAAGCGAGTGCTTCCTAATAGTGTGGTCAAACGACGGAAAAGTTCAGACTCAAACTGACGTCCGCGGTCTGTAGTGATGGTTGAAGGGCAGTCGACATTTGCTACCCATCGTTCGACGAAGGTGCAGGCCACTGTTTCAGCAGTGATGTCCTTGATAGGTACTGCTTCTGGCCATCGAGTGAAACGATCCACACAGGTTAAGAGGTAAGAGTATCCATTTGAATCTGGTAAAGGTCCTACCAAATCCAGATGAACATGTTCGAAACGAGCATCGGGAGTTTTGTAAGAATCTAGGGGACATTTATTGTGTCTGATGACCTTAGATTTTTGGCAGCTTACACAGAAGCGTGCCCACTCCCTCATGTCTTTATTCATACTAGGCCAGCGAAACCGTTCTGCTATAAGCTTGATGGTTGCACGAACACCTGGATGAGAAAGTTTGTGCAATTTGTTGAAGACATTGCGTCGATAATCTTTCAGGACGATTTGGCGATCCCTACCTGTAGATGTGTCACAAAGTAAGGTTTCCTTACCTGTTCCCATCTGTTTGATGCGTAGTTTAAGGGTTGTGGACGATAACTCGTGCTGAAGATTAGTGTCTTCTTTTTGAAGCTGGGCGAGTTTAAGAAGGTCGATTCCATGGAAAATTTTCAAGGAATTTATTCGAGACAAGGCGTCTGCAACTACATTGTTTGCTCCAGAAATATGTTGAATATCTGAATTAAACTGCGAAATGTAGTCCAGTTGTCGAGACTCACGGGGAGAGTACTTGTCAGAAGAAAAGCTTAACGAGAAAGTGAGCGGTTTATGGTCCGTGAAAAGAGTGAATTCACGGCCTTCGATATAGTGTTGGAAATGCCGTACAGCACAATACATAGCTAGGAGTTTCCTACCGAATGTGTTGTACCTCGATTCGGTGTCTAGCAACCGCCTAGAGAAAAATGCCAAGGGTTGCCAGGAGTTGTTAACCCATTGTTGTAAGACTCCTCCGATTGCCGAGTCGGATGCGTCTACTGCGATACTAATGGGTGCTCGAGTGTCCTGATGTGCGAGCATTGTTGCTTTAGCGATCAGTTCCTTAACTGTGAAGAATGCTTTTCGTGCGGTGTCGTCCAAATTAATGGATTTCGCATTTCCACGAAGTTGGTCAGTAAGAGGTTTCATAAGTAATGCGCATTTCGGTATGAAGCGTCTATAGAAACTTAACAGGCCGTTAAACGTGCGTAATTGCTTGACGTTGGTCGGTTCTGGGTAATCCAGAATGGCCGCCACTTTGGTCCTAAGAGGTCGAATGCCTTGAGCATCGTTAGTTTGTCCTAGGAAGTCTAACGAGTCGTTTCCGAATTGGCATTTCTGAATGTTTACAATAATGCCATGTTTTTGTAATCGTTTGAACACAAGATCCAGATGCTTGAGATGTGATTCTCTGTCCGGACTTGCGATTAGGCAGTCATCAACATACGCATGTACGAAGTTGAGACCTCGAAAGACGTCGTCTATGAATCTTTGGAAAGTTTGCGCAGCGTTTCTTAGACCGAACGGCATTCGCAAAAATTCATAGAGTCCGAAGGGAATAATGATCGCGGTTTTCGGAATGTCGTCAGTAGCCATAGGGATTTGGTTATACGCTTCAACTAAGTCGATTTTCGAAAAGTCAGTTGTACCTTTCAAGGTAGCTGTCAATTCGTGAATGTGAGGCAACGGGTAACGATCGGGAATGGTTTTTGCATTCAATCGCCGATAGTCACCAGTTGGACGCCAATCGTTGCTGTCCTTTTTAGGGACCATGTGCAACGGAGATGCATAAGGGCTGTTTGACGGTCGTATGATTCCTAAGTCTATCATGTGACTGAATTCGTTTTTCGCTAACCTCAGCTTTTCAGGAGCTAGTCGTCGTGCTTTAGAGAATACAGGTGGTCCTGTAGTCGTGATGTGATGTGTAACATTGCTGGTTACACACGGTAGTTTCGGTTGAGTTTGTTGTATCTCAGGGTACTTATCGAGTTGTGGTTGATAGAGTGGGTCTATCATATGCTTAACTGTGACTGGGGATAATCTACAACCAGAAAAAGAAGTTACGCAAACGGATTAATTAGTGTTTCCGTCTACTAGCCTCTGTTTGCGCGTATCGATGATTAGATTATGGTGTTGTAGAAGATCCATACCAATGATTGGCATAGAAACATCTGCAACAACGAAAATCCAATGAATGGGTTTGCGTAAACCCACGTTAAGGTAAACGTAAGTTTTGCCATACGTAGCGATCGGTTTTCCATTTGCCGCCTGTAAGTTTAGAGTTGATTCGTGGAGCCGGTCGTTATGATTTGCTGGGAGAACGCTAACTTTTGCGCCAGTGTCGACGAGGTAGCGAACTCTCGTTGTCACATCTGTGACGTACAACAGACGGCTATGTTCGCCGGCTACGGTTGCCGTTAACGCGTGCCGGCTTGGAAGTTTCCCGGATTGTTTTTCGAGTCAGTCGTTTTCGTGTCGGGAAAATTGCAGGGTTTTCCGCAATTTCTGGAAGACTTTCCTTGCTGGTTATGATACCAGCACCAGTCGGGGTTATCCGTCTCTCGTAGTCTAGAGACAGATCGTTTACGTGAAATGCTTCTACGTGGGCTGTGTGAGCGACTACGGTCGTTACGAAGATTAAGATAACGCGTGAGTGTATGACATAACTCGGTTTTGTCATTCTGAGTAGATTGAAGCTTTTCTTTGACTGAAAATACCTCTGTAGTAGACGATTTCGTTATTTCTAAAATACGATCGGCAGATGCAGCCAGCTCGTCTAAGGCGTTGTTCTGAAACGAGACCAGAACCGCTTGCACCTGTTGAGGAAGTTTAGACAAGAAAAGTTGTTTAAATAGGCCTTCGTCGAAAGTTCTTAGACCTATCACTTCTCTCATTCTTTGCAACATGTCAGTCGCAGAACCGTGTTGCAGGTTGATGTTATTGAAGAGTTGATCTAACCTTTGTCGATCGGTTAGGTCTCCTCGTTTAAGAATCGAACGTTTCAAGATTTCGTAAGGATCGGAAACATCACTAGTAAACATACTAGGTGTTACGTACCTGTTGAATTCGCGTGGTAGTGCCTTGACTACTGCGAGGAATTGTGCACGTGTGTCGATCACGCCGTGCTCGGAGAAATCGGATTCTGCGTAGCAGAACCAGGCTTCGATATTGTCGGGCCAGAAAGGCATGAGTTGAAACGAAGGCGGGGACAAAGTCTTAAGCTTGAGTACTTTGGGTGTCTGTTCAGCCATGATGAAATATGAAGTACGATAATGAACGAGAGGAAAATATATATATCCAAAAAAACACGAAAAAAATCACAATGTTTAAAAAAATAAGGTAATGATATATAAAAATCCCAAAAAGGAACAGACTCACAGCTGCAATTAGGTGTACCAGATCACGACGGTCTCACCAATGAGGATGATACAGGTATTCAGTGTTTGACAACGCTTCTACCAGTAACACCTTCTAATATACTTTGTTCCCACCGAGAGAAATCAAAAGACGAAGTCGAGGAGATCGGAAGAGTGTATTTGGCGATAACCAATATATCGGGAATCTCTGATCTAATCTGGCTAGTGATTGCGGTAGATGTTGAGCACAGCGTTACCACATGTGATCTGGTGCGGATGCATGACCGAGCACCTTCAGCTAGATGAGTCCACTAAAACATATTGTCAGCATCTAATGTCGAAAACCTACAGAGCTATTTAGTTTGGGGATTTATTTACCGCTACAACATGTATGTGTATGTCACGTTGATTGAGTTGTAAGCTCTTCAGACTAGCCCTTAAATAGTATCTTAGATCATAGTAACGAAATTTCTATCTTCGTAGTCTGTCGAGAAGTAATAATCTTAAATTATTTGATTGTTTTGTTAATTGGCTGAATTATCACTACATGTATCTATGCGTAATTTTGGTCTCTACACTTTCGTACCAAATCCACTTCAATGAAGAGTAATATTATTGTTTATTTATGGACAGTATGATGCGGAATTTCATTTCATGATCTCATGCTGTATTACAACTCAAACTGTAGGTGTAATCTAAACTAAACTGCTCGCTAAGGAATCTTGTGACTCGAAAAACACTTACCACTGTTTTATAGTTGTCGATAGCTATTGAAATTTGTACTTATGTTCCTATTTCGATTTTTCCGTGATTTGTAGTTAAGTCTGTACTACATATTACGTCGTGACGTTCGAAAATGTTACTTCAAGTTTTAATTAAAGATGCTCTGCGATACAACCGATCTCCTATCTCAAACTTATGTCGTCATTATGCAGCTCATGTACAGCGTCCGGCTCCTGACTTTTGTGGAACGGCAGTGGTGGATGGCCAATTTAAAGAAATAAAACTGAGAGATTATGCTGGCAAATACTTAGTCCTCTTTTTCTATCCTCTGGATTTTACTTTTGTGTGTCCAACTGAGTTAACTGCGTTTTCTGATCGAATTGATGAGTTCAAAAATGAAGGAGTTGAAATCGTTGGCGTTTCAACTGATTCACATTTCAGTCATCTCGCTTGGATAAATACTCCACGTAAAGTAGGACTATTTTGTTCTTGACTAGTAAATTTACCATAATTGATGAAATTACGAGCGGTTGGTGTGAGCTACTTTAATGAGTAATTCTAATACAGATTAATTCAAACTGGATGTTGATTTACATTAGTCCTGATCATAGAATTCAGCTAGTTTAAAGTATTGTGAAAGATATTTGCATTAGTTTCTTATGTATTTCTTTTCACAACAGATTCTCTTGGGATCTGAAGGATAGGATGTTCCTAAAGCAAAGTTCAGTCTTTCCATGCTTAGAGTGTATTAACTTTCCGATTAATTCATGTAGTATATGATAAACAGTGATCACAATGTAAAGTTGTAAGTAATTCATCCTAAGGCTAAGACACTATATTCCAGCGATTCGTTTTCTGTACAGTTTGGGACAGACCAACTCATGGTAATGACTCATGAATTTATTCTGTGTAAAAAAACCCAGGTTGTATGCGTGTAAAACTCGAATAGTGTTACACAAATGAGCTCATTTTCAAATATCAGTTTTAGCTTGTAATATATCCCCGTTACTTGGTTTATTCAATCAGTCGGAAACAATGTAGAACTTCGTACGTACGTACATCAGTTTATTCAGTGCATTCGTAACTAGATCTACAAATATCACCTACTGTAGGGTTTTCTAGGTTGCCATAATTCCTATCCATCCGTGATTCTTAAAACTATTTTACTCTTTCTTTTAATCAGGAAGGTGGTTTGGGCGGTCTACGCTATCCACTCTTGGCAGACTATCAAAAACAAATTACACGTGATTATGGGGTCCTTCAAGAAGAGTTAGGTGTTGCCCTTCGCGGCTTATTTATCATTAATCCTGACGGTATAGTCCGCCAAATTACTATTAACGATTTTCCTGTTGGAAGATCTGTTGACGAAGTTTTGAGATTGGTTAGAGCCTTCCAGTTTACAGATAAACATGGTGAAGGTAACTTTCTGGGATCATCTTTGCTTGGTTTATACACACTCATTTTATTTTATTATAGAGCTAAACCCAGTCAATGAAATTCGTTAGCTCAAAATAATTGAAAATTGTAGTTTGAGAATTGTTCAAAATATTTACATTCACAGTCCACTGATCTTCGAACCATCTTTGTTTAATCCTAAAAAGATCTCCCTTTGAAACCATCTAGTTACGATCAGGACTTGTAATTATTTTGACCTATCAATCTTTATATGTTCATGAACTAAATTATTGAGGAACATGAACAGTTCGATAATACAGATCAGTCTAAAACTCGCCCCTTGAATAAGAAAGATGATTATCTTGTGTTTAACTCACTGTAGGTCGGTCATATTGTTAATTTGTATTCATACAATCAGTATCTAATCATTCACTGGTAGTTTTGTCGCAATTTAACATTTTTGTTGGTATAACAATAGATACTAGCTTGTTCAGCAATACTATTCATAAATGTTTCTGTTACTAATCGCACAATATTATGAATTAATTTAAGTTAGGAATGTGAGTCACTGAATAACGACTCAGTGGTCGCAAGACCTGAAAGTTCTGTAGTCTAGTACACCAATGTAGGTGCTAATTTGCATTTATGCATCTATATTTCAAGAGTTTGGAAATAGTCGGATGTGGTCCGTAAGGTCTCGAAGTAATGGAGATCAGTCATTGAGGAGCTTCAGTCTGTTACAATAATGCAGTAGTATTCACTCGAAATTCAAGCCAAGCGGTTACTATGTCATATATATTCGTATTAGCGACCTTACGTATATCATTTTCTAAATAAACTTTCGCATTTCCATAAAGTACTGTTATCCTCCACTGATTGTTTCTTTTTTATCTGCGATTACCCGTTTGTTTTAGTTTGCCCAGCAGATTGGCAACCAAAAGGTCCAACAATAAAGCCAGATCTGAAAAAGTACAAGGAGTATTTTCATAAGGTTAATTAAATGTATCATTGTTCCCTGTGAAGTCAAATTTAAACGTGATACAGACCTGTATTAATACATGTTGGTTCATATTCAGAATATTATACATAGTACACTGGTATTCATTATGTAGCAACAGTGTTTATGAACTCATTTTCTGTTTTCTGTAATTTCCTTGATTATATCAAATACAAATATTAAGAAGCACCAGTTCTTAAATCTATGATACTGCACAGCAAATAAATATTTTAGCGTCATTCCATAAGATTGAAAAAGGAATATTGATGAGGAAAAAGGATGATCTTAAGTGAGTGAGATATTAAAATTTAACTGGAATTATCTCTGTCACAATAATTTCTTATACATAAAATATCTTGTGGCACTGTTGAACCTTTGAAACTGTTGTGTGTTTTATAAGCAGAGATAGATGGTAGTTAGCAGTGAAATCTAGAACTCAGGTTCCATCCTATTCGGGGCTCGTGAGCTGGATGTACTTGCATCCCAGAGTTGATGTTCACTCCAGGACTCGAACCCAGTACCATTCTCTTCAAACACCATCGCGTTATCCATATAGTTGTTGTATGTTTTGTATTATTTAGTTTATATACGATTAAGAGCAACTAAGGCTCGTTAAATAAAATGCCTCAGAATCGGTCACAATGGCACAAGTGTATTCACTTTTTTTCCTCCCTTAGATCTTTAGTTTTAATATTGTCCTGTACTTTTCAGCCCTTTAAATAATTTTCATCAGATCATATTTATCTATGTGTAATCTTTGGTATCGCTAATGCTATTATCACTTCTACTATGGTTTGATTTTTGTCAGCAGTTTTATTTCAGTATGTTGATATATCAGCATATATATATATATATATATATATATATATATATATATATATATATATATATATATATATATATATATATATATATATAGTATGTAAACTTGAACGGAATAATACTTTTGCCACGTTCTATGTTACTGATAACTCACAAACTGAAAAGTAAGGATATTAAGCAGAAAATAACTTTTATTAGGACAACATATATACGTGAATAATATTGTCTTCCGTTGGATCCTTATCAGGCTTTAATATACAGTAATATATACATACATTTACTTAATTATTAAATCAATGAAGGCAGTTTATGAGTCGGTGAGGAAAGTGTGTAGCGGTTATTAAATCCCCATAATCAAAAGTTCTGCAAGTCTTCGACATTTGATGCTGACCACATCAGTTTTAATGGACTCACCTAGCTGAAGACGGTCGGTGACGCATCCGCACCAGATCACGAGTGGGAACGCCGTGCTCAACTTCTCCTGCAACCGCTAGCCAGTTTAGATCAGTCACCTCTCGATATATTGATAACCTATCAAATATTTCTTCTGACTTTTGATTTCACTGGGTGGGCGGGATTCAATTATAGAATATGTTATTGGTTAAAGTGTTGTCAAACTATAAATACTCGTGGCATCTTTACATCAGACACGATAATAAGTTAATTAAACAAGTAAATCTTAATTTAATACGCAGTAGTGTTAATGCTATTATTAGGTTAAAAGCTCAGAAGCTGAAAATGACTAGTAACAAGCCAATATCTGACTTGTTGATTATATGGTGATTGGCATTACCTACAATTCTCCCCTTTCAAGAAGTATAAATATCAGATATGCAATAGGCGCGAAAATAAAAAAAATCATAATTCACTTAATCGCACGTTTCACTGACCAAGTGGAACGCTTTATTGATGTAAGATCCATTCTGAAGATTTTGTGTGTGAAAATCCCTCCATGTATACACTTGTAGTTTATTCTTATTGATTCCTTCAGTTTTACATTCTGTTAGTCTTTCTGATTTCATTTGAGATGGTAATGTTTTTATTTCATTGTAGTTTTTACTTTCGTTACGCTTTCACTGAGTTTCCATATTTTTTCCTGAACTGCATTTACGTTGTTTTAGTTTATACTTAGTCTCAGCGGCAGCCTTATTGACTCGCTCCCCCTGTGATTGTGTTGCTTGCATTGACTGGAATTGTACATTTTTGATCGTGAATTGAAGCACTCTTCGGGAATCGGAAACACTCTGTGTTATAAAGCAACCAAATATTGTCTTTCGAACGAATCTGTACGTGATCTATCTAGAAAGGATAGAATAACATATATTTGGTGCTCTTACACCCTTTATCAACCTATTTATCTATTGTAATCTAGATTCTATTACAGACTGAACAATTATTGGTTGAATAACTGGGTAGTAATATTTGTTTAGGTAATAAAGTACATTTATATTTATAATGAAATCTAGAACCGTCATTTACCCAATCACTTAATTTTGGTTTCAACTGGGCAGAAGCGTGTGTATAAACTGCCTAGATAGTTATTCCCCAGTTCAAACCCTACTTTCGATCCTAGAGTTGGTACACTTAAAAGTGCTCTGAAAAAATCAAAATGGGAGGGGACCGCCGAGGAGACCAAGAGACGTCCCTGGTTATCTATCATTCTACATCGAACACTTAGACGATTAACGGAGTCTGTTCACCAGAAGCTTTACTTGGCAGAAAGATATGAGCACGATCTATGTAAATGTCAAAAAATCAAGGCTCGAGTATTCGTTCACTCCCTTATTTCGTATGGGGATTATATTCCATATTATTTCACATTGAATGTTGAAAAATTTGTGCGTTTGAGAAGATAACCTCACACCCCAATCCACCAAAAATTTCAAAATAGAGACCTATTCACCACCGGTCTGGTTTCTTCTATCAATGGAACGAGGGTTATCCACAGGCACAAACAACTATCGTGGCGTACATCCTACATGAATTGCTGGTCGGGTCGTGCAGAAAAAAGTATACTTTGCGAGATTTCAGTTGGCTCAGAAGTTCGAGTGCGTCATTCCAACCAAACGAAAGCAACTTCGATCACTAGCAACGAGACTCGACGTAGAATACCTCTTGATGACCTACTGGAACTTGTGAAATCAAAACCGCTAGAACAGACAAGTCACTCTCCGTTCAGGTCAGGAGTAACATTGTTAAACAGAATGAAGGACTCCGCAGAGGCACAACTTCGAGACCAACAGGCAGGATTCCGTAAGGATAGATCCTGTACAGACCAAATCGCAACTCTACGGATCATCGTGGAACAATCAATTGAATGGAATTCATCACTCTACATCGATTTCGTTGACTACGAAAAGGCATTTGATAGCGTGGACAGAACTACACTATGAAAGCTTCTTCGACACTATGGTGTACCTCAGAAGATAGTCAATATCATACAAATTTCATATGATGGACTACACTGCGAAATCATGCATGGAGGACAGTTGACAAAGTCATTCGAAGTGAAGACCGGTGTCAGGCAAGGTTGCTTACTCCCACCCTTACTCTTTCTCCTGGTGATCGACTGGATCATGAAGACGTCAACATCTGAAGGGAAGCACGGGATTCAATGGACATCTAGGATGCAGTTGGACGATCTAGACTTCACAGATGATCTGGCCCTTCTATCTCAAACGCAACAACAAATGCAGAAGAAGACGAACAGTGTGGCAGCAGCAATAGGTCTCAATATACACAGAAGGAAAAGCAAGATTCTCCGATACAACACAGCATGCACCAATCCAATCACAATTGACGGAGAAAATTTGGAAGATGTAAAAACCTTTACATATTTGGGCAGCATCATTGATGAACATGGTGGATCTGATGCGGATGTGAAGGCGCGGATCGGCAAAGCAAGAGCAGCATATTTACAACTGAGGAACATCTGGAACTCAAAACAACTGTCAACCAACACCAAGATCAGGATTTTCAATATAAATGTCAAGACAGTTCTACTGTATGGGGCGGAAACCTGGAGAACTACGAAAGCCATCATCCAGACAATACAGGTGTTTATTAACAGTTGTCTACGCAAAATACTTCGGATGTGTTGGCCAAACACTATAAGAAACAACCTAGTGTGGGGGAAAACAAACCGGATTCCAACGGAGGGAGAAATCAGGCAGAAGCGCTGGAAGTGGATAGGACACACATTGAGGAAAGCACCCAACTTCGTCACAAGACAAGCCCTCACATGGAATCGTCAAGGCCAAGGGAGAAGAGGAAGACCAAAGAACACATTACGCCGGGAAATGGAGATGGACATGAGAAAAATGAACAACAATTGGATGGAACTAGAAAAGAAGGCCCAGGACAGAGTGGGATGGAGAATGCTAGTCGGTGGCTTATGCTCCATTGGAAGTAACAGGCGTAAGTAAGCGAGTAAAACAAAACCAGAATCAGTCATTATGGATAAATCGCAATGCGATTATCAGTCTTTCATTATTCTTAATTTGAGCTTTAAGTTTAGGACATAGAAGTAATAATTTAAACGATTTATGTATACATTATCGTGATGATATTGGGCTCTGTAGACTGGGTTTTTAATTCTCAAACTTCATTGTCAGCCTGGTTTTCAAATTTGAAGTGGAAATTGATGATATTGTCGATGATGATAGTGAAAGCTTCGCAAGTAAAATATTAAACCGAAAGAGCATTAGGTCACTTAAAGAAACCATCTGAACTAAAAATGTTCATTATTCCAAAATCTTACAGGTGTAACATGTTTTTCTATGTTGAAAAACTGAATAATATCATCGATAAAATTAGGAAAGAAAACATTTACATGAGAGGTTCAAGTTTATTAACTGTCAACGTGATTTTATTATTGTTTCCTTTGTTTGTCAGTTAATTGGATAAATTATTCAGGTGCGTTTGTCATGAGTTAACGATCTTTCGCTGTACAAGTTACAAAAATTTACAATCAGAGACATCGTGATAGCTGGCAATGTGAATTGAAAAGAATGAATATTATTCAGATGTCGACTTCTGAAATCCTAATAACAAACTGGCGATCACGCAATATCATCAATTTCGACCAAGAAATAAGAGACAGAAACTCACTGAAGTACTTTGTGCTAAGGATCCTATATTGTACCTGTAATGTCCTTTGGCATGTCTACTCACTTTTGGTGCTGAGGATACTTATCTAATCCAAATTAAGACCTTGACGCGATAGGCTGACCGACCTAACCTTGAGGCTAGTATGCGTGAGTTCGAAATGGGGTAGAGAGAAGAAAACTATTCTATCACCTGATTGTCTGACAAGCACGTGAATGAGAGAAGACAAGACAACCGGAACACTACTCGTTCTGTTCCCGATATCCTGACTTCTGATTTCAGTTAGGATTAGTGTAACAAGGTACATGAATAAATAAGTGAATAACCCGAACACAACGTACGATAATTAGGAAAAATACAATTATGTCCAAGGCTGGGAATCAGAGTAGAAAATAGGGTGCAAAATATTATGTCTAAATTACAATAACACATATAAGCGAACAATTGTTTTCAATTAGATCGTCATCAGGCTTTACTGTAATATGCATGAATATTTATAAGAAAATGTAAACTAATCAAGGCAATATGGGTCAATAATCACAATGAAATAGAGTAAGTCTCTACACATAATAGGTAAAAGTACAAGTTTGTAGTAGGAAGACAGGTGAACTGATAATAGTAAGAATAATAAAATACAATAACAAAACTCTTATCTATGTGTAGAGACTTATTCTATTTCATTGTGATTATTGACCCATATTGCCTTGATTGGTTTACATTTTCGTATAAATATTCATGTATATTAGAGTAAAGCCTGGTGACGATCTAATTAAAAGCAATTGTTCGCTTATATGTGTTGTTCTAATTTTCACAATGGGAATCTTTAATATTCTAGTTTCGGAACAAAAAATGGTATGGCAATGAATCATACATCGAACGAAAGCTTATGTTCTGTAGAACAGATTAAGGGCAAAAATAAATGTCAGTGTTTTACAAGCTTCGAATAGAATGGAATAGCGTCCCGAAAAATAGCTTTCGTAGTTTGTCAGGGCTTCTTGTTTTTCTGTTCACAACAGTAACATAAACATAATATGGATAAACCTAATAATATTATCTTAGCAACATGATTTAGGTCAGTTAAAGCTTTCAGAAATCATATTGTAACTTTTGTTTACAGAGCGATTTCTTTGTAAATTATTCCACGGCTAATTCGAACTAGAAATATAATAGTGAATATCAACTTCCGGATTCAGGCACATCCAGCTGACGAGTCCCAAATAGGACGAAACACGTCCTGGATTCCACTGCCCGTCGTTGCTTAAAATTTATTTAACTTTGATAAAACGTAAACTACTCTAATATCTGTACAGTAGTTCATATTGAAAACTCAAAATATTTTCATTGCCATGTTCAAGGAAAATTAACGGAAATTTATTTCACAGATTGAAATCATGAGTCAGTTGAAGCTAGACCACCATTGAAAACCTGGAAGCACTGGAAATTTATTTATTACAAGGTTGAGAAGCTGTAACTAAAGCCTAACAATATACTGTACAATTTTCTCAGTGGATTACTTAGGTTTTCTTTAATAAACAGTCATTTTTTTATGTTTTATCACACATTAAGTCTGATTTTCAATCTCTACATTTCGTTCTTACCCATTCATTATCTTGCTTTTTATGTTAAACTATTTATTAACAGAATATCCTGTCGAATACATCTAGCTATCTAATACTGAAATACAGTGCATGAGAAGTCGAGTCACTTGAAATAATAGCCACGTTACCACTTGATCTATAAGATCAGGTCAACACTAAGAAGTGGGGATTAATTGATGCCATTTTCGTTAACTGTTGTAATATTTTTTGATATATAGTATTTCGAGGAATATATAATATTCATATAATTTGAAGATATATGTGTTTTAACCATTCAGTTAGCGAGATAGTTGACTTCTTGACGCCTCATAGTTGGATGTTTATAAACCTTTAGTGTTCATGTTTGTTTATCTTACTAGAATAGTACGTTCATAAGTAAATCTCAACATGATTTCAGGACTACATGTGAAACCCAAGCGTTAATCTAGAATTCTCAAATAAATTTTATTCATGTACATATAGTCGGAAACTGAATAAGACAATGCGTTAGTATATGAACTTATAAATAGTCGTTAGTTACGATATATATGTATTGTCGAAGATACGAATGCACAAGCACAAACAAAAACACATTATCTGTCAGTTAGGGTAAAATTGAATTCTGAGACTGAGAAATATAAAATATGATTTGATATAAGTTAAAATTTCACTTATATTGACTCACAAGTACAGCCAAGTATAGAGGACATTGTACTATTATTCATAAATAAATAAATAAATAAATAAATAAATAAATAAATAAATAAATAAATAAATAAATAAATAAATATATATATATATATATATATATATATATATATATATATATATATATATATATATATATATATATATATATATATATGATAATGATGATTTTTTTGTGTTTGTAATTTTAATTTATTATTCAATATCTTTGCAGGTACTCTATTAATTCTTCATTAGATATTCCTATATCTTTGCTTATTTTATAAATATTTTTATTAGCCAGATAATATTTCTGAATTTGGAATATATTTTTGATCAAATTTATTATGTTATGATAGTGTGGTGTGAGCTACTTATATTGATATAAGTAGTGTATAATGTGCGTTAAAAAACGTAATGTCTGGCAGCAAAAGATGGCGAAGATCAAAAAAAGGTGGGGTGAGAACATAATGGAATTTGTAAGAAAACCTATGAACAATGGAATGGGAGAAAATGGATTGGTGTTTGCAACAGAAACAATCCAGTTTGGTTTGATGCGTGAATATTTTGCAAATTGACGATTTAATATATGGTATTCAGATACAATTCCCATGACGTGAAGTAAGAACACCATGACTGATACGAGTGAAAATTTATTAATCCCAAAACACGAGAACGACCACAGTCCAAAATACAATCGTTTATATATCATTTATACGCCCATCCCATCCCATTAATTAGGATAAAATCATATATATATAAAGAAAAAATAATCCAAACCATTTAAACTCTGCCCTGGGAGTTAAAAGGTCTTCTTTTAGAAGAATTATGACGCTTCATGGAGAAAGCCGAGTTCCTTCGGAAGCCACGAGGCCGATGCCCCTTCTAACGACCAGAGCAAAAATTTTTATAGGTACATGGAACGTTCGAACAATATGGGAGACCGGGAAAGCCAGTCAAATAGCAATGGAAATGAGGAGATACAACTTAGCAGTACTGGGAATCAGCGAAACCCACTGGACCCAAGCTGGACAGAAAAGGCTAGCTACGGGAGAGATTCTGCTTTACTCCGGTCATGAGGAGGACAATGCTCCAGACACTCAGGGAGTCGCTCTTATGCTGTCTAAAGTAGCACGAAATGCACTTGTAGGATGGGAATCTCACGGATCCAGAATCATCAAAGCATCGTTCAAAACAAAGAAGGAGGGGATTTTAATGAATATTATCCAATGTTATGCACCCACAAATGATAGCAACGACGACATTAAAGATCAGTTCTACGAGCGGCTTCAGTCAGTCATTGAGAAATGCCCAAGAAAGGACCTAACTATTCTGATGGGAGATCTAAATGCCGAAGTCGGAATAGACAGCACTGGATATGAAGATATTATGGGACGACATGGACTGGGAGAAAGAAACGAAAATGGAGAAAGATTTGCAAATCTATGTGCATTCAACAAATTGGTCATAGGAGGCACAATATTTCCACACAAGCGTATACACAAGGCTACATGGATCTCACCGGACCACACTACGGAGAACCAAATAGATCATATTTGCATCAACAAAAATTTCCGAAGGACAATGGAAGATGTGAGAACCAGGAGAGGTGCTGACGTAGCTTCAGATCACCACCTAGTTGTGGCCAATTTAAAACTGAAGCTAAAAAAGAACTGAACAAGTGGACAAACAGCACTACAAAGGTTCAATACGGCCTTCCTTCGAGATACTGACAAACTCAATGAATTCAAGATAGCTCTCAACAACAGGTTCCAAGTCTTACAAGATCTACTGAAAGAAGAAGAAACTAGTATGGAGGACAACTGGAAAGGCATCAAGGAAGCGTTAACTTCAACGTGTCAAGAGGTTCTCGGTCTAAAGAAATACCATCATAAGGAATGGATCTCTACAGAAACACTGGACAAGATAAAAGAAAGGAAGAACAAGAAGGCAGCACTTAACAACAGCCGAACACGAGCAGAGAAAGTCTAAGCACAAGCTGAATACATAGAAGCAAACAAACAAGTGAAGCGGAGCATTAGAGTCGACAAGAAGAAATACGTGGAAGAACTAGCAACGACGGCGGAAAAGGCTGGAAGAGAAGAAAATATGAAACAGCTTCACGATAAAACGAAGAAACTAGCAGGGAAATACAGTAAACCAGAGAGACCGGTCAAAGACAAAGAAGGCAAGCCAATCACCGAAATTCAACAACAGCGGAACAGATGGGTAGAATACTTCGAGGAACTCCTGAATAGGCCGGCTCCAATGAATCCACTGGACATCGAAGCAGCACACATAGATCTTCCTATAGATGTCAACTCACCAACGAAGGAAGAAATTAGAATGGCCGTCAGACAAATCAAGAACGGGAAAGCAGCAGGACCCGACAACATCCTAGCTGAAGCACTGACATCAGACATCGAAGCAACCACAAGAATGCTTTACCTTCTATTCAAAAAGATTTGGGAGGAGGAACAAGTGCCGATGGACTGGAAAGAAGGACACCTCGTCAAGATTCCAAAGAAAGGAGATCTGAGCAAATGTGAAAACTACAGAGGCATTACACTGCTGTCAATACCAGGTAAAGTCTTCAACAAAGTGTTGCTGAACCGGATGAAGGATGCAGTAGACGCCCAACTTCGAGATCAACAAGCTAGATTCCGTAAGGATCGGTCGTGCACAGACCAAATTGCAACACTACGGATCATCGTCGAACAATCAGTTGAGTGGAACTCATCACTATACATCAACTTCATTGATTATGAAAAAGCATTCGACAGTGTAGATAGGAGGACATTATGGAAACTTCTTCGACACTACGGAGTTCCTGAGAAGATTGTCAACATTGTCCGGAACTCATATGACGGACGACAGTGCAAAGTCGTGCATGGAGGACAGCTGACAGATGCATTCCAAGTAAGGACCGGAGTCAGACAAGGCTGTTTACTCTCTCCCTTCCTCTTTCTTCTGGTGGTCGATTGGATTATGAAGACCTCGACATCTGAAGGAAAACACGGAATACAATGGACAGCTCGAAATCAATTAGACGATTTGGACTTCGCAGATGACCTGGCCCTTCTAGCCCATACACACGAACAAATGCAGATAAAGACAGCCAGTGTAGCAGCAGTCTCTGCATCAGTAGGCCTCAGCATACATAAAGGGAAAACCAAAGTCCTCAAATTCAAAGCAGAAAACAACAATCCAATCACTCTTGATGGCGAAACTCTGGAAAATGTAGAGTCCTTCACATACCTAGGAAGCATCATCGATGAACAAGGAGGTTCAGATGCAGACGTATAGGCAAGGATTGGCAAAGCAAGGACAGCATCCCTACAGTTAAAGAACATATGGAACTCAAAACAACTTTCAACCAATATCATAGTGAGAATTATCAATACGAACGTCAAGGCAGTTCTACAGTATGGAGCTGAAACTTGGAGAACTACAACAACCACCATCAAGAAGGTACAAGTATTTATAAATAGCTGTCTACGCAAGATACTCAACATCCATTGGCCGGATACCATCAGCAATAGCCTTCTGTGGGAGAGAACAAACCAAGTTCCAGCTGAAGAAGAAATTAGGAAAAGACGATGGAAATGGATAGGACATACATTATGCAAATCGTCAAACTGCATCACGAGGCAAGCGCTAACTTGGAATCCTGAAGGGAAGCGAAAAAGAGGAAGGCCAAAGAACACATTGCGTCGGATAATAGAAGCAGATATGAAAACGATGAATTACAACTGGACGGAGCTAGAAAGGATTGCCCAGGACAGGGTTGGATGGAGAATGCTGGTGAGCGGCCTATGCTCCTTCACGAGGAGTAACAGGCGTAAGTAAGTAAGTCAGTAACGTCATGCTCAGTATAGTTCATATTAATTTAATACAAGAATATCTATCGTATCCTGAACAATCTCATCACACTGAAATAAATCAATGTTATAACGAATAAAATATCACACTTGGAAACAAACCAACTACTACACTGAGTAATCATTACATTGAATTAAAAAAGATTGAAGTAATGTTGAATATCAACCATGATGAGTAAAGAATGTAATTTTGCCTTTTTAATACTATCATAACAATAACCCACAGTTAGTCTGGAGATTTCTGAGGAATTACATTTGAGCGTTTTCAGCCTCCTCCTAGCTTCTGGAGAATATTCCGACAGATTTTCGAAAGCTAACTACAGTTCCTCTCTTTTGATATGATTGTTACGTTTGATACACCTATAACTTAATGACAAATTTACTGTGCCATTCCATCTTTGGACGTTTTAACTTATCCATCTCTCCACCCTTCCGTTCATTGGACGGACCATCGTTATTGGTTGTCTTCATTTGAAATATATTCAGTGGAAAATTTGAAAAAACGTTTTCATTGTCCATTGTTTTCTTTATCATTCTGGACTGACTGAATATAGTGTTTTCATCTTGTTCTCTGTTAATGGGGGAATTCTCCATAGCTCCCAACAAACACATACATTCTATGGGTTTATTTATTCTTTGGCTATACAAATTATTGATTAGATTATATTTCAGTTTTATTCCGAATGTATAACTCTTCCGTCATACGGAACTATGGTTGGCTGGAATATTTCAACAGGTTGGAATACTTGTATCATATTATTCTGTTCATGAAAAGTTTCAGTTTACTGATAGTATTAAAAATATAGAAAATTCTATGTAAAATTACGTATGCATATATTATAGTATTTTGTTAAAAACAAATATATAACAGTACAAGTTTGATTGAACAATCAATCAACATTTTTCTAGTCAGACTATGTTATAAACTCTTTATTTAGATAGTTTTCGTTATAGGGAAAACTTAGA
Source organism: Schistosoma margrebowiei (assembly GCA_944470205.2). NCBI lineage: Eukaryota > Metazoa > Platyhelminthes > Trematoda > Strigeidida > Schistosomatidae > Schistosoma > Schistosoma margrebowiei. Next base: position 16,670,336 of record OX104026.1, on the reverse strand, counting down.
GGATATAAAACCTCTTTTATTTAATCCATCATAATACAATGATGTGAAGAAAGAAACACAGCACACTATATTGTGATTTTAAAAAAAAATGTAAATTGAAATGTTAGATAAGTAGAAAATATTATTTTGAAATATAACCTTTAGAAATCAATATTACACCAATCATTACACCACCAGTCATCAGTTATAAATTATGCAACTTCTAGAGTCTTTCAATCAATTAACAATGGAATATATTACATGAAAAGAGAGAAAAACAAAACATGATAAATAAAAAAACCATCGAGTTATTCTTTAGCTTGTATTTGTTTAATAAATAAATAATATTTTAAGAGATATCAAATTTCAAATGAGAAATAATCATATGAAAATAGAATTCTAATTTATTTTACCACATTCATTGTTCATTTATTAATTTAGATAACTAAAGGTGGTCTTTAATCTGAATATCCGAATTAGAATAATACTTTAAATTTATATTTACTTACTTACTTACGCCTGTTACTAACAGTGGAGCATAGGCCGCCGATCAGCATTCTCCAATCCACTCTGTCTTAGGCCTCTGGGGCCTTTTATTTTTGTCGTTATTTAGATCGGACGATGTTTGTTGACGGGCTCTCCACCTTAGTGGCCCGAGATCTGACTCCACGTAGATCGTATGAATGATTGCTGTCGAAGTGCATATATCGCCTATCCCCGTATATAATCATCAACTTAAATCGCGTTAGTCAATAACGGAATCAAATAAGTCAAATAACGAGAATGGACTTTTGAATACATATATTTTGTATATGAAGCGAATGGAACAGAGTGAAGCAAAACGACGCGCAGTGGAGTTGGCACGTAAGCCAACTCCATTTAGTCGAGCGTTAATCAATATTTATAGTCACACAAAAATAAGCTACAGATATGTGATGAATAGTGGGATAAGAAATGTACACACACATATGCTCTCATATAAAAACAGTGAAGACTGATAAGTGAATAATTAACAAGGTTGAAATGTGACTCAAGTAGAATGAATAGATTAGTTTGTCCGAAAGTTAGAACAAGGTACATGGGCTTAATATAATGACTGATACTATAGGCCTTCCTTTCTAGTTTCATCCAATTGTTGTTCACTTTTCTCATGTCCATCTCCATTTCCCGGCGTAATGTGTTCTTTGGTCTTCCTCTTCTCCCTTGGCCTTGACGATTCCATGTGAGGGCTTGTCTTGTGACGAAGTTGGGTGCTTTCCTCAATGTGTGTCCTATCCACTTCCAGCGCTTCTGCCTGATTTCTCCCTCCGTTGGAATCCGGTTTGTTTTCCCCCACACTAGGTTGTTTCTTATAGTGTTTGGCCAACACATCCGAAGTATTTTGCGTAGACAACTGTTAATAAACACCTGTATTGTCTGGATGATGGTTTTCGTAGTTCTCCAGGTTTCCGCCCCATACAGTAGAACTGTCTTGACATTTATATTGAAAATCCTGATCTTGGTGTTGGTTGACAGTTGTTTTGAGTTCCAGATGTTCCTCAGTTGTAAATATGCTGCTCTTGCTTTGCCGATCCGCGCCTTCACATCCGCATCAGATCCACCATGTTCATCAATGATGCTGCCCAAATATGTAAAGGTTTTTACATCTTCCAAATTTTCTCCGTCAATTGTGATTGGATTGGTGCATGCTGTGTTGTATCGGAGAATCTTGCTTTTCCTTCTGTGTATATTGAGACCTATTGCTGCTGCCACACTGTTCGTCTTCTTCTGCATTTGTTGTTGCGTTTGAGATAGAAGGGCCAGATCATCTGTGAAGTCTAGATCGTCCAACTGCATCCTAGATGTCCACTGTATCCCATGCCTCCCCCAAAATGTGATATTTAATTAAACTAAAATAGCTACCATATACTAGGTAATATGAATTGGTTTCATTGTATCAAGTTAAAATAAGTCATTTTAAATGTACAAATAAATCTGATTTGAGAATAATCATAAACAAGGTAGAAACTAAGTGAAATAAATATTAAGACAGTTTGATAAATTCTCATTACTTACTATGACAAAATTACCAAGACAAAAAGCAAACAATAAAAATGATCGTCACTGACTAAATACGTATTGTAGATACAGTGAAATAAAGAACAAGTTAAGTAACGAAATAAAGAGTATTAAATAATGACGAAGCCAATACTTTAGAAGAAGCTTAGAAATAAGTAGTGACTTTGAAACATATCACATATGCTATTCAATCAAAATAATACCATAACCGCGCAGACCATAAACAAGAGCTTTTCACTGCTTTACACGACTCATTTCAACAGCTAACGACTTTATGAGTCGATATCTTATCTTGGTTTAGCTAATCTTAGCCATCATTTCTATAAATAGAAGTTCATTTTTTAATGATAAGCAAAGCTTAATCTCAGAAATATTTTCAAAGAAATAAAACGGAAAGTTTAAACATTTATCATGATTATAGGCAGAGTTGATGGTGGCCAGCAGTGGAATCTAGGACGAGCGTTTCATCCCATTTGGGATGTACCTGCATCTTATATTTAATGTCCACTCTGCTTACAATGCTTGTGACCTGAGGCAATATCGAGGCAGTCTGCATAAGATGCGCATACGCCGTCAAGAGACTTACCATTCACAGTCCCAAACATTAATGGGAGGATTCAAACAACCAATACAAAAGTAAATTCACCATGATTGATGTTCATCTGAGTTCTACCTATACAAATGTCATGATTTTCTATGCATGAAATAACTTTGTAATTTAGCCAGATCATTACATTCACTATGAAATATAGTGAAGTCTATGTAACTATACCGATGAACGTTTGGTGTCTGGATACAACAGATGACAGTATTTACAGCTAAAGGGAAATATGCTTATGGTCATTAAGAGCAGAAGTTCAATCTACACTAAAATTAGAAACTGAGAAACATGATATGGTAACGCTAACAGTGGTTGTTCTCGTGTATTGTTCAATTTTTACTGCAAAACGATAGCTTAACAATCTTAATGTATATATAATGAAAATGTACTAAATAATAACGGATCGAATCTACACATATTAACATAGCTACAATATTTGACAGGTGTTTAGTGTAACCTAGATTTTCACAATTGATTGATCACTGGGTGGTGATCAATGTCATGCTTGTCTAGTCCTTATTAGTGCAGATCGAATGCTATCAATCGTGTTGCAATGTGGCCACCAGTCTAGGTGACTCGACACTGCGGGCACAATGTATTGAGATTTGGATGGTGGTTGGAGGTAGTCAACAGGAATCCCTGCACCCGGGTTTCGTGCTACTTGGCACTCGTCAGCAAGGTGTACCTGTAATCTTGAGGGAACTGGTGCTCCCTGGCCGATTCGATCGCGTGTCACCCAGCTTCACAGTCAGAGACGTTACCACTGAGCTATCCGAGCTGTGACTAACCTCCTGTAGGACTGAGATGTAATCACAATTGATTGATCACTGGGTGGTGATCAATGTCATGCTTGTCCAGTCCTCATTAGTGCAGATCCAATGCTATCGATCGTGTTGCCCGCAGTGCCGAGTCACCTAGACTGGTGGCCACATAATAAATTAACCAATCTTCACATATGTTTCATGACCAACTCACTGTTATTTTTTAATGTAATCACAAACAGATTCATATTAGTATACATCACTGATAAGGATTGGTCTATATTTCTTTCCCAAGTCGGAGTAAAAGAAATATTGATAGATTTTAAGAACAGATATCTGATTATAGTTTAATTCACATGTGTGGCTACTGGCTTGTATTCAATAAACATCACACGCAACGATTAATAAACAGTAAGAGAACTTTCGGTCAGAACAAATTCGAAATTGGGATAAATCTACCATTATTGATACTTTAGTCTTACGCAATCGGTTGGGTAAATATCAGAACTGGGGTTATGATCTCTAAGTTTTAGAAAATATGGAATGTACCAATCTTATCCTCTTCAAAGGACTTTGTGTTTGTGATGAAACGTCTATTTTTTCTGCGTCTGTATTGTTCAAAACATGCCTGGAATTTTCCAGAAGCTCATCTTTAAGCTGTCTGGCCGTTTAACATACTATCTTTTCTACCTCATCTCTTTTGCATTCCCATGTAGGAATATTTCATATCGGGTATAACCGGAAACTTGAGGAAGTTTGTAGATTAAAGAAAGTGATCTAGTATGTTGATTGAATTAAGAGTCAGAAACACACAAGTAATCATAATTGAATATGTGGGACATTATCTTGACGTAGTAGCCATCTATCATAATAATAAAGACGAGACCCTATCTGATAGCCATAGTTGCTTTTTCTACGCATTTATTAGACAAACTGTATCAGCGTTTTGCTATAGATTTTCATGGTATGTAGAATAATCATCTGTTTCTGAATTGAGTAATTCTAACAAAATATCCAGTAATTTTAGACTTCTAATTAAGTTTGGAACTGTTTTTAAAAATATATATATATTAACAATAAATTGGAAACATTCCATTTAATATATATATATATATATATATATATATATATATATATATATATATACAGTTTGTATAAAAAGTGTACTTACCATTCAAATCTAGTGACTCCTACGTAAATTTTCCAAATTTTTGTATCAGTAATCGAAATCGTTTAGTAGTTAACAGAGTACAGTAGCTAGACATTTGAGCGACAAAAGAAGTGAACAATTTCAGTTAGAGATTTTGTTTTCTTTACAAATTCAACTTTGATTCCAAATGAATATAGGGTTGAATCCAAACAAAATCTGATGTATCAAACAAGTATAGGGTGATTGAGTAATATAATCATTATTAGTAAGTAATGATTAGTCATAATAGTAGTGATAATGACAGTGTTTTAACTCAATGGTATTGAAAGTTGTAAATGAATATTAATGAAGGCTAGAAACTAATTTTAGGTCATTCAATATTTAAGCGGTAACTGGAGCTCAACTCCTCCTGGAGTCCCTCCGGGGGCTACTGCCGGTCCCAAGCCCGGATAAAGGAGGAGGGTTGGGCATGGGGTTAGAGTCCCCATCTCGTAGAAAACTAACTCGCTAAAAAAACGCTAACCAGAAAGAATTATTCAAACCTTTTAACCTCTGCCCTGGGAGTCAGAAGGTCTTCATTTAGAAGAACTATGACGCCTCATGATGAAAGCCGAATTTCTTCGGAAGTTACGAGGCCGATGCCCCTTCTGACAACCAGAACAACCATTTATTTAAGTAGATGGAATGTTCGTACAATGTGGGACACCGAAGAGCCCTCCAAATTGCCGCAGAAATGAGGAGATACAACCTAGAGGTGTTGGGGTCAGTGAAACACATTGGACGCAAGTTGGACAACAACGACTAACTTCAGGAGAGCTTCTGTTATACTCCGGCTATGAAGAAGAAAATGCCCCACATACACAAGGAGTTGCATTGATGCTGTCCAAACAAGCGCAAAATGCGCTTATAGGATGGGAATCTCATGGACCAAGGATCATCAAAGCCTCCTTCAAAACAAAAAAGGAGGGCATTACAATGAATATTATCCAATGCTATGCGCCTACCAACGATTACAATGAAGACGCTAAAGATCAATTCTACAATAGGCTGCAGTCAATCGTCGAGAAGTGCCCAACAAAGGACCTGACCATTCTGATGGGAGATTTCAACGCCAAGGTTGGAACGGACAACACTGGATATGAAGACATCATGGGACGACATGGACTGGGAGAAAGAAACGAAAATGTTGAGAGATTTGCAAACCTATGTGCTTTCAATAAACTGGTCATAGGCGGCACCATATTCCCACATAAAGGCATTCACAAAACCACATGGACTTCACCGGATAACACCACGCAAAACCAAATCGATCATATTTGCATCAACAAAACGTTCAGGAGGACTATAGAGGACGTGAGAACCAAGAGAGGAGCTGATATAGCATCAGATCATCACTTGCTGGTCGCCAAGATGAAATTGAAACTCAATAAGCACTGGACAATGGGGCGGACAATATCACAAAAGTTCAATACGGCCTTTCTTCAGGATACTAACAAACTCAACAAATTCAAGATAGTCCTCAGCAACAAGTTCCAGGCCTTTCATGATCTACTCAATGGAGAAGGAACTACTGTGGAGAGCAACTGGAATGGGATAAAAGAGGCAATCACTTCAACTTGTCATGAGGTCCTGGGTCACAAGAAGCACCAACACAACGAATGGATCACTGTTGATACACTGGATAAGATTCAAGAAAGAAGGAACAGGAAGGCAGCAATCAATACCAGCCGAACAAGAGCAGAGAAAGCCAAGGCACAAGCTGAATACACAGTAGTAAACAAACAAGTGAAGAAGAGCATCAGAACCGACAAACGTAAATACGTGGAAGATCTAGCAAAGACGGCTGCAAGAGAAGGGAACATGAGACAACTGTATGACATAACAAAGAAACTCTCTGGAAATCGCCGCAAACCAGAACGACCAGTGAAAAGCAAGGAAGGTGAGGTAATCACCAACATTGAAGAGCAACAAAACAGGTGGGTAGAACATTTTAAAGAACTCTTGAATCGACCAGCTCCACTGAACCCACCCAACATCGAAGCAGCACCCACGGACCTCCCAATCAACGTTGGCCCACCAACAATTGAAGAAATCAGCATGTCCATCAGACAAATCAAGAGTGGCAAAGCAGCAGGACCGGACAACATTCCAACAGAGGCACTAAAAGCAGACGTAGCGGCAACTGCAAGGATACTCCACATTCTCTTTAATAAGATTTGGGATGAGGAACAAGTACCAAAAGACTGGAAAGAAGAACTTTTGATCAAAATACCGAAGAAAGGCGATCTCAGCAACTGTGATAACTACAGGGGCATCACTCTTCTTTCAATACCGGGAAAGGTCTCTAACAGAGTATCGTTAAACAGGATGAAGGACTGCATAGACGCCCAACTTCGTGACCAACAGGCAGGATTCCGTAAGGATAGATCGTGTACAGACCAAATCGCAACTCTACGGATCATTGTGGAACAATCAATTGAATGGAATTCATCACTCTACATCGATTTCGTTGACTACGAAAAGGCATTTGATAGCGTGGACAGAACAACACTATGGAAACTTCTTCGACACTACGGCGTGCCTCAGAAGATAGTCAATATCATACGGAATTCCTATGATGGATTACACTGCAAAATCGTGCATGGAGGACAGTTGACAAAGTCGTTCGAACTGAAGACCGGTGTTAGGCAAGGTTGCTTACTCTCACCCTTTCTCTTTCTCCTGGTGATCGACTGGATCATGAAGACGTCAACATCTGAAGGGAAGCACGGGATTCAATGGACATCTAGGATGCAGTTGGACGATCTGGACTTCGCGGATGATCTGGCCCTTCTATCTCAAACGCAACAACAAATGCAGAAGAAGACGAACAGTGTAGCAGCAACCTCAGCAGCAGTAGGTCTCAATATACACAGAGGGAAGAGCAAGGTTCTCCGATACAACACAGCATGCACCAATCCAATCACAATTGACGGAGAAAATTTGGAAGATGTAAAAACCTTTACATATTTGGGCAGCATCATTGATGAACATGGTGGATCTGATGCGGATGTGAAGGCGCGGATCGGCAAAGCAAGAGCAGCATATTTACAACTGAGGAACATCTGGAACTCAAAACAACTGTCAACCAACACCAAGATCAGGATTTTCAATATAAATGTCAAGACAGTTCTACTGTATGGGGCGGAAACCTGGAGAACTACGAAAACCATCATCCAGACAATACAGGTGTTTATTAACAGTTGTCTACGCAAAATACTTCGGATGTGTTGGCCAAACACTATAAGAAACAACCTAGTGTGGGGGAAAACAAACCGGATTCCAACGGAGGGAGAAATCAGGCAGAAGCGCTGGAAGTGGATAGGACACACATTGAGGAAAGCACCCAACTTCGTCACAAGACAAGCCCTCACATGGAATCGTCAAGGCCAAGGGAGAAGAGGAAGACCAAAGAACACATTACGCCGGGAAATGGAGATGGACATGAAAAAGATGAACAAGAATTGGATGGAATTAGAAAAGGAGGCCCAGGACAGAGTGGGATGGAGAATGCTGGTCGGTGGCCTATGCTCCATTGGAAGTAACAGGCGTAAGTAAGTAAGTAAGTAACCGGAGCTCAGTTAATTGCACCAACAACTACAGTTATTTTTTAATGGATAAATTTTGTCTATGAGTGGAATTAAAGATAAGCATTTCTACCTACTTGGGACTCGTCACAAGCTAGATGTACTTAGATCTGAATGCTGATATTTATACTTGGACTCGACCGAAGATTTCGCTTTAAATATCGATTCATCATCCATCGAGCTCTTGAGTCCAAATAGCCATTACTTGATCAACAGATATGATTCTTATATTATGGCGCGGGAAAACGTCAGAACCTTTCAAATTTGCCCGCCGTTCCGTTTCAACGACTTTGAACGGCTTCACAACAGGCGGTCACTCCGCATTTCAAATGATGAGGGATTTTTGGGTGTCCATCAGGTTTCACGAATGTCAGGTGTCCTCATATTTAAGTGGTCTTTCGCCGCAGCAAACCCAAAAAATTATTGCGAAGAACATTAATTCAGTTCTCTCTGTTTTGTAGTGAACACTTTGAATCGGTTTTGGCGTCGAAACTTCCTAATTTCCCTATTTTGAGGAAACATTTGCAAGGTGTGGGTAAGTTTTGGAAATAATTTTGGTCGCGGGCATCCTATTCTGTGTACCTGGAAGCGAAAAGAATTGCGAGATGTAAACTTAATCTTAGAAAAATTGGGACGACCCGGAGTCCTTGCCGTTATATGATTCTGGCATATATAAGAAAGGAAATATTACAGGCAAACTCGATGAATTACGAAATATAAAATGCAAAGATCATCATCATCATCATCATCATCATCATCATCATCATCATCATCATCATCATCATCATCATCATCATCATCATCATCATCATCATCATCATCATCATCATCATCATCATCATCATCATCATCATCATCATCATCATCATCATCATCATCATCATCATCATCATCATCATCATCATCATCATCATCATCATCATCATCATCATCATCATCATCACATCATCATCATCATCATCATCATCATCATCATCATCATCATCATCATCATCATCATCATCATCATCATCATCATCATCATCATCATCATCATCATCATCATCATCATCATCATCATCATCATCATCATCATCATCATCATCATCATCATCATCATCATCATCATCATCATCATCATCATCATCATCATCATCATCATCATCATCATCATCATCATCATCATCATCATCATCATCATCATCATCATCATCATCATCATCATCATCATCATCATCATCATCATCATCATCATCATCATCATCATCATCATCATCATCATCATCATCATCATCATCATCATCATCATCATCATCATCATCATCATCATCATCATCATCATCATCATCATCATCATCATCATCATCATCATCATCATCATCATCATCATCATCATCATCATCATCATCATCATCATCATCATCATCATCATCATCATCATCATCATCATCATCATCATCATCATCATCATCATCATCATCATCATCATCATCATCATCATCATCATCATCATCATCATCATCATCATCATCATCATCATCATCATCATCATCATCATCATCATCATCATCATCATCATCATCATCATCATCATCATCATCATCATCATCATCATCATCATCATCATCATCATCATCATCATCATCATCATCATCATCATCATCATCATCATCATCATCATCATCATCATCATCATCATCATCATCATCATCATCATCATCATCATCATCATCATCATCATCATCATCATCATCATCATCATCATCATCATCATCATCATCATCATCATCATCATCATCATCATCATCATCATCATCATCATCATCATCATCATCATCATCATCATCATCATCATCATCATCATCATCATCATCATCATCATCATCATCATCATCATCATCATCATCATCATCATCATCATCATCATCATCATCATCATCATCATCATCATCATCATCACCGTTATCATCATCGTAGTCATCATCATATAAAACAAATTTAGAAACCTTTTTTTATTTGTCAAAGTTTGAAGATTTTTTATCATTTTAAGTCAACTTGATTTTGTTGATTGCGAAAAATAAATCCAACTGTCTTGTTATTTATTAAATCTCATTTTCATAAAAAGAATAAGAAAATCAAATTGGTGAACTTTGACTATATGCTTCCCATGAATCTTTCCTATCTATTAATGTAGTCGTGGTGTCGTGGTATAGAACTTTGATTGCAGTCTAATTTTGTCTTGTTAAATGATGAATTTCACTTGCCTCAGATTGCATTGTTTCAAATAAGCACATTATGCTGACTAAACTTTTATCCAGTTTGTGAGCAACAGATACTTCAAACTGCTAATTATCTGGAGTAAAAGCTATGTAACAAGTACAAACATTATGAAAATTGATGTGTGACTGATAAAATGCTGTTAATAGCTGATGAATAACGACATCCCAAAATCCTCGGCAATATGTAACATGCAGGCGAAAACTTGTGGCTTAACGTCCTGACCGTACCTTATGTTATTATTTTATATAATTGAATTATCTGGTTGTTGATATTCAGAACTGAATCTTAATCAGCCTTTTTTTAAACATACATGCGTTCGGTGCAGAAAAATAACGATTATTTGAATTTATTAGGTCAGTGGATAATGCATTGATGTTTGAATAGAAAGATGCTGTATGGTGATACTAAAGCGAACATCAAAACTGGAATGCAAGTATATCTAGCTTACGACGAGTCCCAAGCAATAAGAAATGCGGATCTTTAGTTATACTGCTAGCCAAAATCCATCTAATCAATAAAACACATGATAAAATGTCCAGCATTCATTTACGCTAACAAAGACTGATAAAAATTCACTATGGTTATGAACAGTGGATTCACTTGAACTATTACTAATAACGATTTAAATGAAATGTAATTTTCATTTGTATTTAAGTGATGAAAAGAATCATAATAAATGAGATTGGAATTTATTGATTATTTTTAAGCTGATAAAAAGAAATAAGTTTTTCTTGATATTGTGTTTTCTATTTGTATTACGTGCGTATTTAATTTCAAAGAAACACTCACTATTTCATTGAGAATAATGTTTATAATACCTCATGTTACATCAACAGTTGTTTTTACTTGGTAAATCTGTTTAACAGACGTCATCGTATAGTGGTTGTCTAAAACAATTAAAATTGATGAAATAACTATTAAAACAAATGCATAGATAGTGAGATTCTATACAAACTATAAAGTGATACACTATACATTTGGCTCACACGGTAAGAGAGATGCAAATATGTTAATGAATCATTCACCTATCCACGAGAGCTACCTAATTGTTGTTTTTCTGGATCATTCTGGGATTCCATAAATACACAAGAGCTATGAACAGTTATGACTCATCTTTGAGCAGTACAGATTTTTATACAGCCTTTGCTTTTAATTAATCTAGGCAAATGTTACGAAAGTGTATATTAGCTTAGTGCAGCAACATACTTTATCAGGATATCAGATCCTGTTCTTATTACAGTCCCAGAGTATAATAATTTATCAAACGTAATACAAAATCATCTAAATTGTTTCTTTGCATTCTATTTTGATGGTCAGACATCTAGCGGTTCTAAACACTCATGACTGAGGATCTTCTAATTTCCTATATTTAAATGAACTAGCAAAGTACACGTCTTAAAGTTAAATGTCGGGCGGTAGAACACAAACTATTTTTAATTATGACGTTCACGTAAAGAGGATTTTTAACTGCACACAAATAACGCCATTGAAGGTCTATTTGAATGATATTTATTATATTATTAGATATTTTCATCAAAAAGGTAAATCTTACGCACGATGAAAATGTTGTTGAATTTATCCAACCACTAGTGTTAAGGATTGATATCATTATATTATTTTATTTCTACGGTTACAGAATTCATGATTATTACTTACTTACACACTCAAGGGTTTTACCTCTCTAAGGTGGGATGGGGACAAACTCCACGCTGTCAAGTCATCTACGTGTGTCGCGGTCAGTGATTAAGGTTTTGTTTTCATTTATTTAGTCATTCGTAGACATTTTGGAATAATTTCCATAATAGCATTTATATGAAGTATGATTTTTGCTATGTTGTGATTTTTTTATTCGTCACGACTGACCGTGTAACACCCGACACCTAATCAGCATGATGAATTGTCATTTTCGTTGTGGGAAACTTTAGATTTCTCATATAAGCCAACAAAACGAGACACTGTAACCCGCTCTTCAGCATTAACTACGATAGTATGAATAATAATTCTCCTTTCATTTTAGGTTGGTTGCCAGGTGCAAGATCAACTTTATGAACGAGAGTGCAGCTTATCCTCAGCCCTCTGGAGTCATATGTCGCCGACCAGGGACCTTTAACTAATTCTTTCCTGGGCTCTCTTTTCGAGTTGATGACACGTGTTATTCACTATTTGGATGTCTGCCTCAGATTTCCTGCTCAATGCATTCTTTAGTTTCCTTCTTTTCTTTTTAACTTGAAGATTCCAAGTGGAGGATTGGCTCTTGGTGCAATTAAATGGTTTCTGCATAGTATGTCCTGTACACATCCAAAATCCTTTTCTAGTCTATTTCTTAATTGCTAGCTGATTTTTAAACTACCACAGTAGGTAATTGTTGATGCTGTCTGCCCAACTGCTACACAGTATGTTGAAAAGCCACCTGTTTATGATACATGTACATGAACCTTTTTGATCATAGTTGTCGCAGCTCTCAAGGTTTCAGCTCAGTACAATGGAACTATTTTGACGTTTGTATAAAAAATTCTGACATTTTTCCTTGAGACAGTTGTTTTGAGTTCCGAATATTCTTTAAATGTAGGAATACTGCTCTTGCCATGTTAACTCATGCTTTGGCATCGGGATTAGGTCTTTTTGTTTGTTAGTGTTGCTACCCAAAAACATAAAGGCTATCACCTCTTCCAGAACTTCTCCAACAGTTGTTATTTGGTTAGTGTTCTTTATGCTGTACTTCAGGATCCTGTTTGTCCCTTGTGAATCCTTAGGCCTATTGCTGTGGATACCGTTGCTACACAGTAATCATCTGCATTTTTTTGCTGCGTATGGAGTGAAAGAGCTAAATCGTCTGTCAAGTTAAAATAATCCAGCTGAGTCTAAGGTGTTCACTATATTCTGTGCTTCTCTAGAGCTGTATAGCTTCTCTCATAATCGAGTCAATATCCAGAATGAAGAGAAAAGAAGTCGAGCGTAGGTGTCCTTGTCTGACACCCGCCTTCATTGCAATGGATCTGCCAACTGCTCTCTTTAAACAACTATGCAAGTCAGTTCTTCGTGAAAGTTTCGTATAATGATGAGGATCATAGGATTCTTGAAATACTGAGATGGTGGAGAAGATTTCTAGCTCAGGTGGATGATTTTGATGAAGTTTTGTCCTCTGAGCTGGATGGTTTGGTCGTGGAGCTTTCATCGTTCCTCCGAACGACATCATCAGCACAAACTTCAGATAGAAGTGAAGAGTTCGAATTTCTCCACATGTGGTTCACAGCTTGTCCCGTAGACCTCAGTATTGATTGGTTTAAGGTCAACAAGAACCAGTCGACATCGAAGTCTACAGGACAAGCTTCTACCTGAAGTTTGTGCTGATGGTGTCGTTCAGGAGAACGATAAATCAATGTAACGTCAAGAATATTTTATTTTAGTCATTTATAGCTTTCTATGTCTAGTCTATGTACAATTTTGAAAAAATCATAATATTCTTGAAGATTCATAAACAATGTTATACATTTCACATAGATAAGAAACAATTCTGTTTTTAAAGAGTTAAATTATTCAGTTTATAATTCAATGTATGTATTTATCTGTCTAGTTTTTACGAGGGTTCGTTGGTCAACTTTATTTGATACAAGAATTTTTGCATAATGGTCTGTAGTCTAGTATACGTGAGATATTTGTGTTTCATCCAATTCATGATGTTAATATTAACACAAATGAAAATGCATCTGCATATAATGTTCATCACAACAAAGTGACTGGAAAAACCCTAGTAGTTAATTAACCTAAGATCCTGTGAATGAATTTTCAATGTAATATGCATCGAACTGAAAAAAACTCCTCGGCTACTCAAACAGATCTGAGGAATAATTTACAAGTTTTCTACAGCTTGACATTATCATCAGAGTTACGTCTATATGCTCATTTCAAAATGGAACCAAATGCATCTTTCAGTGATCAATACTAGAAATTATGGTTAGGTGCTAACAACAGATATAACATTCAAACAAGTCCTTTATTATTAGACTTTACCCTAGTAATCTTATGTTATTTGTAAGAGATCAAAATTTTTTATTTGATTAAGAAGAACCTTATGAAGTGTGAACAATTTAAAGTAAGCACTTCGTATTCACTAAAAGTTTCACTACATAATTATCGATCTTACAATGAAAATAATTATCATATCTAAAATTAAACAACATAATTATTACTGATCATCACAACTAATTGATCACTGGGTGGTGATCAAAGTCATGTATATCAAGTCCTTCTTAGTGCAGTTCGAATGCTATCGACTAAGTTGCGATGTGGCCACCAGTCTAGGTGACTCGGCAGTGCGTGCACTATGTTGAGGTTATATGGTGGTTGAAGGTAGTCGAATCAGCCAGGCAGCACCAGTTGGCTCAAGATTACAGGCACACCTTGCTGACAAGTGCCAAGTAGAACGAAACCCGGGTCCAGGGTTTCATGTCAACTACCTCCAACCACCATTTAATTACTGATCATGTTTGGTGCTTTATAAAGTTTCCGTCTAATGATTAAGACGTATTTCATAGGTAGTAATAGCTTTTTGCTTTGATATATAATCGAAGTGGTTGTATCTGACTTAAGTTTCGTTTAGAATATATTGTCGCCGAAAAGATAATAATGTGGATTATTTAAATCGTTTATACTTGTTACTCATAAGTGAAAGGATAATAATGCCATATGTGTTAATCAAGATGAAAGTAGACGACCAGTTGAATGTACAAATAAACCAGTCAGATCAATAAGTTTTCAATGTTATCGTTAAATTACCGAATTACTAAAACTTATCAACCTTAACTCCAACGTGCTTGAAAGGTACTGATTTAATCTGTAGGCTGTATTTGTCATAGATTGATCTCACTTAATCGAAGGACACTAAACAGTTGTTTCATACTAGCATGGGACTCATCAATAGTGTAAAAATCAGGATCTTCGTGTCTCCTTGTGAATATTATAATGTTACAATATCAGCCTTAATCAGTTTGTGATGTTACGCTGCGAACGACAGTTGTTTCACTTCTAACAAGCACGAATTCCACCAATCCAACTTCTGAGGGTAACTTCTGGAACATCATGAAGTAAGCCATTAGTAAGCTGAGTTTTATAATTCGGTCAAAAATGTTTTTTGATAATTAATTTGGTTTTAAGGCTGTTTACTATAGATTGAAGTTAAAGTCAACTCAGTGGCATTATTTCTTAACTGTTTACAGAGAAATTTGAGGATATTAATTCATATCCCAGGTTAGGTCGTGAGTATAAACTGTTGAGGAGTCCCACACCTGTACGAAATAGCTGTTCAGTCATCTTCGCACTTTTGATGTTAAAACGTATGTTCAGTGATCAGCTTCAAATTCATTGGGAGCGTTTATGGTAGTAAGAAATAGAGTAAGAATTAAATAGTTAGATATCATCATCAGTAAAAGATTAATCTAAAACCACAATGGAATGTCAGACACAATTCCAATCACTTCTTACGGTAATTATCAATCATTCATGATTCTTACACCGAAATTCATCATGTAACTATCAAACCAACTCTTGTTTCTAAAACTAATTATTTTTCCCTGCTACACTAGCTAATTCAAGATCATCATGATAATGACAAATTTTGATTATATGTTAAAAATCACGATTCTACCAAAGGATATATAATTATTTTTATCATTGTCAGTGACATGTTGTTTTCTGTTTGCGGACTAACTTGAAAATGAGGATTTGTTAATTTCTTCAAAACGAAAGATACAGCTTTCACATAGTTGAGTGAGTAAATAGAATATATTCGAAATATT
The DNA here is from genome assembly GCA_944470205.2 of Schistosoma margrebowiei. NCBI lineage: Eukaryota > Metazoa > Platyhelminthes > Trematoda > Strigeidida > Schistosomatidae > Schistosoma > Schistosoma margrebowiei. The sequence continues at coordinate 16,654,107 of OX104026.1, read as the reverse complement.
TTCACTGAGAGTTACTGTTAGTCTTTTTTCTCTCCTTATTATACGTGTTATCACACAAATTGTACCTAATATCATTTGAATTGCTTTATTAAGATACTTGATTCTCAATAACGGATAAACTTATCAACTAATTGAATTTTTTAAAATTACACTGTTAATGAAGATGGTAGGTTGACCCTGTAAAAATTAAAATTAATATTAAGTCATGGTATAGCCATAAATCAGTGCGATAATTTAATAGATATTTCGTTTCTCATTTGAACATGATATCTAATCTTTTAGTTTTGGACAGATTCAACTCCATTGAAAGTCACGGATAAATAACAACGAAAATATGTTGAACAGATTGATAAAGAAACTACACATTTCATTTTGAGTCTGAAATTATTTGATGAACATTTGTTATGTAATGACAATTTTTGTCATGAACTGGGATCAGCTGGGAAGCCATTGTAAAGTAAAGTAGGCCGAAATGTTTAATAAATACTTCATTCTCCCCACTGGATTTTCCAGCTGGTATTTATTCAACATAAGAGCTCTCACCAAAAAGAACTTAATCTGAATAATTTCTCGTGAGTTCCATATGTTCTTCAATTGTAGGGAAGCGGCTCTTACCTTCACATTTACATCAGATCCGCCTTGTTTATCGGTGAATATGTCCAGGTACGTGTAGGTTTTCACCTCTTCCAGGGCTTCGCCATCAAGTATGATTGTGTTGGATTTCAAGATCTTGATCTTTCCCTTGTGTATGTTGGGGCCTATTGATGCAGAGGCTTCCTCTACACTTGTTATTTTGACCTGCATTTGTTGTTGTATATGGGATAGGAGAGCTAGGTCATCTGAGAAGTCCAAATCGTCTAGTTGCATCCAAGCTGTCCAATGTATTCCGTGCCTTCCTTGAGATGTAGAGGTCTTCACAATCCGGTCCACCACCAGGAGAAAGAGCGAAAGTAAGCGGCCTTGTGTGACACCGATCTTCACTTAGAATGTATCAATCAGCTGTCCTCCATGTAAGACTTTCATTGTAGTCCGTCGCATGAATTTCGTACACAGTTGAAGACCATAAATAAGAACTTTCGTCTAAATTTAAACGAATAGTTTTACAGTTGAAGACCTTTTCAAGTGCACCATAGTATTGAAGAAGTTTCCATAAAGTCCTCCTATCCGTACTGTTGAATGTTTTCTCATAATCAAGAAAGTTGATGTAAAGTTCTGAATTTCATTGATTGACTGCTCAACAGTGACCCGTAGTGCCATGATTTGATCACTGCACGATTGGGTCTTACAAAATCCAGTCTATTGATTTACAAGTTGTGTCCATTGAATCTTCCAACCGTTTCAGCAAAAGTGCCGCAGTGATCCTTATAAATTGTTGTCAAATGAATTTCCCGAACTCGTGAAAGTAACATACAATAAGGCGGATCTCAAACATTCCATCCAGCACCATATCATAACGAAGGGGCCACCAATTAATGCAAGACCAAGAAGATTAGAACCAAAAAAGACTAGCAATCGCAAAACAGGAATTCGACAAGTTGATGAGGCTGGGCATTGTAAGGCCTTCGAACAACCTGTGGGCATCCCCATTACATATGGTCCTGAAAAAGAATGGAGAAGTTAGGCCATGTGGAGACTACCGAGCACTCAACAAGCAAACAGTAGCCGACGGATATCCTATGTACCTACAGTATAGAAGGCACTACTGTCTTCTCGAAGATCGACTTAGTTAGAACATACTGTCACACCCCTGTTGCAGAAGCGATACAAACATTCGAGCACGCCAAAAAGCACTAAACAAAGAAACGACACTAGCTAGACGAAAGAGCAAAACACCGTTAGCTATCATGACTGATGCATCAAATGTAGCGGTAGGAGCCGTCTTACAACAGTTAGTAAACGGCACATGGGAACCGCTTTCATTATTTTTCGGAGAGACCGAATCATACACAAACAAGATATAGTACTTTCGGAAGAGAACTGCTAGCAATTTGCTTAGCAATAACACATTTTTGACATATGGTGGAAGGTATAAGTTTTACTGTTTACACGGACTACAAACCACCCACGAAAGCATTAAACGCAAAGCAATATGATTATTCCTCAAGGGAGATCAGACAGTTGGAATTCATTTCCCAGTTCACGTCGGATATACGATACATTGAAGGCCAAGAAAACGAAGTAGCTGACGCACTGTCAAGAACAACAATAAACGCGCTTTTTACGAGTGGAATTGATTATCACGGTCTGGCAAAGTTGCAAGAGAGAGACATTGAATTAAACAAGCTGAGATCCGATGACACGACATCATTAGTATTTGAAAAGGTTCAATTCGGTAGCACAAAAGTAATATGTGATATATCGACAGGTCGACCGCGACCATTCATCCCGAAATCATTGCGACATAAAATATTTGGAAGTATGCACAACATATCGCATCCGGGAATAATAGCCACGATTAAGTTAGTCAGCGAACGCTTCGTATGGACAAACATTAATCACGATGTGCGTAATTGGACAGAGGCATGCATGAAGTGTCAAAAAGTGAAAATACATCGTCATACTAGCTCCGCAACGGGTGTTCATTTTCTCACCCAGACACTAGATTCGAACATATACACATCGATATCGTGGGACCACTGCCAGTTTCTAATGGATACAACTATATCTTAACATGCATCGATAGGCTTACACGATGACCTGAAGCGGTACCGATAAAAGACACCTCAGCCTAGTCGGATCCGGATATCAACTCCGGATCTTCAAATAAAAGGGGAGGTGTTAGGGATGCAGAGGAATATACCAATAATTATCATGTTAAGTCCAATGGTGTCCTTGGACTTTAAATGGACACTTCCTATTGGTCGATATTTGTTCATTTGTTAAATATTGTACAAAATGCTGTTTTCCATTTTATGGTACGATGTGGTATGCTTGATTGGTATATAAGCAGAGTGTGTTTGAAATATAACGACTCATATCTCAGAGGCTGAGATTTGTGATCTGGACTCAACTGGCTGGGCTAGACAGGGAAGTGGAACCAATCGGAACTCTAGGTCGTCCATTACGTTCGTACGTGTTTACGTGTCATTGAATCGATCGATAAATAAGCTACTCTAGTTTTTCAGTCAAGGACACAACAATTATCACAGGGTAAAAATCAACGACGACTTAAAGTCACAACAATTTTTTACTATGGCGTACTAGCGATTATCACAACTAATAGAGGAGCCCAATTCGAAAGTCGACTCTTCCGCCAGCTTACAGAACTCCTCGGTGTTAAACGTATTCGAACGACATCTTATCAACCAATGGCAAACGGAATAGTTGAACGCCTGCATAGTCAGTTGAAAGCGCCTCTTCCATCTGTCACTGTCAACAACGATTGGTCTAATAAGTTTCCTCTAGTAATGTTATGTTTAAGAGAAACAATTAAACAGGATATGGGATGTTGTCCAGATGAGTTGGTATGTAGAACGACTCTACGTTTACCCGGAGAATCTTTCGCTTCAGGTAAAAGTGTTTCGACTGATGTAGCCACCTACCTGCAACACCTGAAGAAGCACATGAACGATTTGAAAATAACACCTCTCAGACTACAAAAAACGACGAGTATTCATACCACAGGAACCACATAACAGTACTCACGTATTCATTAGAAGAGATAATGTACAACCACCTCTGCAACCGAATTACGACGGCCCATTTAAAGTGATTGAGAGGACAGATAAAACGGTTCCCATAGCAAAAGCTGGGAAGACAGATGTAATCAGCATCGATTGAGTGAAACCAGCTTTCATCGATAGTGATTTTCAACCAACAAGTACAAACCCCTCGAAGGCGGTCACACCAACGAAACACGAGTCTCAAGAATCAACGACGTTAACGCAGCAAAAAGACAAAAGTCCGGTAACGACAAGAACTGACCGCAGAGTAATATGGTCTCAAAGCTATGTCGCTACAATTTTCTATAGATCGTTTTCTACTAGTTTGAATATTATTCGTAATTCTTTCCTTTCATTGTATACATGTGGTTTATTAAGCTCATGTTATACACTATAAAACTTAGCACATCTTATATACCCTTACGCTTATATGTACAATACTACATTCCTTCTACTTCCTACTATTATTTTTTATATAACCTCACGGACAGGCACGAACCAAATACACGGCACACAATAGCTCCATTCTAATCTTATGTAAGCCGATTTCTTCAAACGCTTGTAACTAATCCATTCAGTTTACTATTCTTTGTGCAAACACAGACATTTTTTCATATATCTTTGTTTGCAGGGGGAAGCTATTATAGCAACTCACGTGCAATTGAGTTTGTTCTCATTTAATTCGGTCAAGCCCTTTTGTTAACTTAGCGGATGGAGTCATCCGTACTATAACAACTTATTGTGCCCTTATTATTGTTGTGTTTGTATGAAATATGTATGCTTGGACATTGCTTACCGCCTACGTATATGTATTCATTCTACTAGCTTTATCATTAGCTGTTTAATTGATTCGATGATTCATTCATTTCCATATATATATATATATATATATATATATATATATATATATATATATATATATATATATATATATATATATATATAAACCTACGCTCTCTATTGTGTCGATATGCTGACTCACTCATTTGCCTCTCTGCTCTGTGGTTTGAGTTATCTGCTAATAAAACTGTAGTCGCTGCTGCTCTTTGCCTTCTGATTTCAAACAGCGTTGTGGATTATTTGATAACGGTTACGAGGGTGACTGATCAACGAAGCACAGCTAATACAAATGGTTCAAAACGTTCGGAGTATGTAAATTAAGTTTCATATCTTGTGGCACTTTAATAACGGAGGCTTTTCATCTACATTTAAAAGAAACGACTTCATACTAGTCTGAAATTAATGGGTAGTAATGTGAGTTTGTGACCTCAACATCTGATGCTAAGCACGGAATAAAATAGACTTTGGATGAAACTAGACGATTTGGACTTCTCAGATGACCTAGCTCTCCTATCCCATATACAACAACAAATGCAGGTCAAAATAACCAGTGTAGAGGAAGCCTCTGCATCAGTAGGCCCCAACATACACAAGGGAAAGAGCAAGATCTTGAAATCCAACACAGTCATACTTTTTGATTGAGATCTTGAACCAATTGATGTTAGACCATCACAATTGAAAACCTGGAAGCACTGGACGGCCGTTTCGTCCTATTGTGGGACTCCTCAGCAGTGCGCATCCACGATCCCCCGATTCGAACCCAGGGCCTTCGGTCTCGCGCGCGAACGCTTAACCAACTGGACCACTGAGCCCGCATCCAATGGTGATAGTTTATAACATCAACCAATCCACGAAATTGCGCGACCAACTTCCATTGCCCTGGGTTCGAATCCCGCTCGCGGGATCGTGGATGCGCACTGCTGAGGAGTCCCACAATAGGACGAAACGGCCGTCCAGTGCTTCCAGGTTTTCAATTATGATGGTCTAACATCAATTGGTTGAAGATCTCAATCAAAAACTTAATAATCTCCACAACCCCTCTACTAACAATCATACTTGATGGCGAAGCCCTGGAAGAGGTGAAAACCTACACGTACCTGGACATAGTCACCGATAAACAAGGCGGATCTGATGTAAATGTGAAGGTAAGAGCCGCTTCCCTACAATTGAAAAACATATAGAACTCAAAATATCTATCAACAAATATCAAAGTGAGAATCTTTAATACGAACATCAAGACAGTTCGATTATACTATGCTGAAACTTGCAGAACTATCACAACCATCACCAAAACAGTACAAGTATTTATAAACAGTTATTTACACAAGATACTCAATCAACAACAAGGCGTCTTGGATGTGCGAACAGTGATGGACCCTCTGTCTTCATGTGATGTACGACGGTATGCGTCCGTTTGCCGTGTTGAGGTTTGATTAATAAATGTATGGACGTCTCATTAGATATAACTCCTCTAATTTCATTACTATGGGTAAGGACAAGTTTCCGATTTCTAACATCTACCAGTATTTTATGGAATTGCAGAAAATCAATGCCGATTATAGGAACGAGGACGTCAGCTACAATGAAGCTCTATGAAAAATTGGATTTGGGACAGAATTGTGATTGTAACTGCCTTTTGCTGTACATCTTGATCTCGGATCTGTTTGCCTCACGTAGTTTTAATTTGGGGTTAGGTGTGTTTTTCCCAAGTGTAGTAGGTGGTACTACATTAACCTCTACCTCAGTGTCGACTGAGAACTGTGTTCCGGTTATTTTGTCTGTGACATATAACTAACGACTGTCTTGAGAGTTGTGGCCAGAGATCGCAGTCGTCACTAACCGACGGCCTTGACGTTCCCTTTGCTGTGTGCTTGCGAAGTTACAGGGAGGAGTACACATTTTAGCTTGTTTACCGCACGTTCTATGGTACCAGCAAATGTTATTTCTGGTAGTGTTTGGACTACGACGTCTACAACTTCTGGACCTTCTTTTACACTTGCAGTGGGAGGCATTCAAAAACTGAAGCTGGGCTGTCTGTTTAGTGAGGACGTCGACTGTTCGTCGTAACTCGGTGATCTCGTCATTTGGTCTTGATTGTATGTGCGATACAGCGTGAGCCCTAGTCCGCCCGTAAATACTTTCGGCTGTCTGCTAGCCTACCAAAATTAACATCTTCGTCTCCGATTGCTAGTACCTGTTGGATGTTTTGCGGGAGATGTCTGAGCCACAATTGATATAATAGACGTTTATCTACTATACGATTTCTCAGTACATTCGTCGTGTGGCGTTTTAATCGAGACGGTGTGCTGTCACCTAACTCTACATTTGCTGAAAGTTGAGCAGTTGTCTGCTGGTCGGTGAGTGATGTAACACGAATGACCTCTCTTTGTAGGTAATCGTATAGTGAGTCAGGATCCGGCTTAAAATGACGTCAGACACTTGTTCAACAACGTCGTCCGGTAGCAGTGAGTTTGCGTAACTAAATTTTGTGCTCTGACTTATGATTCTGTTTGCAACAAAAAAGCTTTCTATGCGTGCAAGCCAGAGTGCAGTTTTTCGAGGATTAAAGACGGTTAAGGGTACAGAGATGGCACCCACGGAAATAGACTTAGATGACAGGCTTAGTGAATTATCAAGTGACATGATACGGAGAAATAATAACAATAGCAATAATAATAATAATAAGCTGAGGGCTGAAATATACAATATGAGGAAATCGAAAATAACAACGAGAAATATATATGAGATTCACCGAAAAAAACCGTCACTCTGGGTTTAAATATGCGAATATACAGCAATAATTCCAAAGGATTAATGTTATGAGCGAATTTATTATGTTTGTCAATGTGTTAATGTTCCCTGCTTGAATTCTTTTACTGTCATGTCGTTTTCTTCAGATAAATTGATCATTGTTTGTCACGAATGATTTAGGAAATTTGTATTCTACTTCCATACGACTAGTGGTGACACTGTGCTCCCTAAACAACATGATTTAATTACAATCTTTTTGTGCTGTGTGCTACTTATATCGACATAAGTAGTATATGACACTAGTGAAAAGAATGTCTAGCAGCAGAGAGACAAGAAGATCGAACAGTAAAGAATGGAAACAGAATACAATTTGTATGAAGATGCAAGAACAATGAAGTCTGGGTCATTTTAAGACAATTGATGGACATTTTGTAAATTAAGCATTTACTATATGATTCTTAGATTTTATTAACAAGTTCTGTAATTTTGTGTCCAATGCAATTGATTGTCCCCAGTGGTGTTCTGTTCACTACATTTTCACTGTCGTTCTTGGCATTATTATCACTATTCTCTTGTTATCACATTGATGAAATAAGCGTTATCCTCCCTGTAAAACTCGTCAATTTCTGTTATTCAGCAAGAACGGAAATTAGTTGTATATAAAAATAATTTACCAGTGTATTTTCTTCGTAGACAATATCAAAACTTCTAAATACCTGGAAAAAATTTGAGGAAGTTTGATAGTAAACTGCAACCAATGTCTAATAGAAAACTAATGGAATCGCAAAGGGGAATTACAAAACATTCGTCTGAACATAAATAACGGAATATATCGCTGTATAAATATCGGACTAAATAAAAAAGAAAAGAGTGATTTTAAGTGTTCGATAATAATACTGACCACTATTTGATCAAAATACTTCATATTGAGCGTTTGGCAGGGTAGATATATCATATTTATAGACATCATTTCTAATGGTTTACCAAAGGAAAACAGGAAAAATATAAGAAGCACTATTCTGGCATATTCAAATTATAGTGATTACTATACTTACATAAAGAGAATTTTGTCAGAACAATTCAATGTCTCAAAAATTTGTCTTATGCACACAGCACAAGTCATAGGAAATTGCATAAATATACCAAATATTTGTGTATAATAAAACGTTAGCCTTGTTTTTCAGTTTACTCTGATCTCTCATTAAGATGCCCTCACATTTTGTAATGCGTTTTTGATTTCCTCTACTTTATTAGTAAAGCTGAGCTTGTGGTGATTGTAGAATGCGCTGAGTTTAAATAAAGAACTAAGGATGATTGAAAAACCATTGAAAACCTGGAAGCGCTGGACAGCGTTTTAAGTATACGTTTTTCTAGTATGTTTTAGTACGTTTTCACAAAGCTGCAAATAGATTAACTTCTTTTTGATACACTCATCACAAGGTCAATCTTAATATCTTTTCAAATCATCTTCACAGTGCCATTTTACCGTTAGTTATAATAACGTTGGTTCAATTAATGTGTAGTTCACACCTTTTTGAACGTAGAAAGATAAATGCAAAAATTTTATTTTAATTATTTAAGACTGAAAGGGTTATGTGTTGGGTTATCTATTATTAAGTTTGATTCATTGGAAAGTTGCTGACATCCAGTGAACATCAGTATCTGTAAAAACAGTTCGATATTAGTAAGCCGTAATAAATATGGTGGAGAATGAAACGTAAACTATTAAAATATAATGTCAGTAATATGACAGTTAGTGATATTGTTACAGATAGACAAACTGAAAAACATTTCAACTTATTTGCAAACTTATTCTATTTTCTACCAAAGATATCTTCAAAATAATGAAGTGAATGTTAAATTTAAAGAAGTTTATCTGTAAAAGGTTTATAGTCAAAATTACTGAATGTAGTACGAAAAAATTAAATACGTTACGATTGTCATGAGCCAAGCAACTGGCTACATCCAATCTTATTTGGCAATTTGACCAGGAAAGCGACCCCATATTCTATTGGCTCTGTGTGTTCGCAAGTTTTGAACATTAAACCCTTGGTTCGTTTTTGAAGTGTTCCCTGTTTTACGTTTTGCTATAATTGAATAACTTCTAGATAGTAGTTTAAAAAATGTGGGAAGCATAAAACCATTGAGTTATCACTTGACGAAAGTTAGAGATGCAGATTATTGGATATTGACTTAATGAAGTCAGGGTAATGTGCCAGCCACAAGACTTAGAACTCCTGGATTCTGTATTGATGATGTAGTGGGTACTTACTATTTGACAGCTTCGGACCTGTAATGATTCAGTAATTCATTGCACTTCCGTTTTCTATGATTACTTAGTTTAAGTCTGTCCATGATGTTAACTCAGCTGAAAATGTTTCTTACCACTTTATAAAAATTAACCTATATATTTAAAAGTGACATTGGTTATATTATTGATTTGTTTGTGAATGAGAAATTTCAGTAATAAATTTCTAAGAAAAACTTTGTACCACATTATACATAGACTGAAATTTTCCGATCGAGTACAGGAAACTGTAAAGCTACTTTCGTAAGATTGCTACAAGACTGAAAGAGAAACAAAAATTAATACAAATTATAATTTAATATTTTTCTCACCAAAAAAATGTGCTTACACATATTTATAAGAGCATGAACACATACGCACAGAAACTATATGCATAACGACACTTAATATCATGCACTTTGTGTGTATACTCAGATGAATGAAGTCAAAGTATAGCACACTAATGATTGGACAATGATTTTACTTATTATTTTTTAACATTTTTTTCTAATAATTAGTTTTATTATTATTATTATTATTATTATTATTATTAAATGAGTTAAGCGCCTACAATCAAAAACCTATAAGCATACTGATATCAATAATTACATATATTCATGGAATGTACTACCATCCAACAAGAAATTTTAAATTTGTGTACCAATTCAGTTTTATCAATTGTATGTGAATGCGCAGGTTCTGTGTGTCAATCGTATTGAACGTTGAACATGATATATATACGCAACAATCATATATATATATATGCACTCAATTATTTAAATAAATCAACACACTAGTTCACGTACAAATACATACCATTTCATACATACACATACCCATTTTGTAAGCATACGTAATTTGTTATAATAAACAGTAGAAACACAGGAAACGATGATATTCACTCCGGCCAAAATGATCAGAGACGATTGTCTGTTATTTTATTTTGTGATTTGAGTATATTCCAATTATTGCATCCTATAATTCACATAAAATAATGTTCTATAATTATTTATTCAATATTTAACTATCAGGAATATTAGGAAAATCTTTCTGAAAATTGTATGGAAATTATATTATTAATCAATTGGTGAACTGAAATTTTAATCACTTAGAAAAGACATAGACAAGAACTGTTGAAAACATAGAGGATTTTGGCGGTCATAGAAACGTCATTATTATTATTATCAACAACAGTGACAAAGTACGAAACGAAACCAGAACAAAAACAGTAATCAGCACTACGCAACAGAACGAGGTGATGTACGAACTATTATTTTTCTTTGAAATTTATTTTCTTATACATTATGCATGGGAATTCGGATAAAATTACATTGAATCTTTTAACCTCTATGAAAACAATGTAATATTGTAGTTTATGTGTGAACTTTAAATCATTTATTTCAAAGAGTGAAAGGCAGAAAGTGGAAAATAAATATTTAAAAAAATTGCAAACTCAACGCTTGATTTATCAAATCAGTAATTATTTCATTAATCAATTTATTGAATAATAAGTAACAAACAAAACAAAATAAATAAGATCACTTTGAACAAATTCATGTTCAATCCCCAGTGGACGTTGTCAAACTTATCACTATTATTGTCAGCTGTTTTAAATTTATCGGAAATACTACATCAACAACAACTACTACTACTGATAATAACAATACTAGTAGTGCTACGACTTTTATTAATATCATTGATTTTAATTCATTATTATTTTAATCATTCATCTCATTGTTATCTCACTGGTATCTTTGAGTGGTTTAACAACTATCTACCCTCATCACATTCACTCACTTCCCCTTTTTCTTATTTCGTGGAGTTAATATCACTGCCATCCTCAGCAGTGACATCCTCGTTGTTACTATCACTGTCATGGATATTCTGCATACGGTTTGGTGCTTTAAGTATATGGTTCTGGAAATCAGTATGTTACCTCAGTACACGATTTTATCATCAGAAGGATATACTACTATTTTTCGGAAACAGTATCAATGATATTCGTAATTATAGAATTTACAGTAAAATAAATGTCATACTACTTACATTACACACTGATTCAATCATTTTCATATATAATCTTATCAGTGGATGGAATTCAAGCGATACATTGAAGAGTATAGATGAAACATCAAAAAGACTTACACAACGTAAACGTTTAAGTCATGGAATGAGTACATTATTCACTATATACTTTGGATTATTAATTTATTTAGAACTATGTGGAATTGATTATGCTGAAAGTAGACCGATTTCAACCGAAAATGAACGCAGATATGGTAATTTAGATTTACATCCGGCTAAATCATCATCACAACAAAAGACACCAAAAGTGGTTATGCCACCATATGACCTTGGGTTTAAAGGTCAAAAAACTGACGAACTGAACAAAGTAAAATTATATCCACTATCATCATCATCATTATCGTATCCTACATTTTTGAGTGATTTTAATGATAATTTCGATCAAATTAAAGGTTTTCAGTCAGATGAAACATATGTAAGAGATTCTCAAACACAGCAGCAGCAAAGAAAACAACACTATCAGAGAGTAAGTCGTGATAATTTTAACTCACAAGAAGAGACTGACAATGGCGATAATAACAATGCTGTCGAATTTTTCAATACACGTTTGATGTATGATTCGAAGTTGTCTCAATCTAATCATATTAATAAGAATAGTGTATCATACGGACAATCTCCATCGGTATCATCATCAATACCGTCATTAACAGAAAGAGAGACGAATGAACGACTTGACTATAGAAGAGTAAACCTTGCACCTTCTAAATCAACAATACAAAAACAGATATCACATTCCCCTTACAATCCATATACAAGAATGAATAATTATCAAGAATCGCTTTATATACCTGACCAACAAACTATGTATGAAATGAATACTCAACAGTACCCCCGCGAACAAGAGAAGCCATGGACTAGAAAGGATAATAATAATAATAAGCCAAATCAACGTCATGAATTGTATGATGGTTATACAGCTCAAATGAATCGTGAAAATCCGTCTAGTTGGTTTCCTTTTCCCAATTATCAAACCAATAATAATAATCCATTGAACAATAAACCATTGTATTCACAACAATCAAATATACAGCACCAACATCAACCATCTTCAAATTTAAATAGTTACTCATATTATAGCAATCTAAACAAAAATATTGATAGTAATGATGACATTAATAAACGTAATCCATTATCATATTTTTCTGAGATTTCGGATATTGAATTATCTCATCTAATTTATCAATACCAAATGGAATTATTACGTCGACAATCTGAACGTTTACCATATATTGATTATCAAATGGAGCATAATTACTATGGTCAACCGGCTGAATCGTCTTCACACTATTTACCTAGTAAGTTTATTACGTTTTAAAACATAAGTCTTTTAGACGTTTATGGTTTGTATGTAAAATAAACCGTAATTGATTGCGGGGGTCAACGGGATATATAATGAATTTCAGCGAACAATTTTTATCTTGTAGGTTATATCGTGAAGTTATCATAGTTACACAACCAATAAAAACTAAAAATCATTTAATAGCTATTTCGTTCTTCTGTGGGACTCGGGGAGTCGAACCCAGGACTCCTAGATCTCCTGAAGGATGCTTAACTTTTGGGCCACTTTAAATAATTTGCAGTATTGTACAACCATCATGTAGTCCTGTTGGTTGGTAACTATCTCACACCCAATATGGTTGAACTTCACGGATTAAAAACTCCGGCCAGTGCTCCTGGAAAGAACTTTTGGAATTAGTCATTACCTAGTGTATGATTATGATTACGCTAATAAATTTAAAGTTTAATCTGCTGCCGTGAAATATGAAAGTCCTGGGTTTTATCCATGGTATGGTCGTGGATGAGGACTTCAGAAGATTTCAATACTGTAACCTTTCAGCTGTGTAGTGTCTCCTGGCTTCCATCAGTTATCTAAATAAGGTCCTTTTGTGATGTCGCCTATAAAATTCATTCATCCCTATGAACCCCCTGTCCTAATATTTCTTATCTCTGCTCACGATTCCTCCTTATTAAGTTTCACATTTACAACCAAGCAATTTCTGTATAATCTCAAACTAAGAAGCTAACCTTTAATTAAATTACCTTTTACAAAACACGGAACTTGAAAATGATAATTGCATTAAAGTATCTGTACAGTGTATTTGAGCACGAACTTGGTGATCAGCTATAAAAAGCAGTTCAGGTATCTCTTTATATAGGTACCTGTATGAGTGTTGTTAATGTTGAAACAGATTCTGCAAATCTAGATATAACGATCGCATGTACTGTAGCTTGCTTGTGACCATAAGAGGTTTTGTTCATAGAATTGGTGATACCACGTGCATTGTACTTAGTGCTGACAATGTGTGTCCAGGTACTGAACTAATGATGAGTCAGTAGGTGTTGTCATCTTAAAACTTCAGTTTGGTAAATTACACCTCAAGAGTATCGTTAGAGTTAACTTTTGTACAGTCAATCAAATAAAGACGCGAAGGCGGTGGAGAATGTCAAAATGGTCTCATGTTTATGGCATAGCATGGTGAAAATGTATGTGGTTATGTTACGTTAGTATCAGTAAGTTCATTACAAGGTACTGAGGTTATGTTGATTGGTATAATAAGAAGTTATTACTAGAGGGACTCACATTAAGATGAAACAACTTCCCAGTGTTCGCTGGTCTTCAATGGTATCCCAACTGAGAAATAGTAGTGCTGGTAACTTTATAGCTTAAAGTTTATAATTTCCGATACTTTTCCCTCTTTATCTCTTTTAATGATTTTCTCCAATGTTATCTTTTCGCTTCATAAGCAACATATCTTGGTGATGTATTTTACTGAGCATTTGCGTTGTAACATGAAAACATTACACAAAAGCATGTCAAACTGATGATTTATTAAAGTCAGTAAGTGATCCACTTCATGATAACTTATAGTTGATAAAAACCATGTAATTGAAATAACCCATAGTGTCATTGAATAAGAAAAAGAGAATTTAGCGAAGAAAATTTTCTTTTCGACGAGATCATTTACTTAAGCTGTACATTTGTATATATAGTTATGTGAAAAATGTATGCCTATAGGAGGATAGAAAAACTTGCATCACCAAAATGGATTCGAGGATAAATAACAAATGAGGTTACGTAATAATCAAGGGGTAAGGAAGAAAATAATTTATGGGTCAGATAATAGGTCCACTTGACAGATATGAAGAAAAGCGACAAACACAAAGGTCATAATAATAAACTGAATAATAGATTGAAATCATGGGTCAGTTGAAGCTAGACCACCATTGAAAACCTGGAAGCACTGGACGGCCGTTTCGTCCCAGAATGGGATTCCTCAGCAGTGCGCATCCACGACCCCGCACCACCCGGGGCTCGAACCCAGGACCTACTGGCTTCGCGCGCGAGCACTTAACCATTAGACCACTGAGCCGGCATCCAACGGTGTTAATGTCTAACTTCAACCAATCCACGAAGTTGGTGTACAGTAGCGCAACTTCGTGGATTGGTTGAAGTTAGACATTAACACCGTTGGATGCCGGCTCAGTGGTCTAATGGTTAAGTGCTCGCGCGCGAAGCCAGTAGGTCCTGGGTTCGAGCCCCGGGTGGTGCGGGGTCGTGGATGCGCACTGCTGAGGAATCCCATTCTGGGACGAAACGGCCGTCCAGTGCTTCCAGGTTTTCAATGGTGGTCTAGCTTCAACTGACCCATGATTTCAATCTGTGAAATTTCTAAAATCTCCACAAAACCCATTCTGATAAACTGAATAATAATCAAAAAAACTTGTATAAGGTAATAATAATAATAATAACTGATATGAGTTTAAAATGCAAAATAGTAATTAAAAAATTCGGTAATAATCAAATAAAGGCGCAGAAAAAACAAAAAGCATACCCGTCAAGGGAATTAAGGCCAAGGAAAGATGAGAGGTTGGACAAATCGCTTCTGCACTCAAAGTTCAGGCTTGAGTTTGTGAATGGCCAGTGCCGCAGCAGCGCATAAAATATTGATTCGACATCCCTTCGATCCAATTCATTTGACTCTGTAGATCACGTTAAAAGAAGAATGCTTGTGAGGGATGTGTCCAAAATTGATTAAATGCTCCTGTATAGAACTTGTGATTGTCTTACATTCTCCTTTTAAAAGCCAAGCCGGATAGTGTTCTGAAATGCGTTTGGAAAGTAATCGCTTTGTTCGGCCTATGTAATGAGCCCCACATGAGCATGTAAATTTATAAATACACATTGATGTGGCCCAAAGCGAAAGTTTATCTTTACCACATCCAGGAACGGTAGGCCGGCTTGAGAAAACTATTCGGAGCTTGGCTGGGTAGAAAGTTTTATTCAATGATTTTGAAGTCAGTTTATTTACGATTTCAGCAGCTATGTCTACTTTAAATTCCATATTCATGAACAACGTTTTCTTCTATACTGTTGACACTTTCTCATGATGAATTCTGGGTGTTAAGTTACTATCGATGAATCTAGGTGGATAACCGTTTCTGATGAGAGTTTGTCGAAGTTGAATTAGTTCCTCATCTATTGTGTCAGTGGGACAGATTCGCTTGATCCTAGAGGATAAAGAGTGAATTAAGTTCTTCTTTCTACTCAATGAGACCCAACTATGGAAATTAGTGTACTGTCCATTCCAGGTAGGTTTTCTATATATAGATCGCTGTAAAAACTATCAGGCATTATTTTATTGGACATCAAGAAAATGAAATCCATTATTTGGCTCGGCTTCTAGGGTGAATTGAATCGAGGAGTGACAATTATTGAAACTTTTCAACATTTCATTCAGGTTCATGTCTTCTTCACAAATCATCCATATATTTCTTATATAAATGAAATCTCTCAATTATTGGACGAAGTACAGAATTTTCCAGATTGGCCATGAAGTAATCAGCCAAGAACGAATCCAATGGAGAACTCCTTGCAACTCCATCTATTTGTCTATAGAAAACATCATTAAATCTAAATTGCACGTTGAGCGCACATCGTTGTAATAGTTCTTTAAGGCAAGGTTTTGGGATACACATATCAAGATTATTGTTTTCAATTTAGTCACATAAAAAACAAATGGTTTCTGTGAGAGGAACATTTTTAAAAAGAGAAGTGACATCTAATGAAAACATTTTCTTACCAATTACGTTGATATTTCTAATTGAGTCGACAAATTTAAAGGAGTCAAGATAATTGTCTTTATTGGTATGATTTTTAACAGGTTGTAAAATGTCAACTAACCATGTAGCGATCAAGTGATAAGGAGAGTTGTTCATATCAAGTATAGGACGTAGTGGGACATTATTCTTATGAACTTTTGGGAGTCCATATAGTCTTGGTATAACGGAACCCGATGGTTTGAGGTGTTCATAGAGGTCACAATTGGTAACAGAATCATCTTTCATTTTCTTTAAGATTTTAACTAGCATCTGTTCAGTTTTTTCAGTTGTCTTTTTGAACGGTCTCAATAGAGAATTTGACAGGATCAGATAATATCGAAGATATTTTGGTAACATAGTCAAGACGATCCATAAGGACAATTCCTGCCCCCTTGTCTGCGCGACATAACACTAAGTCCTGATTTCTCCGAAGATCAGATAATTGAGATTTATGTTCTTTTGTGAGCAATCGACTAATTGTAGGTGTTTTATTTACATATTGATTACAAAAATCTACAAAAGTTGTTTTGAAAGGCTCAAAATCTTTATTAGATACTGGAATAAAGTCATTAGTCTGACGAATGAGGCTTTCAAACTGGATTTTAGCGATGAGTTCATTAATGTTAGCTGACGTACTACAATATTTAGGACCAAGAGATAATGCTTGTAGCTGAATAGTTGATAATTTTGTACTTGAGTAATTAAAAACATATTTCTCTGAAGACTCAGGAAAAGAAGCTTGAGTATTCATCTGTTTCAAAGTTTTCATTAATTTCAAGATCACGTCTTGTTTGCGACTTTTGCTAACAATGTCAATGTAATCTTTGAATTTGAAACGTTGATCTTCTGACAAATCAAATAATGTATGTCAACGTAAAGAAATATTCCGTTCTAGTTCTGGTATTCTAGACTTAATTTCATCGATATAATTCAGCGTAAGACGTTTCAAAGAACGATGATTTGGATGGATGTGGTTTCGGCGTAATGATGGTCTCGGATATTCACGTTTGTCTATACAGCTTTTCAGAAAATTGATTCTGGTATTCACTATGGCAAGCTTGACAGAAAAACTAAGATACCCACTGAATTCCATTACTATCACCGGGTCCTTGCAGCTCTTAAGATAATTAAAATAACCCATTTTGCACTTTAAACTCATATCAGTTATTATTATTATTATTATTATTATTATTATTATTATTATTATTACCTTATACAAGTTTTTTTGATTATTATTCAGTTTATTATTATGACCTTTGTGTTTGTCGCTTTTCTTCATATCTGTCAAGTGGACCTATTATCTGACCCATAAATTATTTTCTTCCTTACCCCTTGATTATTACGTAACCTCATTTGTTATTTATCCTCGAATCCATTTTGGTGAT
Organism: Schistosoma margrebowiei; assembly: GCA_944470205.2. Lineage (NCBI taxonomy): Eukaryota > Metazoa > Platyhelminthes > Trematoda > Strigeidida > Schistosomatidae > Schistosoma > Schistosoma margrebowiei. The sequence continues at coordinate 16,635,997 of OX104026.1, read as the reverse complement.
GTAAGTTTTTCTATCCTCCTATAGACATACATTTTTCATTTTTCATATATATATATATATATATATATATATATATATATATATATATATATATATATATATATATACGAATAAATAAGAACTTTCGTCTAAATTTGAACGAATAGTTTCACAATATTTGGGCGCCGAGTTAATATGAGACATTAAAAAGAAGAATATATTTGTAAAATCGCAGCGAAAGAATTTGAAGTTGTTGTTGTTTGATTATATTTTCCTTGAAAAAGCTTGGACCAGATTGCTAGGCGAAACGTTCGAATCACTTCAAATTCTTTCGCTGGGATTTTACAAATACATTCTTCTTTTTAATGTATATATACAAATGTACAGCTTAAGTAAATGATCTCGTCGAAAAGAAAATTTTCTTCGCTGCAAAACATTGTAATTTAAATCCATCCAATAAAAATATTAATCATAATAACAACAATAGTGATTTTACGCAGAGATGGGTGGCAGTTAGCAGTGCAATCCAGTACATGTGTCCCATCCTATTTAGGACTCGTCAGATCGATAAATCGAGATCTCGGAATTGATGGTTACTCCGGGACACGAATTCAGTACTGTTCAGTTCAAACACCACCACATAATCCGCTGATTGTTCCGATTTTTCAGTTGAAGTTTAGAAATGCAATTGATAAGACTATTTTGGAATATGTGTATACTGTGTGAATTGCCTTGAAATTTCCTTAAGTTACAGGCATTATGAGCAGAATTGAGACGGTGGCTAGCAGGCAATTCACATAGGATGCATAAATGCCAACAGACTGAAACACCATTGGGAAAATGCAAACAACCAATATATATTGGATTGAAATAACAATAATAATATTATTAATAGTAGGAGTATTGATAGTGATACTTCTATCACATTGAGCACAACCACTTAAACTTATATTTACTTGTTTCTTCATTTTCATTCGATTCATGCTGTGACAAGTTTGCTAGATAGTATTTATTACCTTGTCTAATTTTATCAACGACCATAACCTGAGGCCATATAATATCCATGAAATTTTCTGACATCAGATCTGAATAGACTACTTATATCTGCTTTTTCTACCAAATCATCCATTAACACTACAACATATGCCATATTCAATCATGTTAATGTGATTTTACGACATGTTTATCACAGTTTTTTGAATTTTATTTTTATTTTCGATATTTTTAATGTAGAATTATTTCCCCTTAAAGAGGCTTGAAACAGACTGCTAAATGAAACATTCTATTTACTTGAAGTTCAGTCGCTGAGAGTTTTAACCAATATTTTATTCTATTAATGTCTTACATTAAGTAGACGTCCAACTACTATAAAACCATTCGTTAGAATTCAAACAAAATCCCAAATTTTGTTTTGGTGAACAATACTTCACTTCAATGTTTTTCAACATAACAACTAGTTTCAGGATATTTTGTAATACAATGTTCAAGTTAATAAACAACTTCACAATTAATTTATAAAGCTCTAATTGTATGTATGTAAGCAGATGAGATTTAAGTATAGTTTACTGGTTATAACACTTATCTTTCAGTCATCAAATTGAAAGCTCAAAACCCCGCCTCATCTACTTTCGTTCTAGGTAGACCGATAGTTTCGCTTGTATTTCCGTACAAAGAATCTAATTACCAGATAATTTCTTGAAACTTTACTTTGTAAATAGTCTTTGTTAGCTTGTCTCAAAGTACGATGTCTTCTTTATAAATTGATTTCTGGTAAACTCATTTTAGAAAAATTATATGTCTGCCATTGAATTTAGAAATAATGGTTAGAGCTATTGGCAATGTTTCACTAATCAATAATTATCATGTGTTTAAAGTTTTCGGTCGTTTTTCTATCTATCTAGTGGATGAATAATGCATATAGAAGTATAATTTCACTAAAATTTCTTTTCAAGCGTCTGCAGCTTTTCTCAACTAAATCCTATAATCTCAGTATAGCATAGCCCACTATGCTTGACAAAAGCACAAATGTTGTGCACGTTACGATTTGACATGAAAATCACACTAATATACAATACCCCATCCATTTAATGGATGGGAAAATGGTCAATAGTGCTGCGTACATGATAATAATTGAGCATTGAATAGGTTTCGAATAACACCAGCCGACTAAACCCTGATGTTCCATTAAGAAACTTTAAAAGAAACCAAAATAAATTGAATTAATCTCTATTATTAAAATATTAATAATGATAATAAGTATTTTTCCGACTGAATTAAATCGATTGAAAATGATATATTACTTGTCTATAATTTTTTAATAGAGAAGTCTAAACATAATAAGATTTACTGAACATTGACCAGGAAGTTAAATATCATAGAGTTATGTATGCGTAACATTTGTGTTTTAAACAAAGCTTTTTCCTGTATTTTTTACGTATATAACCCACTGTGTATCACTGATACTTATTGATAGAACACTGAAACTAGTTGTACTGAATTAAAAGTAATGCCTATTATTATTATTATTGTTACTAATAATAATAATACTAATAATAAAGAATTTTTTGATGTCATTGTGATAAATAAGTTGAATTTTTAAAAAATATATATTAGGTAAACACATATTTCTAATTCCTATATTTCTCAATCCTATTCTAAACATTACTACAGATGTTTCTCAATACCATGTTATTTCATAATTATCCATTGTTTGATAATTAAATTTTGAATGTATCCTTCATTGATCTTACTGGTTTAAGAGTAACCATCCTGGTTAGGGGTAGAGTTGTGAGTGTGCACTACAGAGGAATATGATTAAAATAGGATTAAACAACTTCGTTTTAACTTGGTACTCAATGAACTTCACACACGTGAAAGTTATTTGAGTCAAATTTTTAGTTTGAAGAGATGTGTCGTAACGAAAATACCTATTTTACTAAATCTGTGATATTTTCAAGTGAAATGTATTGTTTAATAAAATGTAAACAATTTAAAATAAACAACCTATAAAAGTTTATTTAAATGAGTTGTATTGAATAGTTTTGACAAATTAATCATTAGCATTGCTGCTTAATGATTATACTTTTATGAATTGTATGTTTGTGTGTGTATGCTTGTAAAAGTATTAATGCACGAAGATTTATTGACGTGAAAATGACCAAAATGTATTCCAAGTAATAAATATTAACAAATGATTATTTTACTTGTTCATTGTTCTTAGTATCAATTGATCTTATTTGCAGTAAATCACTGAAATCTGTAGCATACTTAGTTTACAACTCATCAGTTGTGCTTAACTTTGATATCAACAGGGAACGAGGTCAGAAGTTTCAAATCTTACAGTGAGAGTTTAGTCTGTTGCTCGTTGTGTTGGAATTCACAAGTATAATGTCCATAACTAGTTTTTTCCGATTAAACTCTAGACTCATAAATGAAACTGGCAAGTATCATTTGATGTTGATTAGATGATAGATATGTTACTGGATAATCATTAATATTCTAACCAATCACCAAATACCAACACATTCAAACCGATATATTGATTCTAACTCGGCACATCTATTCAGTGCAAAAATTTTCCTATCCCTGAATTTTTTAGAAGGGCATTCAAGATCATTACCTCAAAAGAAGACAAGCTAAAACAAAAATATAAAATAATAAACGTCCTACGGTTTGATAATTTCTCTAAGAATATTAACAAAAACAAATTGAAACAAATATATCCTTTTTAAAATAACATTTATATTGAAAGATCTTGGATTGGCACTGTGGTTTGACTTTGCTGCCAAGGTACAACAGAAGAATTACGACGGATCTTGGAAATTTGTTGAAGTGAACCTTTCTATAAGGCATCCAACACTTTCGGAAATCCTTTAGTTAGAATAAAAGATAAGATCTCATTTACATCTACACAAGATTGTGTCTGAATATTAGATGGTTTCTATTGTGATGTGTTCTACTTTGGAGAGTCTTCACATGAAATCTCTCGTTCCAAAAAACATATAAGTTATACAAAAAAACCTATTAATCCTGTTGAGTTGGAGAATCTACAAGTTAAATCAACAACAGCAGTACATGCTATTTTCACCCATCACAAAATAAATATTCAAAGCATTAAAATGATACAGAATGGTCCTTTCAATCACAAAGAAGTGAGTAGCCGAGGCGTCGTACATAATAATAAATCCCTCTGTCCTCAACAGCAAACAAGGCCTGACCATTCATCCAAGCTGGACTGTTTATGAAAACAACCACATTTGACCTCGTTCACTTTCTACACGATCTACACACAACTCCCCTCCACAAACACTCAATTTCATTTTACAAATATATACATTGTTTACACCCACCTTCTGACGCACAAATTAATACACTGACATGTTCTGCAAATTCACCTTGACCAAGAATAAATTGTTAATGACATCTTCAGGCCTATTATGATTTTGCTTGTACTAACAAAATATTCTGCACTGTTTCCTTTATGTTATTTAAACTTGTGTTGATGTTATTTTGGTTATTTATTTGCTCTGAAGAATTGGCTTACATTAAGTCACGAAACGTCAGAAGTACAATTTTCTACTCACTGGGATACCACAGAAAAATATTCATTATTAACTTTATACCTAGTGCTCGATTAACTTAAAACTAAATTTCGGCTTTAGCATTGATGCTTTCTTTGATTGTTTTATGAAGTTAAGGCAAGCACATTTTACACTAATTAATCACTAAGTAACTAATGTTATGTACTGTAATCTTTAATGCTAATCGAATTTACTGTATAACCACTAGGTTGAATAAATTGATATTATGGTGCGGTCTGTTTGATATAAGACATTGTTTACTACTCAGTCGTAGATCAGCTATAACATCTTACTCTGTAAAAGATAGGTTAGTGGCGGACTAAATGTCTTACAGTTGACTTTCCATATTTAAACACTGACACTATGGAGCATCATTATTATTATGAACTTTGCTAGATTTAGACATTGTGTTCAAATCAATAGGAAACCTGGATCTGGGGATTGACTGGAATCACAGAGAATAAGTAACGTTTAGCATATTTTAAATTAATTAACTGATTTATCGTTCTAAGCATTTATGTGATGAATTCATTTTGACTTTACATATTTATAAACATGCATGTAGTATATTTGAACCGTAGTTAATAATGAAATTCTAGATGTCCATTACCCCTTATATAAAACTTGTCAGCTAGATGTATCTGCATTCAAGTTTTGGCATTCACAATGAAACTTGAAGCCACTATCTATTGCTTTGAACAGCAAAACATTTTCCACTAAGCTACTGGATAGAAATAGCCACCAACTTGTTTAGTGAGTGTGACTTGTATTCATAAATGCATATATTTTGTGAGTTCAAATTTCAATGTGGTTATCAACACCGAGATGAAGGTGCGTTCAGTTTGTGTCCTAAATATGTTGGAAAGAACATTCTTAATTCTAGCTACGATCCAATTATACTAAAAATTATAACTTTTGATAATGTCGAGGGATAGATAGTAATAAAAAATCACCAAAGTTCAGTAATCCATATTGACTTAAGTGTATCTCGACCGTTTTGTAGTAGATGATCTACGCTGACCTTGATCTTAGCAGGTTATTTTTGAGGTTAACAGGACAATCTGGGAATCATCAGTGGATAAATGTGAATACTTTACTTCGACCTGAAATTTTTACTAATGCTGGTGTTCAGAAGAACAATGAAAGCTCTATGACCAAAGCGTTCAGCTCAGAAAACGAAATTCCACCAAAATCAACGACTTGAGCTACAAATCTTCTTCACCACCAGGCAATTTTCCATTTCATTCGTATTCAACTTATAAATAGTAATTGAACACCTTGAAATGAATAATGGGTTTATTTTTTTCATTGTCACGATAGTTTGTGAATGTTTTATTTCGTCAGATTCCCTCTTGTTTTATAACTCTACTTGATCTTACAAGTTTTATCTAGTCATTCAAATTATTCAGTCGAAATTCCATATTTTATATTTCTACCTATGTAATACATTGAAAATACCATTCAGTGTAACTGTCTTCCATTTTGACATATTTGACCTTACATGTCATTCCTCCAATTATTTAGGGATATGACGGGGAAATATGTAGTATGACAACTACAACCAACAAATTAAAGCAACCTTTACACTACTCTTTCAACTAAACTATAATAATCGACTGACTAATGACTTCAAGATGTTCTTAAAGTTCTAGTGAGTAATTCTGAATAGTGAGATTCAGATATATTGAGTAAGAAACAGTTATCACCGGTAGCACCTCATGATTATCGCGTTTTGTCGTAAACTGATCAAGGTTTGAGTTGTACAACATGACACTGACCCAGGGGTTTTAAAGATTAAGGGTTCATTACAAAGTCAGAATGTCCTTGGATGAGCTATCAGTGCTCATTACTTGGGATTTTTATACTAGGATGAAACATCTGTCCAGTGCTCAACTTAGACCGATCTGTGAATAGTACGATTAAGTGATAAGTACTAAGAAGTGTTAATCTATCTATACAGATTGTCGCAAGTAAACATATTTAAGTAAATAGAAGAATTATTTAAGAATATATGTTGGCTACTGACTAGTTCGATTAAAATAGAAAATTGACTCTCAGGCTTTATACCTTTCCGTATACTAACTATAAATAATTATGAATTTAATAAATTCATGCTTGACTGATTTGCACAAAGTGAATCATATATATGAGTACACCAACAATTTATATCAATAAAAATTTACTATCATATAAATAAATATATTACAACTACATTTTAAGAACTTTCTTTAATGATTGGTAACAATTATTGTGCATGTATTTATAGAGCATATCACATAATATAATAGATATAATTATATATTCCTATGTACTGTGATTATTGATTTGTGAACTATAACTGAATTAGTTTGTTAAATAAATTATGTTCATACATTTTTCTGATGAGAAAGAGAGAGATACGAAAGTAATCAATAGTAATGGGAACATGTGCTTTTTGCGTAGAGAATGACACTATAACATAGTACATAAATAGATTACACTAAGCGTGTATATAAATGCATAAAGACGTATACGAACATTAACAAATATGTGTATGTTTGTGTAATGTGAACTCAGTTTTCATGCTTATATATATATATATATATATATATATATATATATATATATATATATATATATATATATATATATATGGAGTGCTGGAACATACTCAAACTTTGAGGTTGTATACGTACGTGTTTAACTGCCGTATACACTAATAGACACGAACAAACAAAAAATGTATACATTCGAAAAATATGAGCATGATAAAGTAAATAAAAAAGGCTGTAAACAATAACTTAAAGAAAAATTCCAATTGTCACATTCATCATCGTTTACACAAAACAAATGAGTCACATCATCGATATCATTAATGTAGTAAACTTAAAGAATGTTACTTTCATTCATTTGTCATTATGTCAATCCGTTGTTTACAGAGCACGTGATAAATGTGAAAGTAAATTCGCAGTTAACAGTACAATCAATTATAAGCAAGACTCCGTGATCAGAATTTTTCAATTCATTTAATTGACATGATTTAAAATAATTGAATCGAAAAAACACAAGATGATAGGGTAAGAAAGATATTCTGATATCGTTGGATCAAAGCGTACTAGAAGGTGAAAAACAGAATATACAGTACAAAATCCGACTCATATATATATATATATATATATATATATATATATATATATATATATATATATATATATATATATATATATATATATATATATATATATATTTACCAGACCACGAAATACTTGAATTCACTGATACATGATTCTCGTTTAATCACTCAATCACTCGACTGTATGTAGTGTAGGAAATGGTATAAGTATGTGTCGGGTCCTCGTTTCCACTCATCACATCATAATATAGTATAATAATAACAAGTGAAATCGTGGAATTAAAGTATAGAATATATATATTTGCTGAAACATAAGGAATGAGTCTAATTGAGCCATTACTAATCATTACGTGCCATATCATTCATGATCTCTAATCTACGATTTTGATTATTTGCATTACCTCAAATGGTGGAAACATTCAATTCTTGACTTTTGATCAAGACTCAGAGATGTTTGTTTGGATGAACGCTAGTGATTACGATAATGATGATATGTTTTGTTAAATGGTTGATGGTAGTCAGCAGTGAGTTGTAGACATAAACTTTACGCTAGGTAACCTTATCAGCAAGATGTATTCGAAATCTTTAGAATGAATTATGGAATTTTGACTTAATAATCTAACACTAATATCTGACCGAGATATTTGAAGGTACTAAGTATGAATCCACGTAGTGTGATGTGTGCTACAGATGTCTATAGATATAAGTAGTATGTATCGTCAGCCGAGTGTGAAATGCCCGGCGACAGAAGGTTAAGAAGATAGAAGGGATGAGGACGAGAATAGAGAGCGATTTGTGTGGAAATGAAAGAACAATCTGAGATAATCGATTGACATTTTACAAATGAGGTATTTACTGTATGGTTCTCGGATTTTACTAAGAGATTTAGTAATTTTGTATTAAAATACAATAGGTTTTCCTCATTGTTGTTCTCGTTCACTACATTACCAGTAAAAATCAATGAACAGTTTGATAGAAATGGAGCACCGAATACAGGGAAGACATCATTTATGAAATTAATATTTGATATGATCTCATAAATCGAAAGTGAAATGATTCCAGCGTTTCATCTAGCAAACTTATTTGAACTTCTTCGGAGTAATTATCAAAATGAAAATTATCGAATAATATATAATGTTTGTTAAACATTATTATTTCAAATAAATTTTTTACAAATACTTCAAATAAGCGTCAATATACCACTCATAAATGTTACTGCATAAGATTAAGGTTTATATTCTACAAGAAGATAATGGCAATTATTTATTTAATCAATGGAATAAATAATTGTGTCATGTTTTACTATCTAGATGATGTATAACTAATCTGTACATCATGATAATTAAAATTTCGCAGAAAGATATTTTTCGTATGAAAAATATGATGTGCACTAAAATTTTTGAAGTGCAGTCAATAAATACATGAACTGGACTTAGTTAAAGACTCATTGAAAATTAAGGACCGAGCAACAGTCAACTGGTCTCAATACGGGACTCACCAGCAGTGAGAAACGACGTCAATCACTGAGTTGATGCCTAATGGTTCACGTTTGTGACTTAAGTCAATCCATAAGATTGCACAACCATCGATGGGTAACTAGATACTTTTCAAAATTTATTGAATAAATGTCTCAAACTTTTCTATTAAATGTTGCCTCTTTACAATATGAAAACTTGGAAAAAGAAACTATTTTTTCAGTCCGAACGGGTACTGTTAAGTGCTCACAAAGGTCTCTGAATCTCTAATCTTAGATATGTGATGCTAAGAAGTCTTTTATTAGAACGAGATAGCTGTCATATGCTCCTTCGTATTCACTGGAGGCCTAGGTGAGGTTATTCCATAAAGAAGCACAATTTAAAAACTAAATTAATCTCACAAAACGCACATCAATAAAATGTGTAAATTAATGTTCAATTGTGGTTGGCTTTCATCAGGTAATTATTCTTGTGACGCGCATTTTCTGAAAATCGATAGTGATACACACTCTTGTTATACATAGCCGGTCTACCTGATAGAAAAGACGGAGAGTGGTAAAGGTTTCTCTGTCTAAACAGAATTCATTGTATATATATGTTGCAAGCTAAATTTTGTTTTCACAATCTCTTTAATATCAGATAAATGACATTACTTTGCCTAACGTCCTTTTTATATTATGGTTAACATGTGGACTACTGGTATTATTTGGACTGAGATACACTTTCCGATTGATTGTTCGTATTTGAATTTAATCTGAAAAACATTTTTATCATCCGGTTGGTCTTCATAATACATTCTTTTGAGCTAGCTTGCTAACAGAACAACATTTGAAAGCTCTGTTCATGACTACATGAATTGTAGATAGGTAGATTCACTCTCACTGATATCAGTTATCACAAAATATTTTCTTTAGGGACACAATTTTGTAGACTTCATTTGGATGCTTTACGATAGTTATGTTCAATCTATGATCTCGGTCTATTAGCTTTCTATGATTTACGCTGTCCTCTAATGTCATCGATTAGGAAAACAACGAACACACGAGATATAAAACTACAGTGTTGAAGTATGTTAAGTCTGTGCACGGATGCATGGTATTTTACACATCTAAGTTTGGTAATTCAGCATTAATAGCTTAGAACTTATATTTTAGTCTGTCGTGCAAAAGCATTAGTTTGTCATTGGTGAAGAAATTTAACTTACAACAATATTACTTATTGCTGAAGTTGGGTACTGGTAAAGAGTGGAATCCAGGAGGAGAGAGTTTTCCTGTCTGCGACTCATCAGCTGAATGTATATGGACTTCAGTGTCAAGATTTACACAGAAAATCAAAACCACTACTTTTCACTTTAAACGCTAGAGAGCTGCTAAGATTAGATAGATACGTGCATGTGCAACGAGTATGAATTTTATTAAACAGGGTGTAGATTTTCTTGGTGTTAATATTGACTCAGCAGCTTAGTAAATAATGTACTGACGTTTTGAGTGAAAGAGAGTGATTTCGAGTTACAGTGTGAATGTAATCACTGGAATCCAAGTAGATCCATCTGGCGAGTCCCAAACAAGACGAACTAACCATCCTGGATTCGATTGTTAGCCATTCTTCAAACTTAATACAAACTTGTGACTAAATGTCAACACCGATCCTCTTAGAGGTCACATATTTTGATAGGAAATAGTCAGGTTGAGTCGTTAACACGGGGAAAATACAAACATTTAGAACTAATGATCTGCTATTTTTTTCCTGAATCTTCTATTTATGGCGGAACAGTCTATTACAAACAATCAGTACAGGATTGTGGAGATTGTAAAGCTTTTGATTGAGATCGTGGATGCGCACTGCTGAGGAGTCCCGTACTAGAATGAAACGGCCGTCCAGTCTTATCAGGTCTTCAATGGTGGTCTAACATTGATCGATTCATGATCTTAATCAATAAGAAATAAGTATCCAAATAAATTTAAGTAAAAAGAAACTAATTCATTTTTGTATTCATCTGCTTCACTAATATAAATACCAAAGTGAACTGTACAAGATTTCCATCTTAATTTTGTATTCATCATCATTCAAGGAATCAGCATTTATGTTTCGAATAAGGTCAATAGAAATAACTGATAATGAATGGTAATTTGTAAAATGAAATATTGTTTCAGATACATAAGAGAAATACTTTCACTATTGATTTTCAATATTGAGATTGAGATTTTTACGTACAAAATTGTCTCAGTCCCTTGACTTACAATTCTAAAAGGTAGCCATTGAGGCTCACTTAATTTGGTAATAAGACAGATATTGTCGGTGACACACTGGACAATAAAATATTCTCGTATGATTACAATTTCGGTTATAGTTAGAAATGTAAATAATAGAATTGTGATCAGCATAAAGCGCACGCTGCAATGCTTGGAAATTGCGGGTGTCCACTCGCCTAATTGTGAAAACAACTGTTTATCACTTTGTTTTTCGTTGGTTGTCTTTTGGAAGTCATTTCTTGATAGAGACTATCTCCTAATGTTTTTAATATCAGATTCTGAGATATATATCTGCCATGGTTTATCTAATAACCCTTATTAGTTTTAACTCATTTCCAATCCTATCCTCAATGTTTTATAGTGATAATGTTTCAGTCATGATACATTTTCCATCATGCCTTTCGACACCTAATTATAATTATGTTCGTCTTGTTATCTTAGCCTAAGGAATTGCTGTTAATACATTTTGTAGCAAAATATAATGTACATTTGTCTATAACATGTTTTATATACCTTGATTCAATTTTTACCTTATGATCTAATATGCTAGTTTGTCATTTTAAAAAAAAGTTAACTATTTGACTTGAACTACACTCACGAGAATCCTAATTCATACATCATTATCTAAATTCATTTATATATCGATGAGTAAAAAGATATTTTAAATCAAATTACTCTGTTTACCATGAAATTCAAAGTTCTTCTAGCCCATAAAATTAATGAATTGATATATTTATCACCGAGGTTTGACATAAACAAAAATGTATGGCATAAGTTTGAACAGCCTGAACAATGCACACCTATGATACTACTAAGGTAAACGAGAACAACAATGAGGAAAACCTATTGTATTTTAATACAAAATTACTAAATCTCTTAGTAAAATCCGAGAACCATACAGTAAATACCTCATTTGTAAAATGTCAATCGATTATCTCAGATTGTTCTTTCATTTCCACACAAATCGCTCTCTATTCTCGTCCTCATCCCTTCTATCTTCTTAACCTTCTGTCGCCGGGCATTTCACACTCGGCTGACGATACATACTACTTATATCTATAGACATCTGTAGCACACATCACACTACGTGGATTCATACTTAGTACCTTCAAATATCTCGGTCAGATATTAGTGTTAGATTATTAAGTCAAAATTCCATAATTCATTCTAAAGATTTCGAATACATCTTGCTGATAAGGTTACCTAGCGTAAAGTTTATGTCTACAACTCACTGCTGACTACCATCAACCATTTAACAAAACATATCATCATTATCGTAATCACTAGCGTTCATCCAAACAAACATCTCTGAGTCTTGATCAAAAGTCAAGAATTGAATGTTTCCACCATTTGAGGTAATGCAAATAATCAAAATCGTAGATTAGAGATCATGAATGATATGGCACGTAATGATTAGTAATGGCTCAATTAGACTCATTCCTTATGTTTCAGCAAATATATATATTCTATACTTTAATTCCACGATTTCACTTGTTATTATTATACTATATTATGATGTGATGAGTGGAAACGAGGACCCGACACATACTTATACCATTTCCTACACTACATACAGTCGAGTGATTGAGTGATTAAACGAGAATCATGTATCAGTGAATTCAAGTATTTCGTGGTCTGGTAAATAGATATTGTATTGATGATAACATGAGTTGTTTATATAATGTTAATAATCAGTTGACATTAGAACAAAATTGAAAAATTATATATTTTATCGATGACCGAAATGTATCATTTCCTCATCAGAAACTGGAAATACAGAAGTATATATTATGTGAAAATTGGTTTGATGATTGTAAACGAAAAAATGCTGGTTGTAAAGTATCGTGAATTGATTGAAGCTAGATATTTGATTGGATCGCAGTTTAAATGTCTAAGGGTTAAGAGTTCCAGGCTTGATCTCCAGTGGTTTGGTTATGGGTGCAAATTTCTGCTCAGTCCCATATTAGGCCGAATCAACTGACTGGTGGTTTTTCTTTTAAATGGTGGTTTCGCTAAGATCGGTAAGTGATTTAAACTATGGATAAATATTGATTTAAAAACTTATTTAAATTTAAATTATTCAAGTAAAAAGAAAAAATGTTTTGTGAATTGATAAATTTGTTTGATAATTGAACTGAACAAATAAATTCATTTCCTATTTACAGATTATTATCATCCACAGGATTATGGACTACACTTATCCGGAGTAAAAAATCACGATAAAATTATTCGAAAATTCAATAATTTAGCTAATCAACGATTAATGGCTGGTGTTGGTGAATTTTTCGACGAACTGGATCATAATAGTAAGTTTATTTTAATTAAGTGTTTTGCTTTTTTGTACTTGTACTAACCAATGGTAAATAACTGAAACAACTGATTTTGTGTTGAATTGATGAGTTATTAAGTAGAAGAAACTCATTTTTTAAATGTATTTGAAGCGGTTACATAGTCGAGTTCGTTGAAGGATCTAATTAGTAATGTGAATTATTTTTAGTTTAAACGTCTTATCCTGTGTTTTTTTGCAGTGTAAAACTGAATTTCAAAAATTAGTTTTGTAGTCTTTTGAGTGGGTAATCAGTCAGATTATTTTGTTATATTTTACGTGGGGTAGGATTCATTATCATTTTGTAGAAACATTTTAAATGAACAGTTACCATCTATTTCATTTTGAAATCAGCTGTTGATTGTACTGCGATTCAGATTTGAATGATCTCGATATGACTGGGACAAAATGATGAGACTTATTAACCCAAGTGACAAAATTTTGCCTTTGAAGAAGCAAACTCCTAGGTCTAGCCTGATTGTTTTAATCAACGCTAAAACATGGGTTAATCTGATAAACGAACTAAAGTTGAAATGAAACAAATGTTTTGGATTCAACTGCTCAATTATTTATAAAAAAAATTTACACAACTTATGAATTGGATCTATATACAGACGTGGATTCGAGAAACTGATTAATTCTAGTTTCAAATAAATATGAGGAATTTATGGAGATTGTTCACTTTTGCATCTTACACAATGAACTGACCTTAAGAAGGAAACTGTAGTAAATCAAGTCTCATGATGAATGCTTAACTTTTGAAAGATGAGTCCCGCAGTTCTAGCTTGAAATTATGACCAGTTCAGTTTAAGTATGTAGGATGTAGATCAGTTGTCTGCATGTTAAGATTTTTCTACAGGATTGCGAATTGAAGTTTTAAATGTAAATCATGAAATGTCAAATTAGTAGATTGAAGGTTAAGCTCTCGCTGCGACACATGAAAGTCATGTGTTTGGTCCCCATTTAGGTTGTGAATATCCCCTCTAATCAGTCTTACCCTAGAACGAAATGGCTGTTCAGTGAATGGTAGTTTTCAATGACTGTCTAAATAAGACTAATTCCATATGTAAACTATCAACGTAGACTTACACATTAGTTACGGAAAAATTTAAACGCCTATTAACAGCAAAAAGCAGTCAACTCAAGTTTTATTTTTCAGTATTCTTAGCAGACCAGTTTATTTACATTAAATGCTAAACCAATATATTCTTTTTTTATGATCATGCTAACAACTTGTATTATATTATAGATATTAGCAACTAAAAATGAATCTATCAATCTATCAATCTATCAATCTATCTATCTATATATTTATATATTCACTTGTTCATTTATTTTTTTATTTGTTTAAAGATCTCTTTCATAATAAAAGACTAGTATATGAACGAAGAAGACTCTTTTCGATAAATTCTCTTCAGGTTATATATAATATATATCCAAATTAATAATCCAAAAAGTGGCCAGGTTAAGGGCATAGTGCATCATTTAAAGTTATAACATGTGAATTTAGGATTTTTAAACAAAATAGAATAAAGTTGTTAATGTTGATATGACTCATATGAAATATTATATATCAAGATGTAGCGTCATTTAATAATACTACAATTGCAAAAATAGTTTGATGATTTTAATAGTTGAGATTATCAGTCAATCGAAGCTAGGTCACCATGGAAAACCTGAAGTCACTGGACAGCCGACTCTTCCTACTGTGGGACTCCTCAGCAGTGGGCATTCACGACCCCTCCTAGCGAGATTTGAGCCCACGACGTATCAGTTTTGCGCGTGAGCGCCTAACCACTAGACCACTGAGCCGGCATCCATAGGTCCTGGGTTTGAATCTGGCGAGGCAGGATCGTGGATGGACACTCATACTAGGACGAAACGGCCGTCCAGTACTTCCAGGTTTTCCATGATGATGTAGCTTCAACTGACTCATGATCTCAACTATTGAAATTACCATAATATCCACAAAACCCCTCCTAAAATTGTCTGATGACTAATTAATTATTTCTAAACTGATTTGTTACCATTAGATCTACTCTAGATATCGAATAGAATAATAGTTGCTCGTTTTGTTCATAGGTTCTATTGACTTCATTTGCCTTAGCATTCAAGTTGACCATTTGTAAAATAATGGACCGACTGAACATCAACAAAAACGAGTAATTTGAAGGTTTTCTCAAATTGTGTTCATCAATAACTGTATGGACAGTGAGTTAGACATTGGGGGAACTCAAGATATTGAACATATTTTTAGTTTTTATCGACACAAGAGGTTAGAGAGTATATAAGTTTTTAATCCTCCTTTCAATCTTCAAGGCCCATAGTAAATTACCTGTGTTTTCCTAGAAATATCAATTTATTGTCTTCATTTCATCAAAATCTAGGGAGCTTATATCATGTTTCTCGAATAATCTTAATAGCCTAGGCAGATTACACACATTTATACCATGTTATTGAAAGCATCAATTTACTGTAAATGATCTATGAATGTGATATTCACAACAGTGAATAAAGTTATTAAATTTGTTTAGGATGCTTATTCATTTGTTCCTCATTAACAATTTGAGGGTTCATGTCGATATTTGAAGTTATTGAGAAATGCCAAAGATTCTAATAATGAATAATTACTTAAAAATGAAATAAAATACTATGTTTTTCAATACCACTTTATTGTTTTTGTTGAGTACATTCATATAATTTATTGATTTCAACTATAATAAAGTTTTACTTCACTATCTTGTATGTAACATTTCTAGTAATTTAATTTTAAACTTCAAGTTCACGTTTTAGAGTATGATGTCACTTGAACTTAAAATAAGTGAAGTGACTCAATGTTTAATGAAAGTGCAGTTTCTAACATTTTCGAGAACTGTCCCGTTCATTTAATAAGTGATTACTGTATGTAACTGCACAACTATCGCTGGTGATATCATTTCAATTGTTTAAAAATATTTAAATCTATCTTTCATGAACATGCTACCCGAGAGCATCCAAAACTGCTGAATGAAAAGCAAATAAAGTGAAATTTGTGTTTGAAATAAAATCATCAGCGAAAATTGTTGTCTTACATTATATAAACATTCGCTCAATCGATGTAAAAATATCCGAAAATACATGTTACAACAGGTACATTGAATACTGAAAAACGGATGAGCTACGAATTCACGGACATGTATAACATCTCTAAAGTAAATAGCCTAGAAACTAATGATCAATAAATGATAATCATTGGTAAATTCAATATAATCCCCCAAATCTAAAGAAATGACACTGATCTGTCTCACATAGTATATTAAAGTCAAATGATAGGTATAGACTTATCGGTGAGACACCGTTGGAGTACTTTGATTCGGCGCCTAGTCAAAGTGTTGGCTTACATGTTCTTGTCTGGGTCAAACAGTTTATGCGTACTGTAATTCGGTTTGTTAATAGAAGTTTCCAAGTCATTTTTAAGTCTTTTTAACCAACATAGCTGTTTGTGGGTGGGTATCAGAAACAGGTGTATCTGAATCGTGAACGCAGTAGAAAATAGCATAGGTGTTTAAAATGAACTTCGTTTTTCATTATAATAGTATGTCTTTTTCACAATACCATGTACATATAATTTAAAACAACTTCAATTATTTATAATATTGAAAGAAGCTTATTTACAGCATCGTTACAGAGTTATCTCACGAAAATATTACAGACATTTCATAAAGTATAGAAGGTCAGAGTTTTGTCTCAATATCAGCGGATTATTTCACTGTATTATTATAGTTCAGTTATGATGTGTATTAGTTCTTAATTAATGGGATGTTACCGGCTTTGTAATATTAATGCGCATACTAAATTAACTAGAAATATTTGCTTATTATAATCAGGATTATAATTATTTGACCTAATAAACAGTGATGTTTATTTCATAGACGTCAGTCATTTATTAGTAAGTAGTACAGTCGAAATAACGTATCTACCGGAAAGAATTTGCATTTTTAATTGTGGTATATTTCTCTACTTCAGATAATTGGAATTTGACTTGATTTTGTTCTTCAGTCTAGTCATTCAAAAGATGACATCTTATAGTTGTATTAAACGTACAATAGTGTCTGAGGAGTGCACTAAACTTAAACACGATAATATTTCGCAAATATCGAATTACTCACTTTTAGTGACTTCATCAAATTTTTAGCCCTTCAGAGTTGACCCTGGTTCTCCTAACTTTACTGTACAAAGGTCTCCGTGGAATATCATCAGACTAAAATAAACAAAAATGTGAACATAAATCGATAAAATTAGTCAGATTTTTAATGTTATGCAGCTTTATTGTGATATGAAAACTTTGAAATAAGCGAATTAGGGAGTAAGACTTCATTAATTTATGGTCATTTAAGGTTTGAACTGTTTAATGATGTACGGATTTGTCTTTGAGGTGTAGGAACAGATGGTTCATATGTACACCAATGATATATTGAATAAAACTAAATCAGTTCAAATACATTTACTTGTTAAACAATTCGTAATCCATTACTGTAAATCGATTTGTAATGATTTTACTCAGCTCCAGTAATGTTTATGATATGTAACAGGTTTTTGAATTTATTTTTTATTCGTTGAATAGATTTATACAGTCGTTGTCTATGGTTGTAGTATTCTAATAGTTGAAAGTTTGTAATTTGTTATCTATGAATTGAATATTTCTCAGTATTATTTAGGAATGTATGTGTGCAGAAGGTACATTCGAATATTATTAAGATCACGAACTGATCTACGTTAGATGACCATTATTAATCTGGAAGTACTGAACAACTGTTTCGTATTAGTTTGTGGCTTAGAAGCAGTGTACATCCACGACCCCATCATCGAGGATTAAACCAAGGACTTTGGGTCTCATACGGAAACACTTAAGCTTAAGGCCACTGATCTAAGATCCAATTGTGGAAAGATGTAAACTAAATTTAATTAGGTCATTTTAAATTGGTCAGTAATCGCAAAAAAATCAGCGATCTCCACAATGTTCATACTGACAATGTAATATGCTTCCACTACTTAGCCGTAAATGAAAAATCTAAAAATTTCGTTTTCGTCCTGGGTCAAATTCATATTTTGTGACTTTGTGCTCAGAAAATCCACCGTTCATTTCTCTGTAAGAAAAAGATGCACCGTTAATAAAATTTATAAAAGGATACGGTAATGCGCCACGTGGAGCGTAACTTCTTTTAGGATTTAGAACAAGATTAGAGATCAAGCAGATAAACTAGAGCAAGTACTCTTAAGTCTCTCTAGATCGTCGTACAGACATGATAAAATGAGGGTATAGTATAAAACATTGTACGCATTTTTAATGTAATAACGTAGATAACATAGTAACTTAACGGAAAGAATTCCATCGGCACCAAATAACTTGGCAAACACAGTTAATTCTCAGTGGCTGATTACTTGTAATGGAAAGAATTGGAAAAGATTGCCTAGGACAGATTTGGATGGAGAATGCTGGTGGGCAGCATACGCTAATTCACGAGGAGTAACAGGCGTAAGTAAGTAGGTAAGTAAATAATTACTGGTAAATATTTCAGTTGTATAGAGTCCCTGAACAGCTCAGTGGTAACAGTGCAGTCTCCTTCAGATAAGAAGTACTCCTGGCGTCAGATCATAGTCAGCCATGGTTTCTGTTAGCTGCTTTCAGTCTAACTGGTTTTTATCACGAAAGCAACTTATTACGGAATGTATTAAACTTTTCTGGCATCATCATTCCGGATTAGATTTTCTAGCTCAATTTAACTGCGTCATGTATAACTCGATCAATGAAAATATGTTTTGCTGAATATAAAAAAACACTACCTGATTGATAGATTTTGTAATTCCAGTTTTCACATAAATCGAATTGTATGTGAAATGATCATATAATTGGTGTATTGTTTATGACGTGAGTAAATTTTTAAATTGAGAAATATTTAATTACATTCATTTTTACCTTGCATCTCTACTTCCTTAAAGCGACTACATATGTTTTGCATGTATGTATGCATGTGGAGTATTTTTGTTATCCCATGAAATTATGCTAATTTCTTAGTATCAAACGTGAAATAGTAAGTAAATTGATGCTGCTAGGTACAACGTATTTTCGGTTGATAGTAACAGTGTTACGTAAGGTGGTTGAAGGTAGGAGGGAGAAAACTGAATACCAAAAGTTTGTGTCGATCGGCTCATTTTAACAAAGCAAAGTTATAATCTTAAAGGAATTGATATTTTCGGTGAGAATCGAACAAGAACTAATTTCAACCACCTAATATCTCATCATAGATCAAGCGATGTCAATTGACTTAGAGTAGTAGCCACATTAAAACAGAATCAAATGAACAATAATGGAGTGAATAAATGTAACACTGATCACTCAGATTTAGTCATTTTGAAGTAAATAGTATTTCATTTGAAATGACATATTTGTTGTACTATTGACTCGTTAAAAACAAACTGTGAGATTGTGGAGAAGATTTGTAGCTCAGATAAATGATTTTGGTGAAGTTTTGTTCTCTGAGGTGAAAGATTTAATCGTGAAGCTTTCACTGTTCTTCTGAACAGTATCATTAACATAAAATTCTAGTAGAATTGAAGTATTCGCATTTCTCCACATATATCTGCTACTTTTCCTGCCTACCTTAATCTTGATTGGTTATTACTGACATTCAGCCTGTCGTTGTCCTCAAATATATTTTGATTGCATCTCTATTGAGACTCTAAACAATCAGCAATTAAAAAACATATCTAAATTGATTTAAGTTATCAACCAACTAAGAAATTCCTGGACAAATTTAGGATCAGGAATTTGGTCAAAGATCAACAACAATCAATCAAGATTAAGTTCAATAGGATAAGTTGTCTGTCATGTGGAGAAATTAGAACACCTCATATCTACCAGAAGTTCATGCTGACGATGCTGTTGAAAAGGATAACGAAAGCTTCATGATCAACCTATTTAGCTCAGAGAAGAAAATAGATCATTATAACATAAAAAACTGTAGCATGCAGGTTATCGCCTTATACTTATCTGCCAAAACTTGACCAAACATAATTCTCCATTGGGTCTCACGTTCATTTTAATCTCAAATATAAAAAGATTATCTTGATTGGCGATATGAAAATTGAGAGTTCGTAACTTTAAGAATCCGTGAAAACTCAAATAGTCTTACGATTTAATCCTTGGTTTTCAATCGCTGTTGACTAAGATGAAAACAATTCACTAAAATCAGATATATTGCATTTTATCCATATTAAAAATATTCATAAATAATTGTCCAGTGCTTCTAGGTCTTCCATGGTGATCTAGTATCAATTGACTCTTGAACTCAACTGTTAAATTAATTGTTTTTTGCCAAGTTTATACAATCATATTTTCTACAAAAATGCAATCTATTAAAAAATTCAGTAGAATATGAAATTTTTAATCTGAAATTAATATCTTAGTGTAATTAACTTAGGTTAATATGTAAAGTGAATCACAATTAACATATCTACATTTTATATATAGTAATTTTATTCATTTCTATGTCAAAGTTATGTGAAAATTAATCAAGCAAGTTATTTATCTTTCGGTGTACGTTAAGACGCTTCTTCCTCTACTTACATAAATGATGATGTATATGTACTCATCTGATTCATTCTTTTTAAAACACTGATTATTTTGTATAGACTTTCTTGAGAAGTATGATGATTTAGCATTTATATATTTGCTTATTTTACCGAAAAAAGGAAGAGAGGCATACTACTCAATTATATATATATATATTACTTACGCCTGTTACTCCTCGTGAAGGAACATAGGTTGTTCACCAGCATTCGCCATCCAACCCTGTCCTGGGCAATCTTTCCAGCTCCTTCCAGTTGTTATTCATCCTTTTTATATCTGCTTTTATTTCCCGACGTAATGTGTTCTTTGGTCTTCCACTTTTCTGTTTCCCCTCACGACTTCAAGTTAAGGCTTCCCTCGTGATGCAGTTTGACGATTTGCGTAGTGTATTTCTTATCCATTTCCATCGTCTTTTCATAATTACTTCTTCATCTGAAAGCTGGTTTGTCCTCTCCCACAGTAGGCTGTTGCTGAAGGTATCCGGCTAATGGATGTCGAGTATCTTGCGTAGACAGCTATTTATAAATACTTGTACTTTCTTGATTGTGGTTGTTGTAGTTCTCCAAGTTTCAGCTCCATACAGTAGAACTGCCTTGACGTTGGTATTGAAGATTCTCACTTTGATATTGGTTGAAAGTTGTTTTGAGTTCCATATGTTCTTTAACTGTAGGGATGCTGTCCTTGCTTTGCCAATCCTTGCCTATACGTCTGCATCTGAACCTCCTTGTTCATCGATGATGCTTCCTAGGTATGTGAAGGATTCCACATCTTCCAGAGTTTCGCCATCAAGAGTGATTGGATTGTTGTTTTCTGCTTTGAATTTGAGGACTTTGGTTTTCCCTTTATGTATGCTGAGGCCTACTGATGCAGAGACTGCTGCTACACTGGCTGTCTTTATCTGCATTTGTTCGTGTGTATGGGCTAGAAGGGCCAGGTCATCTGCGAAGTCCAAATCGTCTAATTGGTTCTGAGCTGTCCATTGTATTCCGTGTTTTACCTTATATGTCGTGGTCTTCATAATCCAGTCGACCACCGGTCCTTACTTGGAATACGTCTGTCAGCTGTCCTCCATGCACGACCTTGCACTGTAGGCTGTCGTATGAGTTCTGGATAGTGTTGACAATCTTCTCCGGAACTCCATAGTGTCGAAGGAGTTTCCATAATGTCCTCTTATCTACACTGTCAAATGTCTTTTCATAACCAATGAAGATAATGTACAGTGACGAGTTCCACCCAACTGATTGTGCACGACCGATCCTTGCAGAATCCAGCTTGTTGATTTCAAAGTTGGGCGTCTACTGCATCTTTCATCCGGTTCAGCAACACTCTGTTAAAGACTTTCTTTGGTATCGACATTAGTGTAATGCCTCTGTAGTTTTCACACCTGCTTGGATCTCCTTTCTTTGGAGTCTTGATGGAGTGTCCTTCTTTCCAGTCCATCGTCACTTGTTCCTCCTCCCAAATCTTTTTGAATAGAAGGTAAAGCATACTTGTGGTTGCTTCGATGTCTGACTTCAGTGCTTCAGCTGGTATGTTGTCCGGACCCGCTGCTTTCTCGTTTCTGATTTGTCTGACGGCCATTCTGATTTCTAACTTCGTTGGTGGGTTGACGTCTATGGGAAGATCTGTGTGTGCTGCTTCGATGTCCGGTGTATTCATTGGAGCTGGCTTATTCAGGAGTTCCTCGAAGTACTCTAACCATCTGTTCCACTGTTGTTGAATTTTACTGATTAGCCTGCCTTCTTTGTCTTTGACCGGTCTCTCTGGTTTACTATATTTCCCTGCTAGTTTCTTCGTTTTATCGTGAAGCTGTTTCATATTTTCTTCTCTTCCAGCCTTTTCCGCCGTCGTTGCTAGTTCTTCCACGTATTTCTGCTTGGCGACTTTAACGCTCTTCTTCATCTTCTTGTTTGCTTCTATGTACTTAGGTTGTGCTTGAACTTTCTCTGCTCGTATTTGGCTGTTGTTAAGTGCTGCCTTCTTGTTCTTCCTTTCTTTGATCCTGTCCAGTGTTTCTGTAGAGATCCATTCCTTATGATGGTGCTTCTTTATATATATATATATATATATATATATATATATATATATATATATATATATATATATATATTTATATAATATTATACGCTCTGAGTGAATTAGTAACTATCGTGTGACAATTGCTCAGTGAATAACGCACAAGGAGCTTGAACTGTAAGGTAGTGGGTTCGTTTCCCAGAATGAACTTCTACTTTGAGATGAATACTTATCTCGCTGACGATTCTCAAACAAGATGGGAGCCAACATAGCGACCCTAACTTTGTGCCCTTCACATCTAACGTCAATAATGAGTTTTAACAGTAGCTTTTATGTTCAACAGAAATGATGTTTAAAGCACTAATAGCAACGATTGGAATTATACTATTATCAATATAAACACAGGGGTAGAGGTACATTCGAATGACGTGTACCAAATAAGACAAAACGTGCTTTCTGGATTTGGCTGCCAGTCACAGTCCAATTATTCTAAAAAATATATGACCAAATGACACCAATGTATTTCTTTGAAGATTTCCATATACCAGCAAATACTGGTTTGTATTCAGTTTTGAATATTGACAATGTAACTGCTCACAATCCTACTGATGGTGATATAAATGGGTATACTGTATTGAAGAATGGATTAATTTTAGTTTAGATGGTAATAAATTTTAAATAAATTTAAAAATCAATGTAATGCTGTAAAAATTATTCCTTATAAATGTGAGCGAATATAATTACCTAGTTAACTTGTGAATACTCAATCGATCATTAATTACTGAACGATGTAGATTTTACCTAAACTTTGATGCTAACTAATCAAAACTTGTCGATGGATTTGGAATGTGGACAATAAGTGATTCGATGAAAAGTGCGTTACGTTTTGCTCTCGCTTGTTTCAGGAAAAGTGGTGACGATAGACTTTAACCGTTAGATAACTGAGGTTACTTAATGAAACAGAGTAAAACCTGATTACATTGGAGGTGTGTGGTCACTGAGACATATGGTTGAATCACGGAGCTTTCATTGTTTTACTGAACATCATCAACACATACCTGAAGGAGAAGTCAACTATTAAAATTTCTCCTTATTCCGCTTACGGCCTGCTCGACAATTTGATTGGATGTTATCCACACTACATGGTCGTTGCTTTAACGCTCACTTCGATTGTTCCCTCACCTGATCTAAACCCTAATCTTATCATTGTTAATATTGAAATTATGGACTTATAACTGTATAGTGTGATGATGAAGTTATTGAAAACTTTTGTTCGCTAAATTATTTTTTAATGGGGTGGGGGGAATTAAAAAACATTTTTTTACAAAAATTGACGGGTGGATAATGAAAACCTACTCTTTAAGGTCGGTTGAAGTGAGAATAGCAGTAATTTTTCAATTGTTTTGAGAACAGGTGAAGTTATTGCTATGGGTCTACATTTTTCATTCTTACCACTAGATACTTCCTTTGGTATTGGGATTATCTTTATCTTTCTCCACAACTGTGATATAAAATTATTTGAGAAAGATTCGTTAAAGTTGCTCGTGAATGGACGACACAAAACATCAGTAGGTGGTGTACTTTTCTTATGTGGATAGGTGTACGTAGTATGTAGCAGAAATTGAAAGTGGAATGCTTATCAGCAGAAGACCTAAATGATAAGCAGAGGAAGGGAAACGGAGAACAGTCGGAATGACAACAAAATCTGAAGAATGATGGAGGATATACCGGACAACTCAGGGAATATATGCAAATTATATATTTACTGTATGATTTCCATATTTTACAAAGGCACTGTGTGATTTTGCATAATATAGTAAATTGATTTACCGTGCCTAAGGTTCTGTTCACTACAAGAACACTTCTTGTAAGGGATGTTTGAAATCTCTTCATATCTCAAATAGTGGGACATGTTTAGTGACTGGAGACATTTTCAGTGTTCAGTTGGTGTTGCTTGCTTGTAGGTTGCAATTGATCAGTCTCTTGTTGGCATATGTGCATTCTGTGCGGATTGCCTCGATATTACCTTTAGTCATAAGCTTTATAAGTAAAGATAGATGGTGGGGTTCAGGTATATCCAGCTGACGAGTTCCAACTTGAACGAAACGCACGTCCTTGATTCCTCTGCTAGCCACCATCCATCTTTGCTTACTTTCGGACATTAATTTCAATGAAACTTGAGACACAAGCATTCTTTAAACCTGTGGATAAGGGAAGCATGAGCGACATACAAAAGACTTATTTAAGTTCAAAATATTCAGCTGATTATTGTCTCTAACGTGTCTTTCACCTTTAAGCTCTTTAAATAGTTTCCTTATACTTGAAGAGTTTTTACAAGATAAGAGTTACTGAATAAACGTCAAGTTTATATGTCTAATCTCCAGGTTTATTAGACCATTTAGCTTTCGAGCTTCGATGAAGTTGTTCTCCTTGTAACTCCTCTTAATCTCCCTTCATAATCGTTTTAGTTGTGAGCATATAATTTGATCAAAACTTACAAAAATAGTTACAGCGTGACAATAAACATCAATGCAGAATTTAAAATAACAAGTGACAAGTGTTTTTCAATGATTGATTTGTAAATAAATCCCAGTTTGTCGTACTAAACTTGTTTTTCAGATTTTGAATATTCTCATCTGAGTAATTCCTGCATTTAACTCTCATTGTCCGATGTACGAGTGTACTCATTCCAAGCTTACCATATACTTTAGGTGGAACCCGAGTAATACAATAATCAGAACTAAACAGTGCAGGCACGTTTACAAGTCAGATATATTCCCATATCATCAATGAAATGAAATAGTTCACCTTGCCAATTCAGGAATGGACGTCTGATTAACGTTCGTTCTTTTCAATGTCCATTGTCAGCCACCGCGATGTCTCTGACTGTAATTTTACATAACTTGTAAAGCGATAGGTCGTAAACTTTTTATATACGTGCCTGAATGGATTACGCGAACAACGGACATAATCGGTGTGTTAAAATAAACAAAAAAGGGTTACTTGTTGAAATATCTAGGTGGTAGAAGCAGGCAGCCCAGATATTCAAGCAAACCACCTTGAATATCTTGGTGTCACAGTGAGTTGAATAAAGTTATCTACTTCAATTAATGTTTGGAATAAATCTGTAACTGAAATATGTTCACTACAGTTTGGCTTATGTATGTAAGCTAAATTATCAAATTTAATGGTGTTATGTAGATATTTTTACAAATAAATAAAACTAATACACTACAATTAAGCATACTAGTGTTGACTTTTCATTTTGATACACACTGTTGGAAACTTAATTAATTAAATATGATATTCTTCAGATTAGTAACAGTTTACAGCACGTGAGGATACAGTTGTTCGAATGGATTAAGATGAGCGTAAAATGTAGATATTATTGTCAAACAAGATACTTTCTTTGTGATGTCCAGTATTTTCATTTATACTTGTGTACTTTCTAAAAATGTAATATTACACCTCGTTCTTAATCTATCACCATCTTTTGAGATCCTTTCATTGATTTTTACCGATTGGGAACGACATTTTTGGCTTTTCGTGTTGTTTTACGTCTGAGCAGATTGTATTATATATATGTTATAACTTGCGCTTACTCAGTGAGCACTTCTTAATTAGAATCCTCAACAAACAAGACTGATTTTCGGCATGAAAAGTTCGCTTATCATTGTCTTTTATCATTCGACATCGAGAGAAATCTTTTTCATAGATTATTTAAAGTAGATACGGCTGCTAAAATCTTGAATAAACGAATTCCAAAACATTTGAATAAATCCTTCTGTTCAGCTAAGCTTCCTGTCGTCTTCTCTAGCCGGCCTAAAATACACGGATGTGTTAAGGATAAACTTCCGCTTTGGGCTACATAGATGTGTATCCATGGATTTTTCCTGCTCTTGTGGGATAGGTTACATTGACCACATGAAGGGGTCACTTTCTGAAACACATCTAAGAACATTACATAGTGTGGCTTTGAAAGAGACTGGAAAATTATCACTAGCTTAGTATTGGAGCATGCGATAAGCTGTGAACACATTTTAAGTCTTTCACCAAAATACCATACACAGTCGAAATACTAGATCAAATTTTTAAAATATTTTGTATTCACCTACAATCAGGGTAAGTAATAAGTTCTCATTCTTTTTCTCAGGTTACGTGAAGAAATTAGAATATCTTTAGTAGTAAAATTTATCACACTATCATGCGATAATGCGGAGGCGTTTGCAAATATACAGTTTCCTTTTGTCTTGACTAACAGTTGACACGCAAAACGTGACCAGGTTACTAGTCGGGAATTTTGATTATCATAAAATTAACATGACAATAATAACGACACGTATGCTTATCTATCTATCTGCTTTTATCCACACATCTATCTGTCAATTTTGTAAAAAGCGCTAAAACTTTATTGCGGAAATCGAATTAGCATTTGGAAATATACTAAGAGAGTCTTTAAAAATATCGTTATCTGAACTAAAAATGATTACGTATGAATTGATTTGTGTCTGTGTGATATGCCTTGTGGTTTGGATGCTACTTGATATTTCTGGTCGTCGCTAATTGTTGTGTTGGAAACGCATATCACTTATAATCGAAACGAGGGACCTCTGCACTTTGTAATGCTGAGTAACATTCTTAAAAAATGTATTTAGTCTTGAGAAAAGACAAAGAATAATTATTTAAGAATTTGTGGGTAAATATTTTCTGTATATGTTAGTACTGACTTTAAGTCGATTTTTAAACTAAGTATTTCTATAACCATATATTTGTTGAGGTTAATTTACTCTTTTTCCAATATTTGTTGATGTTATTATCTTCTCCCAGTGATTTATATGATAATTCAGTTCCTTATGTATCAATGTGCAGGCTTCTAAATCTTTTCAGATAGTTTTATTTATAAACATATGTGTTTTCTCGTCGTCGATGTTGAAGACTCAGATTGGTTACTTTCTTTCCGCAAATATAAATCCTGAATGGTTTGTCTCGATACCCACATTTTCCCGGAGGCTTTTTAAAAATTACTTGAGCTATAGTTAGCAATGGAACACATGATACTCATTTAATCCTGTTTAGAACTCTTTAGCTGGATTCTCTTGAATCCTAGTGGTGAAGTCTTTACAGAGACTTCGGTCCACAAAACAGAAACACTAATTAATACGCAACATATATTTTATACAGGTTAATGACTATTTTTATCCAGTAGCTTAGTCAATAACATGTTATTGCTGATATCGAAAGAGCTCAGCTCGAGCCTTGGTGTGAACATCAGTACTTCGATTAAGGTACATCTAGCCGATGTGTTCCCGTAAAGATGCAATGTGTTTCCTGGATTCCACTGCTAACCAATATCCAGCTTTGATTAATACTCAACTTGTTTTCTTGGAAATTCGGATGTTGTGTTGCATTAAATATGTAAAATTAACTATTCTTATATCGTAGATTAATGTATTTTCTGATAGTCACTTTATTTTGACACAGTTCATCGAATCAAAATACATTTGTAAACAGTTTATTATACATAAATATGTGTTACAACAGTTACAGTTACTTGATAAAATAGAAAAACCATACTATAATACTAAATTTGCAAAATGTTCAATAACTGTCTCGAACTTCGTTGTTCTTGCATTTCCATACTAATTGCTTTCTAGTCCCGCTCTTCCTTTCTTGATCTTCTCCATCTTCTGCTGCCAGACATTACATTTCTGACTCGCGTTATATACTACTTATATCAATATAAGTAGCAAGCACTACAAATTCACTAGAGTTTTTTTAGATTACGGTGTTATGGAGTAAAGTGGAGTGTTGGATGTGTACTTCGTTAAGTGGTTAGAAGTAGCCAACAGGAAACGGGTTCTATGCTAGTTATCATTCGTCAGCAAGCAGTACCAACAATCTTCAGGATATTGATATTCCTTCAGTCAGTCAGTCAGTAGCAACATTGAACTTCGTACGTACATACATGAGTTCGAGTTGCCATACCACATTAGCACACAGATACAATTGTCGATTCAAATCCCGTAGTGGTAGACGTAGTAAGAGTATAAGCAGTAATCGGAAAGATTAGGGCTTGAAGATGTTGTTCAAGGAGTACAATCCATTGAAATAAATTTGGAAAGAGAAAAAAAGGGACATAATTTTGTGGTCGGGTTTGCCTATCGTGATGACCCAACCGAGCTATATTGGCTGGAACATATGTTCCTGTAGGTTCTACTATTCCAGGCAGGTCGATTGGAGAACGGTAAGACTAAAAGCAGCAACTCAAGGTCTGAGGGCTGACTTTAGAGGTATGTGACGGTAGTAGGGTGTTTCCTTCTGTCAACCAGCATCTGCAGCTATGCTGCTTTCACATAAGGAAGGGTGGGTTAGGATAGGTCGACCCTAAAATTGTCATACTTCACCTTACCTCACGGATTTCCGTCCCCGGTGGTAAGGTCCTTTGAAAAACTGAGATAACACATTAAAAAGCTCCTACAAAAAGGCCGTGCGTGACCGGCCTCAAGTAGTTGTCCCTTGGGCTCTGCGGTCACGCTCCCAGGTCGTTAAGACCAACAATAATCCAACTTCCTTTTCAGGTTCTCCAAGAAATACCCTTACACAGTGTGGGAAGCCAGGAAGTGACATCGGCCCTCATACCCGTAACAGCACACGAGACCAAGTTGGTAACATTCAAATCCTTCAAATTGATATTCCTTATGGTATTTAAACCTGAGTAATCAAATTCCATAGCTTGAAATATTACTACCAGTGACTTTCTTAAGAATGAAGATATTTACAGTTGGTTGGCCACTGAGTAGTGACCAATATCATGTTTGTTTGGTCTGTAAGTGCTAATGGAATTCTGTTGATCGTTATTATTTTTCTATTTTGATCTTTTTTAAAATTATTTGAACCCTTGGAGATTGGAACCGGTGTCGTTCTTCTTTGTAGCTTGAGACATTATTATTGAGCTATCCGAAGAGTGATTTCGAGTTAATCAGATTAATGGTTATTATCGTAACTTAGTGGATAGAATTCAGTCATCGGTAGATGACTAGACAAACATATCACTGGTCACCATTTAGTTTTTTATGCAATTTTCCCTGTTTTTTGCGAATTCGGTTATTATTATGAATATTAGTGGCTTTAATAATGCAATATGTTAATCATATATCTTTATTAATAATATTGTCAAAAATATTGTATTTTATCTTAAGTAAAAATAAATTTATTTGTTAACTTAGCCACTTGACATTTTATTTTTATCCTACATTTCCTATAGGAGACGGAGTAATTACGTTAGATGAACTTAGTAATTACTTATTACTGCACGAAATCCACTTCGCACATTGACCAATGAAAATGTTGAATTTTTATCAAAATCATATGAATTAAATCATATTGATTTCATATGTAATAGTGCGATCGATTGAAAATATTGATTTTAAACTGAGATTAAATTGCGATATATATATATATATATATATAAGATAATTCCTATACCATATTTTATTTATGTACATCATGTATAAGCTTAATAATATACACATACTTTATCATCTGAATATTGTGTTCATTGAATTTCTAACCCTACACGGCTATTTAGCCCAATACATCTTTTTCTGGAGCAAAGATTTATACTTATTTATAACAGGGATACTTTTAAATCATAAAATTGATTCTCTTTCTATCATTTTTATTATCTAATCGATTTTATTATTATTATTATTATTATTATTATTATTATTATTATTATTATTATTATTATTATTATTATTATTTCATCTCATCGTTGTTTTATTCATCTTCGAATTAGTAAGTTACCTTATTTTTACCCTTTCTAATGATTTTCTTCTCATATATATATATATATATATATATATATATATATATATATATATATATATATATATATATATATATATATATTTGACAATACTATTGAATAATTAACTACATACATACCTTTCTACATTGCAATAACTGAACAATATTACCTGTCATTCTAATGTCATATATCCTTAACTCATTAACATTTTATAAGAAAAATGAATTCAGTACGCATCTGTGAATCAAAACGTAAATTTATTATTTTTTTCAATTATATATATTACAGTAACTGTTTACAGAAATCGAAAGGAATAGTGAGAAGGGTTGTTTATTCTACGTTTTCATTTTCTGAACTGGCTACATATTAATAACAAATTATTGGACTGATCAAAATGCAGTCTTAAACATCTATTAAGATAGCCTACGCCTTTTGTTGGTGAGTGGCAACTAATCCGAAACCTATTTTAATAATTACATATTGCTGAATTACTGCAACTCTTCAGCAAAAATAGTAATATCACATGTTGTGATAGGCACAAAATGACATGGGTTAGAATCTTACCTAAAATGTCAGGTATTTCAAGTTTGCAGATATGTCTTGCAGATTGGTGATAATTTGTATGTAACGAACATTTAAGCCTACTTAACAGTTGCCTTCGTCTACATTAAATTAAAAGTAGTTCGGCTTTAATATAACCTTAAATCACTATGCTTAAATCGTTTAGACTGATGTCTACTATTCGATTCCACTATCAGTAGGAGGCAATCGGAAAATGAGAATTAGACAACCGACCTAATCTTTACGTGACTGACTCGTAAATTCTCATAATTAAATATTTAGATTATTTGCCCTAAATATTTCCTTAATAAAACACATATGACTAAAACACGGTAATATAATAACAGGGAGATTCTTACATGACAGTTAAGAATTTAAACATAAAAGAACTCAGAAACTAAATTTTTGGTCGACAGACTTTTAAAAAAATACTTACTTACTTACTTACTTACTTACTTACTTACTTACTTACTTACTTACTTACTTACTTACTTACTTACTTACTTACTTGCTTACTTACTTACTTACTTACTTACTTACTTACTTACTTACTTACTTACTTACTTACTTACTTACTTACTTACTTACTTACTTACTTACTTACTTACTTACTTACTTACTTACTTACTTACTTACTTACTTACTTACTTACTTACTTACTTACTTACTTACTTACTTACTTACTTACGCCTATTATACCCAATGGAGCATAGGCCACCAACCAGCATTCTCCAACCCACTCTGTCCGTTCTAGTTCTATACAATTGTTGTTCATTCTTCTCATTTCTGTCTCCACTTCTTGGCGTAATCTGTTATTTGGTCTTCTTCTTTGGCCTTGACGATTACAAGTGAGGCCTTGCTTTGTGACGCAGTTGGGTGCTTTCCTCAATGTGTGTCCTATCCACTTCCAGCGCTTCTGCCTGATTTCTCCCTCCGTTGGAATCCGGTTTGTTTTCCTCCACAGCATGTTGTTTCTCATAGTATTTGGTCAACAAATCCGAAGTATTTTGCGTAGACATCTGTTAATAAACACTTGTATCGAGATTTAGATGGTGGTTGGAGATAGTCAACAGGAAACCCTGGACTCGGGTTTCGTGCTACTTGGCACTCGTCACTTGTATCTTCTGGACGATGGCTTTCGTAGTTCTCCAGGTTTCCACCCCATACAGTAGAACTGTCTTGACATTTATATAAAAAATTCTGCCTTTGGTGCTGGTTGACAGACATTTGTTTTGAGTTTCAAATGTTCTTCAGTTGTTGAGATTCTGCTCCTGCTCTGCCGTTCTGTGCCTTCATATCTGCATCAGATCCACCATGTTCATCAATGATGCTGCCCAGATATTTATAAGTTTTAACATCTTCCAAATGTTCTCCATCATGTGTGATTCCATTGTTGCATGCCGTGTTGTCTCGGAGAATCTTGCTTTTCCCTTTGTGTATGCTGAGACCTACTGCCGCTGAGGCTACTGTTACACTGGTTGTCTTCTCATTATTAAAAAATACAGATCACTCAAAGTGAAAATAACTTCACCAATTTGTTGTTCTCATTTAATGGTTATTGTCTTAACAAGTCGAACGTTCGGTCACATAGTATACAGAATAAATAAAATTTATTTCAATATTTGCTCACTAGTGACTAGCTTCAAGATGGATTTCCTGGAGCCCTAGTGAGAACCGTGACCAGTAGAGTCCAATCCATACCAGGTGGTAACAGTTACCTACCACAGACAATGTATGAAGAGTTGCACAAGATTATAGATAGATTGAAGTTAAATATCGACACTGTTAAATACCGGCCTAGTGATTTAGAGGTTAGGCGTTTGTGCGCAAGACTGGAGCTCCTGAGATTGAGCGATCGCGCATGCGGGCTCGTGAATGCGCACTGCTGAGGAGACCCATACTAGGATGCTTTCAGGTTTCCAGCGATGGTCTTCCTTGGATCTACACATGAATTTAACCATTAAAATTACTACAGTCTCCACAGATCCCCATTCTAATAAACTTTAGTTTATCCAAAAGAATTCAAGAACATCGTCTGGTGTGACTAAAAAGAGGAAGCAATGGCTCAATAAGAAGTTCTATAATCGAACACCTTGTGAACACAGGTCACTCAATCAAGACAGACTCTACGTTCAAAGTCATCTACAAGGTAAGTGGAAGCCTTCCTAAGAGAATTAGACTGCATCTTCTTTGCATTGCCGAGGCAATAGCCATACATTTTGAAAAACCAGAATTATGTGTACAAAAGAGACTGGTACAACCTCTTCTTCTACCGTGATCTTAATGTATTAAAATTTTTCTCTTTCTTCATACTCTTGTTCCCCTATAGCCACCTGCTTCACCTTCCATCTTCCCTTCAAATCTTCTACCCCCAACCGGTTTGTTTTTACTTCCACGATCATTCCGATTACATTTCATCTCTGTTTCAACATTTTATTTTATCATGCTGAGCTATCCTCACCCGATGAATACTTAGGCCATTAACTATCAAACGATTATTAAACTTTCCTTGTTAAAAATTTTTTTCTAATACCTTTGTTTATTTAACCTCACTTTCACCATGTATAACAGAAGTTTATTATTAGTATTATTATCACCCTGTAAAAATAAGTAAATAAAGTTGCGATCGTACAACTTTGAAAATGAATTCGCCGAAAAGAGAACTCTTCGCTGAACTAATCTTTCTTTCTTATTTAATGTCATAATGGGTGTATTCCGTTTATTAAGAAATTTCTTTCATCATAAAAGATGAACAAAATGGACATCATTGTAAGGGCTCTCTAGGTATTTCGCAAATTTTATAGTTTATATCACTTACTGATTTTAAATAGATAACAAGTGAAAAAAAATTAGCTAGTACTGGATAGTTGTTTCCTCTAAAAATAAGGTTCGTCTCCAGTCTCCAGTCATGACTGAATTGAGAATTGTGCTCAGCAAAATCAAGTATTGTAGCAAGCAAATCTAGGTGGATATCCATTGTTCATTAGTATCTGCGTCGTTTATCAAGCTCGATATCGATTGTATTTTTGGTACAGATTCATCTGGCCCTCGTGTAGAGATAATGGGTCAGCTTCCTGTCTTGCTTCAATGGGACTTAACCCTGAAAATTCACGTATCATCCACGCCAATGAAAGGAGATAGTGCAGCAGAAATTTTGGTAGACAGACCTTCAAAATCTCTGAGGAAAGTATTCCATTAGCTCGAACTTCGCATCATCTTTTCTAGTCGGCCTATAAATCGTAGTTGTGTCAATGATAAGCTTCCGCTTTGTGCCAAATCAATGTGCATCTATCAGTTTACTTGCTCATGTGGACCAGATTATAATGGCCACACAATACGAGCTCTTTTGAAACGCAGTCAGAAAGGTTTGCTTAAAAGGACCCTATGTACATCAGAGGCTTTACTATCTACCACATCAAGCTTAACCTTTGCGTACAAAAACAGCATGTTCAGGCCTTCATTCGTCCATGGCATCAACTTTCCATTCTAAGATGTTGGTTGGAGGTAGTCCACAGGAAACCCTGGACCTGGGTTTCGTACTACTTGGCACTCGTCAGCAAGACGTACCTGTAATCTTGAGGGAACTGATGCTTCCTGACGGATTCGATCCCGTGTCACCCAGCTTAACAGTCACCTAGACTAGTGGTCACATTGCAACTTTGTCGATAGGATATGCATTATTACAGCTTTTAATTATTCGTTTCTTAATAGCTATTACGAGGACAATTATCTTTACCTCAGCACGTTTCAATAGCCGATTACTATATAACTTCGTTTCAATATCTGATTTCTGTAAACGATTCACGAAAATATATCACTTCAAGTTCTTTTAAGTTATTTAACATCATTCTGTTTTGTCACAG
Source organism: Schistosoma margrebowiei (assembly GCA_944470205.2). NCBI lineage: Eukaryota > Metazoa > Platyhelminthes > Trematoda > Strigeidida > Schistosomatidae > Schistosoma > Schistosoma margrebowiei. The sequence goes on along the minus strand of OX104026.1, from coordinate 16,600,414 downwards.
ACTACTGCTTTTGCAGATGAAATTAATTATAAATACGCTTGTATAACTTGAAAAAAGTTAGGCTGTTGCAGAGGAAATTTTCTTCGTTTAATTGTCTTCATTAATCTTCAGTGATACAATGGGCCTCAAGTCATTATCCATTGGTTTACATTTCCAACTTCAGTTGATTCATGAACAATTGTTCAGTGTTTTCTGGTTTACGGTGGTTACCTAACTAAGATCAGTTTGTGAAGTAAACTATGAGGTATGAATATTGATTGGTACTTAGTAAGTAAACAAACTAAAAAATAAAACCATAATTATGTTGTAAAAACAACAATATTAATAAATATTATTTATAATTGTTGTCTCAACGATTCTTGACATAATCCACTGAATTTGCCCAATAATATGATAGACAAATGTATTATGATCTTCACCGTTATTGTTGGTAGTATGTTGATATTTGTTTATTGCAACATTTGATTGTGCATTTTGTTTTATAACATGATAAAAATGACATGAACATCTTGCATAAGCATGAAAATGATTAAGTCTTGTCCAAGTGATTTGGTGTGTTGAAATAATTGACCAGTTATATTCGTTTATCAATCTGATTAGTTCTTGATTCCTTCTATGTTCATACATTCGTCTCGACTAAATAAAATGCGTATACACGGAGAGTGATTGAAAACGCATTATAAACAATCAAAGAATTTGAATTTATTTATTAAAACAATATTGAATTTAAAATTATTAGTTTTTCATAACATTATATTCAATTGCTTCATAAATATAACTACTAGTCATTTTTAATAAAAGCACGAACTGATCTAAGTTAAACAATCGTTGACAACCTGAAAATGATCGACTGTTTCATCCTAGCATGGAACTCCTCAGCAATGTTCACTCACCATGGCAGATAGGACCCAGGAACTTCGATTTCATATGCTAACGCTTAACCTCCAGACCACAAAGCCGGTATCTAACGGTATTATTGTTCAACTTTAGTCATTTCGAGGTATTGGGTCAGCATCTGCCATTGTCTTTGGTGGATACGTTTCTCATACCCGAAAGATTTGTGTTGAACTAGTCACGGCATCGGACCAGAACCCCGGAAATTTCCTTTCGAAGCTAGTCACTGGTGATCAGAAGTTAACTTTGAGTATCAAGGTTGTGGGGACTTGAATTTTTCAATTACTGAATATTTTATTAAGTGAACTGGTGTCAGTAAAATCTTTAAAACTGTGAAGTATTTATATCAGTGTATCACAGTTGACGAAACACTGAAACAGAAGACCTAAAAACTGTTAGTAATTGACGTCATGAAACTATTGAACAAATAGTCTTAGCCTAGTTGAATGTGTAATTAATTATCTAAATAACTTGCAAGATCAGTTTGTTGCATGTGGTGCATAATGATTGTTAGGGTTTCCACGGATGATCAGAATTTTTTTGTTACGATATGCAAGAAGTTTTCGGTATTTTTTTCAATTAATATTTGCCCACTGACCTTCGCTGTCATCTGACTAGTTGTTCTTGCTTTATTTTACTATTTTGTCATGTGTCTTAAGGTTATGTTCTTCCATCTAAGCAGAATTATTCTACTATAATTTTGATTTGCGTTCGGAATATTAGGGGCCGTTGTAGAAGTCTCTTCATCTTTTTTGTTTCTCATATTCGTATGTTGATTTTTATAGTCGAAATGATACAATGTACTAGTCATGTAATCTCTCTAGTTCATGTATATTGCGACTAGTGTAAAAAATCTCCCAGTAGTTCACAACAAAAGTATTAAAAAAACATATTTAGTTATATTTATTTGTACTACGTCATAATAATTGATGAATGGGTGTGTTGAAGTTTACAAAACAACATATGCACTTTCAAAGTCTTGATAATAATAAACGTTCGAAAAAGTTGAGGTTATGGGAAACTCTCCATGAGTAAATATTTTTTAAAAATCTGATATTTCATTCTAGTATTAAAGATAGTTAATCTAGCTGTTTGTTTTTCAGCCATTTGGTTTCAAGCTCATCTAAATCAATTTCTAAAACCAAGTAGTATCTTCAGTACATTCACCCAAAGTGCGACCCAAAGTCAAGTACACACAGTGATTTGTGGTGAGTTAGTGAATTACACTATTATGTCATCAGTAGATGGTCATCCTAGTTCTGATTTGGATAACTTTACAAATCTCTGCCTTCTCCTAGAACTTTAGGAAGTTCATTTCGAAACTATGCACCAATATGTGAAATAAGAGAAAATCAATTTCGGAATAAAAAGTATAAGATAATTTTGAAAGTTAGGATCTAATGGAAGATGACTAAGGAATGTATCCATGTCACTGCGAAAAATCCTGAGCTTTGCCACCTAACGTCTTCAATCATTGGCTACAATAACCTGGTTAACCTCAAATAGTTTGTCTTCATCCACAAAAAGTGACTCAGTGCGACAGTAAGAGACTTCATGAACTGAAAAGGCTGCACCTAACTCCCTTCAAACCAATTTTGACACTAGCAAGCATCGCACATCAAGATAGGCATTGATTGGACAAAAGTCGCAAAGATATCTTACAAATATAGTTACTTACCCAATTAACAAACGGTAATCCATCAACAGGTGTGTGAAAACCAGCAGAATAATCTTTGATATACACTTTGACGGAACGAAATACCTTTCTGTGTAATAATTAGTGGGGCAGTGAAAAATGATAGCACAGTAATTATATTTTCAGTGAGAGTTTTTGATATGGTACAATTTCAAACAAAATAATAATTAGTTGATAGATCATCAAGCAGTCTGTCTTCTGATTCACATTAATGATTATGTTCTGTCAACAAAGCTGCTCTGTGGAAATTAGGCTAATTGAAACACACGTAACTATATATGGTTTGTGAAAATTGTTAAATTTCGTTTTACATCACGGACTCCTCTTAGACAGCCATTAAAGCAAGTAGACAATGGATATTTGTTTTGTATTATTATAAACATTCATCCAACCGGGGATTGAACACAGACCCTTCAGATCTCAAGTGAGTGCTTAAAATTTAGCACATAGTTGGTAATTAGTGGTTTACGCTTCTAACGCTTCAATTCACAGTATTGCTAAAAGAAATTAAAGTGTCTAGAATTACTTTACACAATGCAATGTTTGAGAGAGGATGTTTCTGAAAACGGGAAGCTTCAGCCTCAATCTAATAAATAATTAACCACACTTTTCAGACCCTATGATGTGTTTTACAAAATCACCCTATTACAAGCTAAAAAGCCACACGATATTAGTCAATAAAGAACACTGTAAAATAACAAATGTTAAAGTTCCTTCTACACACGTTTTCTGTCATTGGAAATAGGCTACAAGTTTAAGTTCGAAAAACAGTGATCATCCATTTTACGTGGGAGATATACAAACTTTTAGATGATTCTATGTAATTATCATTGTCATCCAGCTATTTGTATCAATCAGATCATGACTGTACTATTTAAAAAAAACATTTTTAATCGTCATTATTATTATTATTATTATTATTATTATTATTATTATTATTATTATTATTATTATTATCGTAATCATCATCAATCTCTATCATTACCAAAAATTAAACACCTTTATATAGAACCACGAATACTGGTTATGAGTTATTGTTTCTTTAGTTTTATGAAGCACATACATTTTCCAAAATTTCTAAAGTAAAAATTTATTCAATACTTTCACGGTCATTTCTTGATGATATTATTTTATTGGCAAATAAATTTAGAAGTCTGTTGAATACATGAAGCCAATATGTATAGGTTGGAGAGAAAATAATAAAATAGTTCGGCCATATCAATTATGAGACAATTACCTACCAGTAGCATTAAAGAAAGATCGCCTAATGTTGTGAATTAATTAATATTGGAAATTCAAACTATTAACTGTTGATTCAGTGGTTTAAAGGTTAAACGGGTGGTTCGAAACCTAACAGTCTGGTTATCGATGAGGTCATGGTTGTATACTACTGAGTCCGATACAAGGACTAAACAACTAATAAACTTTTCCTGGTTTTCAATGTGCATTATATCATCTCGTCATTTAAACAGTAGATTAAGTAATGTATTTGAGTTTTGACAATTTTTTTGTATTAAAGTTTAAAGATATAATTTATGAAATACGTCATTTCATAAAAGCCATTTTTCAAAGTAGAATACTTTCATAATAAACTTATATCATATGATATAAACTGAAGTACTGTCAAATGATACAGAAATCAAAATGATCTCATGATTAACCAATATTAATTAGCATATGAAAGAGATGATTAGGGATGGGTTTGTATGATCTCCAGCTTAATTTCAACAACAACATTTTGACTATTTTTACCTTTAGTTAGCTATGAACTGACATTATGCCTTATTACTCTGATTAACATCTGCAAACAACAATGGACATGAAATCTTTAAGTCGAAAATCTCACTTCACAAAATTCTATGAAATTGGAACCATTTTAGAAACATGGCGTGCTAAAAAAAAATATATCGACAGGCATAAACCTTAGTAATTTACCCGTAAACGGTAATAAGTTGACCGTACCATCAATGAGAATGAAAACCCATACGAGATCACCGAAACCTACGAAAATACTAGTCACACCAAGTTTTCAGAATCGACTGATTAAATGTTAGTAAATTAATTAAACGGTTACGTGAACAACTCATTGATGATGTAAATAATTGTTATGGTGGCATTAAAAAGGCAAAATTACATTCTTTACTCATCATGGTTCATATTCAACATTACTTCCATCTTTTTTAATTCAATGTAATGATTACTCAGTGTAGTAGTTGGTTTGTTTCCAAGTGTGATATTTTATTCGTTATAACACTGATTTATTTCAGTGTGATGAGATTGTTCAGGATACGATAGATATTCTTGTATTAAATTAATATGAACTATACTGAGTATGACGTGTAGCATGCAATTTATTATAACTGTAAGAATTTATCATATATGTGATTTTATCCTAATTAATGGGATGGGATGGGCGTATAATTGATATATAAACGATTGTATTTTGGACTTTGGTCGTTCTCGTGTTTTGGGATTAATAAATTTTCACTTGTATCAGTCATAGTGTTCTTACTTCACGTCGTGGGAATTGTAGTGGATAGGTATAAGTAATAAGCGATTGAGACATAACAAGAATAACAATCAAAAATTCTTATTGAAACTGTTTAGTTCATAACACATTATCTAAAATCATGTAAATACAAACAACATCCAACTGCTTTTAGGAAAGTCAAAATATCTATAATAATCTATTATCATTAAATAACAGCCACAGGCCGTAATATTGTACCTGGATTCTCACTCAGTATATTCTTTAAACTTTAGACGATAATCACAAAAATGATACAAGGAGTTGAACTGATACAGATCGTTGGATATAAAACAAACATCCTGTTCTTAAAATGTTTTCTTGGAAGTCAACAAATTGGTTATATTTTCACATTGTTAAGTGTTTTGGAGGTAATCTATAAGAAAATGTGCTTAGTCAAGGTTTTTTGTTAACCGTCACTCTAAATCAGGTCATAACTTGAATTCTAAGGAAACTAATGCTTCCCTCAGGATTCCGATTTACATCATCCAGCTTGACAGTCTTTGACGTTACCATCTATCTGCTTTGTTGAAAATTAGTCGGAAGGGATTCGTCAACACTAAGGACTAGATAAGCGTGACAGAAGCTACTATTCAATGGTCAGTCACTGTCTGCTCACTTTAGAGTCATATATCTCTGGAGAAATACTCACGATTTCACTGTGCTTTACAAACAATAAGTCAGTAGTGTTTGATTGGTCAAATATCCCAATAGATTACTTGGATGAAAAGTAATATACAAAACAGAGGATATTTTCAGTATTGTTAACGTTTAGACAGTGAATAATCTCATTCAGATTGACATTTTCGGGCTACAATCGATTTTATCACATCTCAAGCATCGGCTATATGTATGAATAATGCAGAAAAAATGTAACTTACTGTTTATCGATAAATACTTGTATTGCCTTTAAATGATACGAATTTAGCCATCTTACACCACCCACGAACAACAAAGCTTCATTGAATGTTTGGTTAAACCTGTCATAATAAGCGAGAGACAGAAAAAATGGGTTAGTGTGAATGAAGCACAGGCAAAAAACAGCACTGTAAAAATTAACATAATAATAATATGAATGGCTGAACTTCGTTTCATGGTGAAATAATTAGGGCAGAAACAACAGTTAAGCCATTATATATATAAACAAAGATGGATGGTGGCTAGTAGTGGAATCCAGGACGCGCGTTTCGTCCCATTTGGGACTTATCAGCTGAATGTACCTGCCTCTCAGAGTTAATGTTCACTCAGACACTCGAACCCAGTATCGTTCGTTTGAAACGCCATCAGATTGTCTACTTAGATACTGAGTCCTGATATCCACTTGTATGTGCAATCAAAAATTTTAAATTCACTCAGTATTGTTTGTTTGAATCTTATCACTGATATTTAGGATTGCGACCGATCAGTTTTTAATTGGCATATATGCATACTGTGTATATTGACTTAAGTCACAAGCACTATAAGCATATATAACATTATCATCAATAATTTTACCATAGTCCCCGTCTTGAAGGTAAGTCGCACATTTTCGTTATTGTTCTATCGTTGTATTATTTAAATGAACACAAATATGAGTGTACATTTGGTTGTCTATAAAACACATTCATACATACTAAATGCACACATAATCTGTTGATTTAAACAACACTAATTCCTCAGCGTTTCTATTGATCAGTGAAATGCTTCCTCTACTAACAGTACACCGATTTCAAAATATATAAAATGTAATGTTCATTTTTAACTTACATAAAAAGTGATTTTAATAAACTGTTGAATGAATTTATTTTATTTTTATTATTTAATTGTGATTTTATTGAATAATCTGGAAAATAAGTAAATCGTGTAGTTATTGTTGCACTGTTAATCAGCGTTATTTGTCCATGTGTTTCTTGAACGTGGGATAGTGTTTTGTTTACACGATACAGTAAGGAATACATTAAACCGCGTAAAGTTGAATCGCCCAAGAAAAGAAGCTAAAACAAAATAGTCTATTTAAATGTTTCTTTTTTTAGAAATCAAGGGTAATAAAATATGTTCAGATTTCTTAAACTCTGATCAATATCATGAAAAAAGGTTTGAATCATTTCAACCTAGTGAATACTTATACAACTTAAATATTTATTTAAGAAAAGTAACCTTTTTTGGGTTAAAACAATTAAATTAGAAAAGTTAAGTAGTATTCCATAAACAAAGTACTTAACATTTTCAACAAAGCAAGTAGCTATGCATTATGTATATTTTGATGAGGGTTAGGTGTTAAACATAAAACTTTAGGCACTCTCGATTTTGTGTTTGCTAGTTATCAGTTTTCGAATATTGATGACTCAATGCTCATGATTATCGAGATGTATTTGAATTCATGTGTCGAAATAAGGCGACCTCTGAATTAACCTTAAAGGTTTTTCAACGTTTTTCAGAGAATCAGACAAAAGCAAATATGAATGAACGATTTTTAATATATATCTTTATTTTTACATTATACAAGACGTTTTCTAGATTGGCTGTGAAATATTTTGTATCTATCTAAAAACATTCGATAAAGATACTCATCCAGATGACTTCATTAGCTTACATACTCGAAACTCTTTGTCTCGTTGCAAATAGTTTTTTAACTAAACTGAAATGTCTTTCATGTTTATAGTGCGTACTGTTGTAGTGACAATTAAAGTTCAAATCGAAATTAATCACCAAATATTTATTTAACCCAATGAACTTCTTCAAGTATATTTGTAGAATAGTCTACGTAGGTCTTTCTGGTTCTTATTGCCAAGTGCATTGTAAGGAGTATTCACTTGATTTTCTTCAACTTTCTATGGGAAGAAAATCTTTTCTCCCTTTTCATAGTCTTTAATGCATATCATAATCAGGTGTTACTTTATCTCGTAATCCTCTCCATTCTTTCACAATTACTCGTCATATGCGATCACTGACGAATGAGTTCTTTAACAGTTAAACTTTTTATAGAAAGCTCATTACTGTTTCTTCATTAAAATGTAGGGAATAATTCTTATCTTAGCTCTATATATATGAGATAAATTCAAAGTGACTTACACGTTCCTGACTTCTTCGGAACTATAATTACACAAACACAACAGAGCTTTTTAGTCATATAACCATTTGTTAACGTGTATGATATGGTTATTAATTTTAATGTTAATGACCTTCCACTGTAAATAATTAGAACTGAGATGATCGGTCCCTGTTGTTATATAAATTGTCTGAATAAAAATATTAGGAATCGTAGTTAAACAATTAATGCAACAGCAGAAACTGACCAATTTAACCGTAAAATATCAACGGTAAAAATATCCAATAGACTACAAAATAAGAATTTACCGCCATAGGAAATTAAAAATACATAAACGAGATCATGAACCGGTCAATGTTTGACCACCATTGAAAACATTGGAGCACTGGATGGTTTAAAAATCCCCATAGAGTATTCAGAAATGAAGAATATTTGAGCAAACAATTCTTTTCAATAACTTCATCGTCAGGCTCTTTAGTTAGAAGTCCATAAATATGATATTTTACAAAAGCTAAACTAAAGGCATAATATCAAAATAGAAGAAGTTTTCTCTGTTTTATATCAAGTTCCAAAGAATCTACCTCAAGGAGCTAAATTACGGTCACTCTACATAGCCGCACCTATCTGGATCAACTTCAGAAAACCGAACTCATGTATCCAGAAAAAGTATGTCTAGCCTTCACTTTTACCTTGGTCTACGACTGGATAACTGAATATTATAAAACATTTAGCCCCTTCCATTTTTTTATTACATCCATCTTTCCCAATTCAAATGAATTCTCTTTTATCGTAATTACCTTGATAACAACCATCTTATTACATATTATTCTAACACAACGGTATTATTATTATTACGATTGGTATTATCATTATTAGCTCGATTAATGAGATGAAATTCAGCGAGACTATAATTTATGGTATAGGGTAAAAGGTCTCAGATTTTAGCGCGAAATCCACTCATCCATTTGGCCAAATAAAGTTTCGGCATTATAGCTGATTTCAGTTCGTGACGAAAACCTTAAATTTAATTTCTAACCTTAACCATCAACTGTAAATTATAATTTTAATTCCCCACACAGGTTTATAACCCTCATTTGGTCCTAGTTAATAGGTGGACACTCTCAAGGTCAGCCTAGAGACGCTTAAAGGTCATCCATAAATTATAGCCTCACCTGAAATTCTTTTACTATGTATTTTATTCACACGATTTTTTCATTTTCATTTTTGCTATATTATCATTACACTGATTGCAACTTAACCCTTTAATAGTTGAATTCATGAGTCGATTAAAGCTAGACCATCATGGAAAATCTGGAAGCACTGAACAACCGTTTGATCCCAGTATGGGACTCGTCAAAAGTGTGCATCAAACTCGCATACGGGATTGTTGGAATCCAAAAGCTTCAGTCTCGCGAGCGAACGTTTAAACTCTAGTCCACTCGGTCGGCATCCAACGCTAATAATGTCTAACCTGATACTTTACTCCAAATCATACTGACCTTTATTAAATGACCTTTCGAGTTTACAAATAACACAATTTTGAAGTATATATGTCGTAACAGATACGAACACAGATCATTTTCAACATATAGCATTCTCAAATTTATTAATACAAACCTTATTTTGGCCTTTGTAAAATATCATTTTTATGGACTTCTTACTGAATAGCCTGACGATGAAGTTATTGAAAACAGTTGTTCGCTCAAATATTTTTCATATTTGTCTCAATGATCAATTTCTGTTATGTTTGTGTTTTCCATCTGACATGTTGACCTACGCTGCACAAAAGGTTTGACAATGGACATTTAATGATAACTGTTCACTGAAACGTACACTCATGTATGCAACACACCAACTAAACGAGAGGGGAAATGCCCATAAATGTTAGATACGATATACTCGTCCAGGCCTAAAGACGTTACAATTAAACCTCGATTTAAGTTCTTAATACCTAAACTTGTTAATCCCAAATACAATAAAGATATTGATAAGATGATCAGTTGTACTCCACCAGAAATACTTGATCCTAAGAATCAACACTAAGAAGGACGGAGAAGTACAAGTCTCATCTAGTTTTTCCTGTTAACTATAATCACAAACATCTATATACCGGTTGACTTTAGAGACCAACTGTCGCACACATTTAGAGCTTTGAGATTATAAGTATGGAGGGATTTATAAAAAATTGTAGAGTCCTCTCAGTTGAGATTACGAACTGTTTCTAGTTAGATCAGCGATGAGAACCTAAGAGCATTAGACGGAATTTTCGCCCTAATATGGGATTCCTCAGCTCCATATATCCACAGCCCGACTAAGAGGGATAGACTTCGGAAGGTTCTCACGCGAACTCTTCACCTTTAGAATACTGAGCAGGGATCAATTGGTGTATTTACTTAACATCGTGACGGTCTTACATTGCTTGAAGTAGATTACTCTCTCACACCCTACATGGTTAAACGCAACTGGAAACAGCCTCTAATAAGAACTTTAGGAGTTGCTTCCTGATGCTAGTTATTAGTGAACACATGGTTATTATTATAAAGGTATACGGAGATCTTTGAATTTTCATAGTTTTAATCACGAACTGATCTTAAATAGACTATCTCAAGCGAGATCAATCATCCTGAGTCCAATCCCTTGGGGTGTGGCAATAAATACCCATTGATGAGGTTTTATACTGGAATGAAGCATCGGTCCAGTATTTCCTATTTTTAGGTAGTGGTCAGTTAGTGAGTCAAATTATTAAATTACATTTAACTCGTTGCCAAATATAAGCTATGACAGTAACATCTACATGGTATGATTTATAATCGCCATCATCATTATCGTCATCACAAGTTACATAATGCGAATGACAGATAGGATCTCAAATCGCTATTATTGTTGCTATGCAATGGACGTGAAATAGAAACAGTTTTCTCTGAAATGTTTTCGTTGTTAATTTTTTACACGCACATATGTAAAATTCAATATAACCGCTTTTTATGATAATAAATCAATCATAAATTCACACTGATGATAGACGGAAATGTAAAACTAAACTACATTTTAAAAAATTCTGACAAAACTACATGTAACTATTAAACACAGAGTTTCAAACTGGTTTGTGATATGTAATAAATCGAATCATACAATTTAAGTGACTTATTGAACAGCATATTTTGTTCATTCTTAGGCATCAAGTGTATACTGATGTTGTTGATCAGTCGGTGAACAATGCAAGATAACTTGGGGTTGTATACTAAAATTCCTTTTCAGGTTCCTCAAGAAATACCCTTCCTTAGTGTGGGCAGCCGGGAAGTGATATCAGCTCTCATACCCGTAACAACACACGAGACCAAGTTGGTCACATTCAAATCTCTCCTACATCTTCTAATGCCTTTTTTTATCTCCCCGACTAACCCTTCTCATATCCTTTTATCACTTAGCACCGCTAGGATAAACGATTCGAGTACGCGGAACGCTATTCCTGGTCTCCTGAAACCACGCTCTAAACTACATGTAGGAGCTTTTAACGTCTGAACACTGTGACAAATAAGACAACAGGCTTCCTTAGCTAGGACTTTAGAATCCCGCGCCATCGATGTGTGCTGCGTCTCCGAAACGCGCATACAGGATCCGAGTAACAACATTCATCTGACCTCACCATGCCAAAATAAAGAACCGGCTCGATTCACACTTCGTGTATCTGGAAGCGCTGATTCTGCTTCCCGTGACCTCACCGGCGTAGGTATATCATTGAGTCCTAGGGCAGAACTAGCTCTCTTAGACTGGATCCCAGTAGACAATCGTTTGTACGCTGTCCGACTAAACGGAACAACAAGGACTCAGAAAGATAGGGACACGCGTCGTTGCCTCTGCCTATTCTCCTACTGACTGCAGCTCAGATGATATAAAAGATGACGTTCTCCGAAAATCTGGGTGCTCTGATCTAGTAACAGTGGCCGGTGACTTTATTGCTCAAGTAGGTAAACTAAGCGATAGGGAAAGACACGTGGATGGATCTTATAGTGTCGTGGCTCAAAAACAGATAATGGGGACCTTCTGTTGCAGCTATGTTCAGATAACCGCCTTTTTCTTGCAAATAATAACTTTAAGCATAAGGAAAAACATCTTTTAACGTGGAGGCCCCCTAATTCGTCCCAACGTTGGACCCAAATAGATCAGATCGCTATCAGCCACCGATGGAGGGGCTCGATAGAAGACTGTCTCTCATTCTGGAGCACATGCTTAGATTCAGATCGTGCTCTAGTACGAGCGCGTAACTTTCTGCGTCTTACTGGACTTAGGAAAGACGCTGTAAGTAAACCTCTTAGGGCCCTACTTAATGATAGTCAAGTTAAGAGTATATTTTAGGAACAACTAGGAAAACAGTTAGACAGCCATGTATGTGATGCCCACCCCGAGGCAGCATGGAATGATATCCGAAAAGCTGTGAAAACAGCAGTGATATCTGCTAGTACGGTAAACAGTAAGGTTAGGGAGCATCATTGGATCTCAGCAGCATCTACCGCACTGATAGATGCTCGAAAACTCATTCCATCTGGATCTGAACATAACGAAGAGCGGAGTCAGCTTAAGCGCAAGCTGACAAGAAGCCTACTCAATGATCGCGAACAGTGGTGGGTAATGAAAGTAAGAGAGATGAAAAAGGCAGCGACAATAGGTAATAACAGACAATTGTTCAGACTCGTTAGGGAAATCGGTATTAGGAACTCGACCGTTAGCAAAACAATCTCAGAGAAAGATGGACATATTATACATTCTCAATCCAGGAGATTGGATCGATGGGCAGAACACTTTAGGGATCAGTTCAACTGGCCTTCGGACACACTTCGGTTTCCCACGATCTCCAGTAAACCTGAATGGCAAGTTAATATAGGTCCTCCGACTCTTTATGAAGTTGAAAAAGCTATAAGAAATCTGAAGAGAGGGAGAGCAGCAGGCCCTGACAGGTTCACTCTTGAGATTTTTAAGGATGGTGGTTCAGTATTAGCAGTTAGATTAACTGAGGTCTTAGGTAGAATTTGGGAACTGGACGTAATCCCATCTGACTGGTCTCAATCACTGATTGTGCCAGTCTATAAGAAAGGACAAAAGTCCTCTTGTGACAATCACACAGGAATCAGTTTGACTAATATAGTGTCTAAAATATTAGCTTCAATAATACTTCGACGCCTAACCAAAACTCGTGAAGAGCAGACTAGAAAAAATCAGACTGGTTTTCGACCTGGTTGTATAGACCAGATATTCACACTACGTCAGGTTCTAGAACACAGACACACGTCCAGGCGCCCCACAATGGTAGTATTTCTCGACCTTAAGGCGGCGTTCGACTCTGTTGATCGTAAGGTTCTATGGCAGTGTTTGTCACTGAAAGGAGTACCAAAGAAGTACATTAACCTTATACAGTCTCTCTACTCGAACACAACTGGTAGAATGAGAGCTTATGGCGAACTGTCATCAGAATTGATTACCTCAAGTGGTGTTCGTCAGGGCTGCCCACTCTCCATTCGTGTTTAACTTTGTCATTGACGTACTTTTAGAGATAACACTTTCCTCATCTAAATTTACAGGAGTTGAACTTCTACCGGGAGGTTCACTTGTTGACTTAGAATATGCTGATGACATAGTTTTATTTGGCGAAGACGCTGACAAAATGCAGAGTCTTCTGACCACTCTAAGCAACAATGCAAGCATGTTCGGGATGCGGTTCTCCCCTCGAAATGCAAAATGTTGCTTCAGGATTGGGTGGCATTGACACTCGAACTAATGATAGAGATTGAAGTAATTGAGCGTGTCGACCGCTTCACTTATCTTGGAAGTCTCATCAGCCCTTATGGTCTGGTGTGTGACGAAATCTCAGCACGGATACAGAAGGCTCGACTAGCTTTTGTCAACTTGCGTCATTTATGGCGTAGGCGAGATATCTGTCTATCGACCGAAGGACGTGTTTACTGCGCAGCAGTTCGTTCCGTCCTACTTTATGGCAGTAAAACGTGGCCGGTAAGAGTAGAGGATATTCGTAGGTTAGTAGTATTAGTAGTATTCGATCATAGGTGTCTTCGAAACATTGCTCGTATATCTTGGGACCATCAAGTAAGTAACACAGTTGTTAGGAAACGGGTACTAGGTAAGGATGGCAAATCAATTGATGAAGTTGTGAAACTTCATCAGTTGAGATGGCTGGGACACGTGTTACATATGCCCAACGACCGACTACTTCGACGTGCCATGTTCAGTGGTATAGGAGTAGGTTGGAAGAAAGCTAGGGGTGGCCAGACCAAAACATGGCACAAGTCCATGAAGTCACTGACAAGTGGTCTGAGTCATGTTGGTAGGTGTAGAGTCCCTGGTTGGGGACCGCGAGATGATAGCAACCGATGGTTAGAGACCTTGAATGTCATGGCTCAAAATCGTTTGCAATGGCGCAGGTGCATCCACTCTTTGTGTTCTCCCAAATTCTAATCTTCAGGATTCTTTATGTCCCTTTTTTTCCTCTTCCCAAATTTATTTCACTGGATTATACTCTTTAAATAACATCTCCAAACCCTAATCTTCCCGATTACTGCTTATACTCTTATTACCTCTACCACTACGGGATTTGAATCGACCACTGCATCTCTGTGTTAGTGTGGTGTAGCAACTCGAACTAATGTATGTACGTACGAAGTTCTACGTTGTTACTGACTGACTGACTGACTGACTCATTTGAAACGCATACGGAAACTGTAGGGAGCGATTTTATTATAAAGATTGAAGCTTTCCTTCGTGAACTTCGTAGCTATAAGTATGATCATGTTGTTATTTCAGACACATTGAATTCAATCGGTCACTGCAACTCCGAATTGAATTCTACCAATCTGACTCTTAATGTGGTCACTAAACATGGTAGGGGCAAATACCACAAAGGATATGACAGGATGATATTGAATTATCGATCAGTTATCTTCAGTTTAAATATTTTATTCCAAATGAAAAATTATTAGTGTAATCTAAGTTGAATTCGCGAATCAACTGAAGTTAGGATTACAATCCTTT
This sequence comes from Schistosoma margrebowiei, assembly GCA_944470205.2. Classification (NCBI taxonomy): domain Eukaryota; kingdom Metazoa; phylum Platyhelminthes; class Trematoda; order Strigeidida; family Schistosomatidae; genus Schistosoma; species Schistosoma margrebowiei. Next base: position 16,585,228 of record OX104026.1, on the reverse strand, counting down.
GGATACCAACTGAGAGACCCAAAGATTTTGGGTCAGTTATCTGGTTGAGCCGTAACTGCCGGTGGCCGAGATACTCTATATTAGAACGAAACATGTATCTACTACTTCCTGGTTTTTAATGGTTGTCGATGTAAGACCACTTTGTGCAAACTATGAAACTAAGCTGAGATATTTTATTGAAAGTTGTTGCGTTTAGGAAAATGTTAATACGGTACGAGAAATTTCATTGACGTTTATATTCAACCAGACAAAATATATTAGTGTAGATACTTATGATGAGTTTACAAGTATGGTATACAGGTAATTTGTCCTTATCTTGTTGGAAAACGAAGTCTTAAAACAAAGGAATGATTTTGCAAACATTTAGCCCTGTTTTTAAAGAATTGGTAAGCACTTTATTCATCAGATCACAGAAAATGGTCTCCAATCTCAGTAAGAGTATACCACCAATCACCTAATAGTTACTAAGCTAGCGAAATGGAGTATTAATCAATCTCATTCTGAGAAAAATAATAAATGGATATCAAATATACTACTTACTACACGGTTTCTTACGTAGGTTGTTATTAGACTTTTATCATTTTGAATACTTCTTTTATTGTATAAACAGGGATAGATTGGATCATTAGGTTCGTACCATAATGCATTTGACCAGTCGCAGTTTGTTTCATTTGATGTATGATTACAACTCTTACAAGGGATAAACCACGCAGAATGTATAATCTGCAATCCTATAAATTGAAAAAAAGCAATAAGAAGTCAATTAAGGCAAGATGTGAACATCGTCGTATGTGGATTAGTATAATGTACTTACTTATTTGAAGTGCAATTGGTGGAAAGACCGGTATAAATTGTGTGCAATATATGTTTACTCATGACTAGAATTGATTTGTATAAGCACTGTAACCGGAATATTGGAGTTAAAAGTTGTAAATAACACTAAGAAAAGAGAAGTGAATCATAAATTTTGACAGTCAGATTTACAAGAGGTGCAGTCACCAAATTATTCCAATTATTTCTACATAATAAAGATACTTTCCTCGTTATATGTTACATATTTTAACAAAATGTTTCTTCCATATTTTCTATTAAATTAATCATATAATTTTGCTGATGCCTGTGTATGCTAAGATTTCAGTTTTGGATGGGAAGTGAAATTCACTAAGATATACATCCTTGTCAGTGATAGGCATATATATGAGGAAAACGGGAAACTTGAAATCTACTGATTATTTGTTTTAAACGTCAACCATTAACACTAATAGTAAAACTAAACAGTGCTATCGAACAAGTCGAGATTTTAATTAACACTTAACTAATGGGTGGTTCTATATACGATAATAATATTATGAAGTACCTAAGTTGTATAAAATTGATAAGAACGGTTCCACTCTTTTGACGATGAGTAAGTGTGGTTCAGTATGACAGAACAAATATCCTGCTCAATGATTATTGTTTTAGTACCATTCTAATTCCGAATGTGAACCAATAGGAACCGGCTTTCTTTTTCAAAATAAATTTATAAGAGGCCTGTCGGGTTAGTATTGTAATGGATATTAGCCACCCTTATTATGTACTGATAGTGTAACGGACGAAATAATTTTCATATAAGACGCTCCTGAAGTCAGTCACTAGTGAGCAGGTGATTATTATTATCAGAATGGGTTTTGTGGAGATTTTAGAAATTTCAGGAGATACTTCTGGAGTTCTAGTGAGAAGTCGTTACCAGTGGAGTTCAACCAGGTCTGTTGTGAGATAGTAATTCACTGAGGACAATGGTGTACGGTAGCGCAACTTCGTGGATTGGTTGAAGTTAGACATTAACACCGTTGGATGCCGGCTCAGTGGTCTAGTGGTTAAGTGCTCGCGCGCGAAGCCAGTAGGTCCTGGGTTCGAGCCCCGGGTGGTGCGGGGTCGTGGATGCGCACTGCTGAGGAGTCCCATACTAGGACGAAACGGCCGTCCAGTGCTTCCAGGTTTTCAATGGTGGTCTAGCTTCAACTGACTCATGATTTCTATCTGTGAAATTTCTAAAATCTCCACAAAACCCATTCTGATAATATTATCTCATAACTTTATTTTCTCAATTTTTCAATTGAGTTATAAAATAGTAGGAAAGCCTCAAATAATCTATTGTTAAAATATTTATGAATTTAGATAGAAATTAGGCCACATTCGATTCCATTGTAAAGGTTAGAATCTTTGCATTACTGGTCTTAAAAACTAAACAATTTTAGTTTACGTTAGTATATTTGCATATTAAACTGAAATTAAATGAGTGAGTATCGAATTGAAAATTCTCTGATATAGACACGATGGACTTATTTAGATTTCATTATTTTTCCAGCGGAAAAGTCTGTGTAGGTGGTAATACGTGATAGTGGTGTAATGTGGTTTCAATATTTTTGTTACTTATCTCGTATCCTGCGAAGGAAGTTTTCCCAAAGTTAAAAATGTTTGCCTATATGACAAATGAAAGTTATGTTAGAAAATTACAAAATCTACAGAAATATTAATTTATTTCTATTTGTATATTCCTAAACACTTTTACACACTATTGAAATGTGCCAAAACGAATTCCTTTAAAACGATTGACTGAATTATCCAGTCACTAAAACGTATTATTATTCAACTAAAAATTGTCCACGTGGACATGTTACATGTTTCGTATTATATTTTAAAAATAGTTAATTATCTTAGTCAAGTTCATACACAACACAAATATAGATTACTGCAATCTACAAAACGTTCATGCTATAATATTTTCATAATTGAACTGTGTCAACGAAGCAGTAAAATAGTTAGTAGCATAAGATACTCATCTGATTTCGACCTAATTTTATGTCATAATCAAATAATTACTCAGTTATTATAAAATTTGTAATTTTATAGATGGAGTTCAATCACCACTATAAAATTAGACAAATAAAACATTAGTCATTACCCGATGATTAATCAATTGTAAGAATCTCAATCCTACATGAAGTCGGTGGAGACCTAACTAGCCCAATGTTAAAAATTCACACTGTAAGGATGCATGACGCGAATTCAAATTTCACAATTAGCATCGGTTCCTTCAAGCTAACAGATTGAACTTGTTGTCGTGTATCGAACAACATGAACCCTAGGTTCAGAGTATCTTGCCGACTGCCTCCAACGATTTAGCAATAAAATTTGTTATGATCCAAATATGTTTATTTGCTTTAGAAGTGTTTCGGATCATTTTCTAAAATGGAACTAAAGTATGTGATGATATTTGAGAATTATTTGTGAAAAAACGAATAACTAAGTAAATCATTTGTCACGGAGTGCTTACAATAATAGTTTCCACTTGATTACCATGGTCAGTTGAATAAAAAGAATATGGTTTGTTAGTAGAGTGAATCAAATTGCAGTGTACATTAGAGACATTTTAGAGTACATACGAAGTAAGTCTCTTAAAATAAACATTTTGAAGCAGAAAAACTTCGAGAAAGTTTGAAATATATGGTTTTACTATCAAAAATTAGTCATTATATTCTTCATTCAATTCACAAAATATATGCATTTTAATATATTCGAAATTTTTTGCCAACCAATTTACCAATGAATATTGAAGATTTATTCCATCACAAAATAATAATTGTTTTAAATTGTATTAAATGGTTTTTCAGCTCTATAATGGGATCTGATTTCTAGTTCTATTGAAGAACTCACAGAACAGAATTCAGTTGATTTATGACTGTACAACTAACAAAATATCAACTTATTTTCAGCCATGAAACTGAATAACATTATATTTTCATTTGAAACATTAAAATAAAAAGTTTCGTGTTAAAGAATGACACAAAGAACTACTAAGGCCCGAAATTCATTGAACAGATGTTTTGTACTAGCTTGAGACTCCTTATCAACTCAGATCCACGTCCTCACTGGAAATAGAAATACTGTGATATGTAGTACATATGTTGACAGACATATGTGGTGTGTAACACCAATCGGTAGTGAAGAACCTGGCAGCAGAAGGCTAAGAAAATCGAATTGAAGGGAACAGTAGGGCGAATAGAAGGGAATTGCGACTTGGAAGAATCATACAGAATGTGAAGGACAATTGATGAAAATTTGCAAATGAGGTGTTCAATGTGTGGTTTACATATTTTACTAAGATATTCTGTAAATTTCCAGTAAACAGTAGATTGGTCGTCCTCAATTCACATCTCGTTCATTACAATATGGTCTCTTAGACCATTGACAACATTCATCAATTTACTTCCCTAGCTTTGATCACCTTGTAATATTGTACAACCATAAGTCATTATCTTTGGTGTACAACTGTCCTTCACTTAGTTTGTCTCAATTCCACTAGTCACTAATGAGGATCAGTAGATGAGATTGTGAAGATTGTTTTAAATGAATCATGTTTTTTTTGCGTTAACTGTTAAGCACATGAGTATGTCGTTTAGTTACATGTAACGTCTCATGTTTTGATGATCAATGATCCTATCATATGAAATCCGTTGGTTATCTGCTTATGATTCATGACCTCAATAACATCCAACAATCTTCACAAACCTCTACAAAATATCACAAATTGATTGTAGTTGGACACATCCGTCATCAAACGCTAGTCCAGTGGTTTAAAGTTAATCCCTTGCTGTGGAACATGAAGTTATTGGCTATGACTCCTGATGGAGCTGTGGGTGCGCACAAGGAGAAAGTCCCATATTCGGAGGGGTCGGTTTTCCAGTACTCACTGGATTTCAATGATTGTCTAACATAAGTCGATTCGCCATCTCCTTAACATGAAACATAGTTCGATGTGGTTATTGGTATAAGCTGCAGAGGAATGGCCTGTTGAGACTAAATATTTGTTCGTGGGTGTTTAATGATGTTGGTTAGCAAAGATAGTTTAAAACGTCTTACATTAATGCCTAATTTATTTGAGATGCATAAAATAAATATAATATAATAATCCACTTATCAAGCGCCTGTAATTCGTACTCGTCTTTGGGACATACGTTTAGTGTAAGATGAAGTAATACTACTTGGTTACACAGATCGACGTAGATGAAGTGGTGTTCTAGTTGGCTAACAACAAGTACCTTAACAACTAATCCGCTGCCCAACGTTAATACTTAGACTTACTTTAAGTACGCAAGCTATCTATCCGATAACTATATGGTAAACGTACATGGAGTAGGATTAGTAGAGTAATTTTTGAGTGTTTTAATGTTAATAGAAGAGAAACACAACGAAGTAGTCCATGTATAAAAATGTAGGTAGGTTACTCGACGTAAAGTATTTATTGATAAATTGACAAGTTATTCTCCAGTTTTGCAATCAGTTGCACCTTTCTGTTCCCTCATTACTACCACACTACCTTACACCAATCTCTTCGTTATTGTTCTCTTTTTTTGCGCTCCTTAGCTTTTTTTCCTATCTCCCTTCGAATTCTCATTGTTTTGTGTGGCGCATATATATTGGCGCTCTCTTGTACCAATATTCAGGTGTTCAAATAAATAAATAAATAAATAAATAAAATTTGCAATCAGATTATTTTTCTATTAAATACATTCTGTTTAACCAGGCTGTTATAAGAATAAAATATCATTCAATAATCGAGTAAATAATATTGTAATGATCTAAAACGAATTATTAATTAGAAATCTAAATGGTTAGATACACCGAACGAATCACACTTGATGTCGAAGCCCTAGAAGAGCTTGAAACTTACAATTACCTGGACAGCATCGCCGATGAACGACGAAGATCTGATGCAGATGTGAAGGGAAGGGCCTCTTTCCTACATGGAACTCAAAACAACTGTCAACCAATATCGTGGTGAGAATATTTAATGCGAAAGTAAAGACAGTTCTATCATACCGAGCTGAAACTTGGAGAACTACTACAAACATCATCAAGAATTTACAAGTATTTATAAACAGTTGTCTACGTAAGATATTCAATATCCATTGACCGGCTACCATGGGAGAGAACAAACCAACTTCGATTTGAAAAGGAAATTAAGTAAGACATTGGAAGTGGATAAGACACACATTGAGGAAATCATCAAACTGCATTTCAAGGCAAGCGCTAACTTAGAATCCCGAAGGGGGATGGAAAAAAGGAAGGCCAAAGAACACACTGCGTCGAGAATTGGATGCAGATATGAAAAGGATGAATTGCAACTGGAAATAAGTGGAAAGAATTGGGGAGGACAGGGTTGGATGGAGGTTTCTGGTGAGTGGCCTATGCTCCCCGACGAGGGGCAACAGGCGAAAATAATTAAGTAACGTGTATTTGTGGTAGACTTTGCAATTATTAAAGCACTTTAGCTTTAAAGGAAATATCCACATAACTGATAGTGTATTAGTGATATATGTTAAAGTTATATATTAACTATTACTTAGATATGAGACCTTACTTTAATGTTTAGATGAAATTTCAATTTGATGGACGATATTCGGATCATATATCTTTTGTTAACGTAAAGTATTATATTGTTGACTTGTAATTAGTAGTAGAATATGTATTTTTCCAAACAATAAACCAGGAGATTATTTGTAAATACTTGCTCAATTTATACCAGTAATAAAGCAGAGTCGTTTACTTGTGAGCGGAAAATTTTTTAGTTTGTACTTAAACGTACAGTGTTAACTTTTAAAACACCAGTTTCATACCACACCAACTTCACTTTTATCTTCAAAAGAAAAGTTTTGAACATTTCAGTTAAGTCAGTGAGTCTTTTACATGAAATAAATTTAATGTTAGTTGGAGAAACAATTTTTCTCTCATTATATTATTTATTCAAGCCTATTCGGCTATTTTTAGTCATGGAATATTCATTCACCACATACAAATGGCGCAAGTTTATTAAAATGGTTGTTATTGTTCAGAATCATCTACTTTCAAATTTTAGTACGTCGGTTAGTTTCAAAACTTTTTGATATTTGAACTATTTAATAAAAGAAGTGTTAGCACCAGACATTATCTCTCCATTATGAGTAATCACTGCAAATATAGGTATGTCACAAAAAGATAGATGGTCTAAAGTAAACTAACAAGTGTAATCCGAATCCACACCTACGCTAATACTACTTTTAGCCGAAAAATGCAATTACAAATAAAGTGAGTTATAAGTATAATTATTATTTTGTTAGTAAAACCTCATGTGGAAATGGGTTTATTTATTTGTTGTGATCAGATCAGTTAACCATTATCTGAATGGATGTGAACATTCCACCACTATGAAATTTCACATAGAAAAACTCACATTTTGCATCTGTTGCATCATGCATGGATTTCACACTTTGTTATTAAAAAACTTAAACTTACTTTTGCATTGTTCTTTTTAAAAGAAAAAAACTTTTGGTTAAGAGTTAATTGTTTAATCTTATGTGTAGTATTATTCAAATATTGAGCTATTGTCAATGAGAGGATTTGATAGTTCGTTTTATTTCGACGTTCATTTGAGAAATCTTTCCACTTAGATGTGATAAAGAATATCATTCATTATGTAGGTTTAGACAGAACGAACAATCAGAAATTGTGTTTCACCATGAACATATTCTGTCTGTCCATCAACTAATAATACACAAGTATTTCACGTACATTTATAAACAGAATATTAAGTTATAATAAGCAGTAAATAATTCACGTGGTCAGAAGAACATTTTTATTTCTAAAGCCAAATATCATATTTATTCATTTTAGGACTCAAAATGTTGATCAATGTAGTGAACTTATTGTTTGTGTTGTGAAATAACCATTTGAATATTAAATGAACTATCTGAAGGTTGAGCTGATAATGTCGTTCAGAAGAACGACGAAAGCTCCACGACCAAACCATCCAGTTCAGAAAACAAAACTCCATCAAAATCATCCATTTGAGCTACACATCTTCTCCACCATATCAGAACTATCTGTTACTTTGGAGAATTCGAAATATATTTAATTAAAATCTCGATCGAATATTTGTTTGATGCTCATGCTTTACAGTTGTGCTAGAGTTGCTGAAATGAGAAGTTCTGAAAACGTCATGGAACGTAATGTGTCCTTAAATATTATTAGTTATTACATCTGGATGGAACGACCAGGAAGAAATTTTCTCTTTTATGACTTATAGTAAACAAAGAAGACCAATTTACTGCTAAACGCATAACTACACTGGCTTAATAAAATATTTAAATCATACATTAAGTACTTCATTTGCACATCTTCCATCAGTTGTCCTCTACCTGCTTCATGACTCCTTCAATTTTGCTTTTATTATAGTTTCTCTCTGTTTTTCTTTTTGTTCTCTTCAGTTCGAACTTCTCAAACTCTTGCTGCCAGACATTCGATCTCTGACTGGTATTACATACACTTATATCTGTCGACATAAGTAGTATACACCACGCTCGTCCCCCCTCTTTAAATGACCGCTCTTGCAGTTGTTCTGCTCGCCATGCCACCTTCTTCTTTGCTACAGTCTGTGCCACTCTCCCTGCCAAAATACTGACCCCTGACCTCCGTAGCAATGGTGACCTGCCGGCCATCTACACACGATGTCCGCCCAGCGACCGGGATGCGGACAGCGACTGCTGTGCCTAACGCCGCTCCGACAGGATACTCTATTCGACGTCTCCTTCCTTCGCCGGGTGAGCCAACTAACTGCTCCTCTTCCGGCCCTTCAACGACGTCCGCAGAACTGTACCTTATCCGCCTCCGTTCGACAGCGATACTAGATGTCAGTCACAACTCTGATAATCAATAACATCAGATTTAATACCAATGGAAACAATAGATCTTTCAAGATTTCAGACACCATTCTACGATTTCTTGGACGTAATTCGATCAGCGTTAAGGAGTAGACAAACATGGTCTTGGTAATTCTTAGGGGTTGGTCTATGTGTTTTGGATCTACAGCTGTCAAAAGTATGAGCAAAAATAAACTATTGATTGATGGGAGAATGGTTAGTTACACCAAGTCATATTCGCGGTTATCAGAAGAAATTAATGAGTTAAATATTCATCTTTCTGAAATATGGTTCAGTATCAAATGAAATCTGAAATTTCAATGAGACTATATTTGTTTATATAACCGATGAAAATGTTAAACATTCTTACCTTTGCCGTTCTTATTTCGGGAAGGTGAACAGTTTCCATCAGAGAGTGTTTCAATAAACGACTGAAACAACGACCAACCACCTGATTCATTCCATCCACTTATTAATGGATAATCTTCCGGTCTAAATATATTGCCAACGTCTTGTAATCCACATGGTCTAGATCTGTCTATCCAATGAAGACAGTTCTTGAAAACAAACGGTGGAAAAGGAGTTGAAAAGTTTATATGAATTTAAAATCGAAAAAATATTACAATTCACTATATTAAATACTGAATAAAAGTTTACATGAAACTCAGTTGTAGGGTAAATCAGTGGTCATAGCGTTTAGCTTTCTGTAAGTTACAGGATTGAAATTCAGTCCATGATCTTCAGTGAAGGAGCTAAGGTGGTTCAATTTCTAATGTCATTCATAAGAAGGAACTGTAGTGTCGGTTATTATGTTAAGCCCATAACCTTATTTTAGCTTTCGGACAAACCAATCTATTCATTCTACTTGAGTCACATTCTGACCTTGTTATTTATTTACTTATCAGTCTTGACTGATTTTATATGAGCGCGTAGGTGTGTATACAATTCTTATCCCATTACTCATCACATGTCTGTAACTTTTGTGTAACTATAAACGTTGATTAACACTTGATTAAATGGGAGTTGGCTTACCACCAGCCACCTCCACTCTGCGTCGTTTCTCTTCTCTCTATTCCATTTGCTTTATATACAAAATATATATATTCACAAGTCCATTCTCGTTATCTGACTTTTTTGATTCCGTTATTGACTAACGCGATTTAAGTCGATGATTATATACGAGGATAGGCAATAACAATCATCCATACGATCTTCTTGGAGTCAGATCCACGGGCCACTAAAGTGGAGAGCCCTTCGATGAACATCGTTCGATCAAAATGACGATTAAATAACGGGCCTCCATAGAACATTCCTCTATTGCTGGTAAATGAGTTGTTAAATGAACTGGTTTAACCGTCTCTGATTTTTTTTACTCAATCTGGAATTCGTGATTAAATTTCAAAACCTTACTTACATAAGGCCGATTTCCTGTTAGCATTGAATTCGAAACAAAATATATCTTAGTTTTGCTATATTTAGTACCGTAAGAATGACAAAATTAGTACTGTTCTCAAACTGATATAAATTTAGAAAGTGATTAATATTAAGGAGCAGCACTGTATATTTGTTATAGGAATCCACTAACTGTTCAGACACAACTCGAAGTTACAATTCCACTTTAAAATGAATTCTCCACATTACTTTGTTTTATATATCCAGTTTTGCGGTAAAAAAAGTTATTAAATTGATGGTTACAAAGTAAATGACACAGTCTTTCATGTTTACCAGCTCTATAGATGAAAATTGTAAAAGAAATACTCTTCGGACTTTTCATTCAAGAATTTAGTATTCACTAATTTTAGATATCAGTTAGTCCGATCCGAGACTTACTCGGCACTTGCCAATATGTGTACCTGTAATCTTAAGGGAAATGAGGTTGTCTGTCGAATTTGAACTCGCGTTTAAAGACTGAGATATTATCAGTGGTCTGTTCGGCCTTTCACCGACCTCAAGAAGGATTGAGATGTTAGCAACTGATTATTTGCTGAGTAGTCACCAGTGTCAGCTCTGAGTCACATAGACTAGTGATCTCATTAAGGACTTATTGATAGAATTTGGCTAGAAACAAATGACTGAGAAAAAACATGAGACTGATCAGGACTCATTGATTAATCAATTATAGATATTCAGCAACTGTACAGAGTACGTTAATTCAGTCATAAAAATAATGATATCATTATCGTCCTGGCTCATGAGTTCAAGATGTTCTGTTAGGCAGAAAACTATTGTTCTTCGGATGAATGCACTCTTTTTTATAACGATTTTGCTAAACAAATGTTTATCAAATCATTTTCACAAATAAAATAAAGCCAACAGTTGTCAAATGGTAATTCTGATCAAATCAGTATTGTAATAATACATCCTTTCATGAATGTGTTAGTGTGTGAATGTGAGCCTGTGTGTGTATGTATTCATGCGATTGTAGTGAGATTAATAGAGGACCTGTTCAAAGACACAAGAATAATGTTAAAAGTAGAATATCATATTACTTGAAATGCTGTTGTTTAATGAACCTATAGAAGTACAAAGTTTCTTTTTGAATACAGACAAGAAGCGATAATAGTAAGAGTGCGTTTTAATGATTGATAATGTAATGAATTTATTACATTTAATTGATTTGTTAAATCAATTAATTTGTAATTATTTATAATTCTATGATCATGTGTTCTATTTTTTATGACGATTAGACATTTTGGCTGTGATTTATTACACATACTATGCAGAATATAATCGAAGAGAAAAAAACGCTGGTAGAATGTGATAAATATACTTTGGTAATCACCACATAAAAAATGGCATTAGCTGGAAAATTAAAACTTCCCAGAATTGAAGTGATTTAAGAACTGGATCCTGAGTCAATTTGATATCTTAACAAGACATGGTTAGAATCATTATATCTCATATTGAATACGTTTGAGTGGACCTGTTAAGTCGAATTTCAGAAGTCAACCTCTATCATCTTAGTAAATGTTCAACAGGATTTGTCAGAAATCAGATCACCTTAAACAGGACCACGGGCATTCGCATATCGACGTGAACATACTTCCTGTCCACTGAGGGAAATGTCACAACTACCAAATAATTTTAAATGGATTTGTTTAACATAATCCATCGTAGTGAAAATATCACCTAGTTTTTTTTAAACATATTTGAAGCTTCGGTTAGAATAAAAGTATGCTATTGCTGCTTAAATAGTCATGAAGTATTTGAAAAAGGAATCAGATTCGAACATTGTATTTTTCAATTCAAATGTCAACATGGTATCCACCAAGCTACACAATCCAGGTAGCCACTAACTTGTGCAGTGGTGTGAATTTTATTTGCAAGGGTTTAGTTTTTCTATTTATTCAGCTGATTAGTTCCAAGTAGGACAAAACACACTGTTATGACCTTGAATCGCTCTTTTTTCCAAAACCCCCGTCGCCAATTGTTATGACCTTGAGTATGTCTGCTTTTTGCTATCACGCGACCTATCTACCAATCCGGATACGACTTATACGAATCTTCACACTAGGCCAACCAATGACGTTCAACCGGTGTGGGCAGTCTAGCGTCCTTATTGGTCCTATGTCCTACAAGCCCTTCCACTTGAGTCCAGAACACAATACCAGCTTCGAATCAGAGCAGATCGTTTACTTCAAACATACTCGGTTTATATATCAAACAGACAGACCACAACACACCATAAATCAGAAAATAACATGTGTACACAAAGAAGCCAAAAAGTGGCTGTGAACGAGGGGGACAGTAATTAATAGACTGAACATAGTTTGAGAACCGTAAATCGTACAATAATAAATTATAGATCAAAATAAAGCTTATAATAAGAGGGATATAAATTTACATAATCTAATTATTCAATAGTTTTACGATCAGAATATTTATAGAATATTAGTCCATTAATAGTCTTCGGGAGTTACCTGTAATTTAATCTTCGCTCGGATATAACACCTCCCCCCTTTTTTTTGAAGATTCCAAGTTTAGATTCGGATTAAAAAAAGAATTATGTGTACCTTTGAATTCTCCTCCTCCTCGAAATAATGTTGGGTCCTTATGGCTCCAAATTATAACTAATAGGACTTTATTTAAACCATATTTCTCGTATTTACTGGAGAATCCACTAAAAATGACTAGATGATGATGAACGACCTTTGATCTGAGTTCATTATTTTCAAATTCATTACGAATCTCGTTAGCAGATAATGAGTCATTAAGAAAGTCGTCTAACAAAATTAAATTAGATTTTTGACCATCATTCGACTCAGCTGATATATTTCCATCATTGTTATGAGAAGTTCCATCAAAATTATATGCATTATTCTGAAAATCAATGTCTGGTACATTGTCGTTAGAAATCGGATAAATTGACTCAATACAAAGCTCTGTCTTCCGGTGATTTTGAGTGACATCTGGTACAATTGGGTTCATCGTGTTGCTCCAGTTATTTTCTGAATACCAGTCACCATAGCTTTCTCGACTAATAGCACGTGGACCACAATTTTGTTCGGGCTGAAGTTTATTTCCAGAGCTAGACAGTACCAGTAGTGTTTCATTTAATTCTGGACTCTGGGCTTCATCTACAGGATCTGGCTCCTGATCATTTGGTATCGTCACAACTTCATGTGCATTTAGCACAATATTTTCTTGCTCTGAGCTGGACACGTTACCAATATTACGTTCTCCTTCTGGTATAAAGGGATTTGAATCCTGCACAGGATATGCTTCTGAAATGTCCATTACTGCACCATTATCTGCATGATAAATAGATTTCTTATTTTCTGCTTGATTGCAAAGTCTGCCCAAAACTGTTTCAAATAGCTGTTGTTGCAAGGCCAACATCTTCTGCTGGTGCTGTAATATTAACCGCAACTGTTCTAAAGAAATCGACATATTTTTTTACTGCCAATAATATTAGCTCCAAAAATCACCGGCAATTATACAGCTAATTTATTTCCAAAATCTGAGTCACCACTCGTATTTTTTTTCTCCAAAATCCCCGTCGCCAATTGTTATGACCTTGAATCGCTCTTTTTTCCAAAACCCCCGTCGCCAATTGTTATGACCTTGAGTATGTCTGCTTTTTGCTATCACGCGACCTATCTACCAATCCGGATACGACTTATACGAATCTTCACACTAGGCCAACCAATGACGTTCAACCGGTGTGGGCAGTCTAGCGTCCTTATTGGTCCTATGTCCTACAAGCCCTTCCACTTGAGTCCAGAACACAATACCAGCTTCGAATCAGAGCAGATCGTTTACTTCAAACATACTCGGTTTATATATCAAACAGACAGACCACAACACACCATAAATCAGAAAATAACATGTGTACACAAAGAAGCCAAAAAGTGGCTGTGAACGAGGGGGACAGTAATTAATAGACTGAACATAGTTTGAGAACCGTAAATCGTACAATAATAAATTATAGATCAAAATAAAGCTTATAATAAGAGGGATATAAATTTACATAATCTAATTATTCAATAGTTTTACGATCAGAATATTTATAGAATATTAGTCCATTAATAGTCTTCGGGAGTTACCTGTAATTTAATCTTCGCTCGGATATAACACACGCATCCTGGTTCCCATTGCTATCCATTGTTTAACTTTGAAACTATCATTTGTTTATCAGAACTATGTTATGAAGGTATTTCTGCAAAGTGAATTGATAAATAGTGGTGATATACCTGATTGATAACAGATCTTTTGTGATAGACTTTTTCATTTAGTTTTCGCGAGATGGATTTTTGGAGAACAGTTAATTTGTAAACTAGTAAGCCATAAGACAAAAATCATAAACTTCAAGAGAACCTTTACATGTGAATTACTCACAATTGACGTAAAGTAGCATAAATGTGAATCTCTTTTCTCAAGTTGTCACCCAGCATAAACAAAACGAGCTAAAATTTATCACATCTACGTTTAGTGGGCTGAAATAATAATACCGATAATAATGACGTGAGTAGATTTTGATCTAATAAAGAGTTTGTATTCTGTTAGCTCTAAAAATGAGTTACTTGATAGATATTAATCATAAGATTAGTTCAAAAATCATGTGAATTTTAGTTTTAGGAAGAAAGTAACCTACAAGATCATTTATGAATTGATTTCTTCTTCATTAATGACAAATTCACTGTCAGTATTTTGATGAATCAACTTATAATAGTACGGTTTATTTAAACTTGAAATATACCGCACCCTGAACTTCACTGCTAACTACCATCCATCTATACTTATAATACCTTTATTTGGCTACAAGCTTTGAGTTTCTATTGTATCACGGAAATCATAACTGACTGCAATATTTCATGATTCTTTTAATATGATTAATTTGAAATGCACAGGATTGTTTCAAGCTAATTTCTACTACGTCGAAAAATAACTATTGTTTTTACTTTTTCAAAACCCTCTATAGTTCGCCGACGAAATATGCTTGAATGGATATCAAATCACTTGTCTGAAGATGAGAGATCTGAAGTTCCAGGTTCAGTTGCTAATGCTCCCTGACTTTTATTGGTTGTTTAGCTAAAATCAGTTGATGTTGTATATTATCTTCAAATAACTAACCATATCATATAAACCATGAAACTGGTTGAGGTGATTTTGAATCTGATAGCAAACATCAGTCCCCTAAGACTGCAGGTTTACCTTACTAATGAGTATCTATTAACACGAAATCTTCGTCTAGGATTTTATGCTAAATATCACTCATCGAACTGGTAACTTTTTGAGTTTGTATATCACTGTTTGGACGTCAAAACACTAATTGATCAGTAATTAAAAAAAAATTAACTCTCGGATTTCAAGTGATAGAAATCAATATAAATATCAGTTTCTGGATGTAAGTATATCAGAGTGAAGAGTGATAAATACGTTGGATTCGAATCGTACTAACGATCGGACATTCACATTTCTTCACCTGAAATGAAGTCGGTGTTAAGACAGTTGGTTCGCTGTAATTACAGACTGTATGTGAATGCATGATGAAAGACGTACATTTTTCATACAGTTAAGACGTCAATAAATTTTAGTTCATTCTTATGAGTATTTGTACACGGAACATTAGATCACTGTCTGTTTGTTGAAAAACATGGTTGCTTTAAAATAATACGACTCAATTAATTACGAGATACTGGCTCTAATATATATTCAACTACAGTTACTTAATCTAAAGAAAAACGACTAACGGACTATTATATTGTGATCCTTTTATTTCCGTTGACTATTTGATTCAACCTAAAATTTATTACGAGGTATATATATATGCTATACTAATTATATGTGAAAGGGATTTGAATGGTAAATGTATTTAATGCAAAATAAACATTGATTCCTGCATTGTTTCAAGCAATAGTACGAAAAAAATCCTCCTTGTTTTTCGGTTGTGTATAGATATATTTGAATATAAAATTGATATGTTGGTAATGCCATTAACCTTATCTGAATTACAATGGTTATTTTTATTAAAAAAAACAACTCGCGAAGAATACTTTCCTTCTATGAATTATTTCTTAGGAAGCTGACTATCTATTCTTCATTTTTCCAAATAATTTTTGCATCATATTTGGTTTCCCTGATAAATGAATCCCAAATACTCTTAAGTTTGGTTAAAAAGTAGTTATTTTCACATTTCACATTTCACATCATTGGTTGATCTTGGTTAAGCTATCACTGGGAACCAAGAAGCACTGAATAGCTGTTTGTCACAGAAAAGAACTTTACTAGGGATTGGGATCACGGTCTTAAGGCCTCACAGCAAGCGTTTAGCCTTTGTATAAAAGTGTCGTATACCAATTTTTTGCACATCTGACTAATGAATTCTAAATATTACACAACCATCTTCTAGTGCTATTAGTAGGTAACTGCTTCTCACTCAACATGGTTAAACTTCAGTAATCGTGGTTCCTCCCAGAACTCTATAAATCACCTCACTAAAATAGCCACTAATGTGCTTATGATTATAATAAGTATAGTGTTTGTGGAGAAATATAGTACTTCATATTTATTTCACCGATTTTGTGATTGGTATCCATACATCAGTAGTCCTATAAATATGTTCAACATTGTATAGTTACGGTGACGAATACAATGTCTCACTTCTTATAAGAGTCAATCTTTTTTAAATAATACATTACCAATAAACGTTCTTTTGAAAATTAACAACAGTGCTTACCTGTTCCATGATGCATACTTTCGATAAGTATTTATCAATTAGAATATTCGGTAATGAGCGTATAATATTAAAGTTGACAGATTTCATAGAACTGACTACAGTATAATTTGTTTGTTCAACTTTCTCATACACTTCATTTAGATGTAACTGTTTATAAATAGATGAATCAATTGTATAACGTAGTTTATTCACTCCAAGACCTACACTGTAATTTACCCATCTGAATGTAATGAAAATAAATGAAATTACTTAAATTACACCGTATTTAGTTCACTGATTAATTAGAGTTGAAAATTTGTGCAGATGTTTTCAGCTAAAATCAGTCCATTATGAAAAGTATTTTCGAAATTAACATGATACAAGGATTGATGAGCAGGTGTTTAATTCAAATGAAAACCTCCGAATATCTTACATTTTCTAAACAGAATATATATATATATATATATATATATATATATATATATATATATATATATATTTGTAGTCAGAACTTTTCAAATTCATCTACTTTACTGTACTCTATTTGATGTAGTTTGGTAGAGTTCAATTTTATTTGTAAGTAATGCTACTTCAAGACATCCTTAAAATTATAGTAAAACGTCGTGATTAGTGGAGCTCAGATATTTAGTGAGTGAAACACTTATCACTAATATCACTGAATAAAGATTGCATTGTAATAAAAACTAACTACAATTTAAGATGTATTATTGGAACCTGACTTGGTGATTTTCAATGGCTAATCGTTCGCCGTGAGATCTGCAGTTGGCGTGTTCTATATCTGTTGGGGTCGTGGGTGCTTACTGCTGAGGAATTTCATATTAAGACTGAAATGTCCGATGTTCAGCGGTTCTCCGTGATGCCCCAAATGAAAACAATCTGCTCCGAAAGCTATTGACATTTTCAGTGTAAATTAGTAGTTCATTCTAATAGAGTTATTTATTAATTTGTTAATATTCAAATCTCAAGTATCTACGGTTGAAACATATAATTCTCACTGGTATACCTAAAATGTCTGTTTTTAACATGTTCTTGTTAACAATTTTTTTAAAACTCATTCTAATAATTGAGTACCAATAAACATAAAATGATTTTGTAAAATTTGTTGATCATAGAGTTAAAGGATACTTTAAAAAATGGATCATCGATACTTCATACTGTGGGGTATGCTAATTATGTTGACAGACATAAGTAGTATGTAACACCAATCAAAAGAGAAATGCATGTTAGCAGAAGGCTATGAAGGTCGAATTGAAGTAAACGGAAACGGAAATAGAAGAGAATTGTAACTTGTAAGAATTCGAAGGACAAATGATATAGTTTTGTAAATGAAGAATTCAATGTATCCTTCTCATAGTTCAATAGCAATAAAACATGTATCCGAATATGTTGTTAATATGAATTAAAGAACGCAGAGTTTGTTCACTTGCATATGCCATGATCTATCAAGATATCTTAAGTTTCGAAATGATTTAATAACTGATAAATCATCTAGTATGATCATCGACGTAATAAATCAATTGATCGACAGAATCTAATCGAGACAAGCACTACACACTGGTCGCCAACTAAGTGATTAGTCAATTGTAAATATCTCTGTGCTGCAAGAGGTCAGTCGCACCTTAAATGGTTCACTGTTAACGAATGAGACTGTGATAACGATTTATGCCACACCAAAAGTCACGTAAGAAAGTTAAATTCATATAAGTCTACACGTATGCTTTTTTATTGAATTGTGATCAACGTGGAAATTGTATTCAGGAAGTTTCTGCCAATTACTTCTAGCTGTTTGAAAATCATTTGCTAAAGTGAATGAAATTTCTAGTAAACATGATTTCACATAAGTTTTATTTTTCAAACATTCGTAAAGGATCTCACTTGGTGAAAATAGTTTGATTTGTGCAATCACCTTTTTCGATGTTCAATCGAACACGAACATATAATGTGCTGTCTGAGACACTGATATTTAATAAAATCAGTTTATTCGCACTGATTTCATCTGCAATAAGAGTAAATTAAAGCACATTAATTATAAATCCTGTTAATAATTACGATAGATTTCATTGGCTTCTTGATTATGTGCTACAAGTTATTAATAGTTATATCTATACACAGTTCACTTGTGAAAACAAAAATTGAGTACGAAATCGGACCAAGTTTACGTTCACTATTTTGTACAAACTTAAAAGATGCTGCTATGAGAAGACGAAGTTTATCAGAATTATGTGATATATTTGCGCAATACATTTCGAAAAATTAGATCACACACCTGTCATTATTGAAAAGACAGCGTCTATGTTTCACCAAAAACCCAAACAGCATGTAGGCGATTCTGTCTATCAATTTATATGTATGTGCGGAAATACGTACATAGAGAGGAGCAATCGTGATCTTCAATTAAGGGTAGCGGAACAAATACCCAAATGGCTGCAAAAACAAATCAATTCCAATGGTCAAATAAGATCACAGGATAGATAGACATTTCCCTCCATTGAAAAATATTTGGTTGAGACTGGTCTTAAGGTTGATATCAAATCAGCCTTTGTAGTTTTGTACAAAAGTCTTCAAGGATGTACACTAAGTTTTATTGAGGCTTTGGTTATACGGAAACTGAAACCTCCTTTATATGTTCAAAACAATTTGTTTTTACCTTAACCTACCACGGTAATAGTGATTTATTATCTAGAGTGGTTATCACATTGTTTTTGCGTACTTTATTAATTAAAAAATACAAAAATGGCTGTGCATTTAATGATATTCAGTTTTCTTTGTTACGGTTTACGTTTAACCTGTTTAGTTGACGTTTTATTTTTCACATGAAAATGTCTTAATAAGTATATGTGTGATTGAGATCATGAACCGATTGATGTTAGATCACCATTGGAAACCTGGAAGCACTGGGCGGCTGTTTCGTTATATTGTGGGACTCCTCAGCAGTGCTCATCCACGATCCCGCTCTCAACTTACGAACTCAGAGCCTTCAGTCTCGCGCGCGAAAGCTTAATCTACTGGACCATCGAGGCGGGATCCAATGGTGTTAATGTCTAACCTCGACCGATCTACGAAGTTGCGCAACCATCTTCCATTTTACTGAGGTAGACACTGTTGGGATATTCAGAAAAATATCCCAAAAACAATTATCCGGTTAAGTCTAATGCTACCCTTGAACGTTAAATGGTGTCATTTTCCTATTGGTCGTTTCCCTACCAATCAATATTTATTTCGCGTGTCATTTCCCCATTGGTCAATATTATTTCACGTGTTATCTTTCTGTTGGCCAATATTTATAGTAATCCTAACTGTATAAATATGCATTTGTTTGTAAATCATTATTCGGCTCCTGACCCCATAAACAATTTTTCATCTACGGTTCGTGTTCTGATATATTGGAGATTGGGAACAGTATTGGGGTCGAACTGGGATATCTGAAGCTGGTCAATCGGTAGAAGTTAGAGTAGCCACCTCGCGATACACAATAATTTGGCGACGGAGATTTAGCAAAGAAGTTGGTGATTAACTATGGATCCAGCAAAATTAGAAAAATTGTTCGAACAGCAGTTGAAGCTGATGGAGATGATTGCTCAGACGCACATATTTTCTCGAGTTCCAACTACACCGACAATTCCTGATTCAGTTGATGGTATTACCAGTGGTATTTCAGAATTTCTTTATGATCCTGATGCCAACATTACATTTGATACCTGGTTCAGACGTTATGAAGACCTTTTCAAAGTTCACCTTGCTGATTGAGATGATTCGTGGAAGGTGCGTCTCCTTCTTCGTAAACTTGGTCCATCAGATCTGGATAAGTATTGCAACTTTATTCTACCGCAGAACCCACGCGACCGTTCATTCGACGCCACTATTCAGTCCCTTAGCCAACTTTTTGGTGATCATCACTCACTCTTCAGTACTCGATATCGCTGCTTAAAACTGATCATGAATGAGTCCGATGACTTCCTGACCCACGTCGGCGTTGTTAACCGTGAGTGCGAACTGTTCAAGCTCAGATCCCTCATTGAAGACCAATTCAAGTCCCTAATACTCATATGCAGTCTTCAGTCACCCTAATTCTCCGACATCAGAACTCGTTTGCTCAACCGCCTTGAACAAGATCCAACACTGACACTCAATGAGATCATAGACGAGTACCAGCGCATCATCAATCTGCAGCGTGACACTACTTTGGTTCAATCTGGTGGCCAGGGTGGTTCCGAAGTTCATGCTGTTCAGCACCAAAAAAATCTTCGAGATCGACGACCTCGAGTCTTTCGAACGCCAGCGCTGTTTCTGTCTCTAATCACTCTAAACCGGCTCAGAAGAAGCCTCCCTCTCCATGTTGGCACTGTGGAGCCTGGCATTATGTGAAGTTTTGTCCATTCAAACAGCATGTGTGCGATCGTTGTCGGAAAGTTGGTCACAAAAGCGGCTTTTGCAAATCCAACCGATCCAATAACCGTCGAAATGCACCGACGCAGCGTCGTTTTCACAAAAAGCCGATTACCTCATGAAGGAGTTTAGCAGCAGTCTTCCATACTCATGCCGCGACTCAACGCAAATTTCTGACCCTCTCAATCAATGGTCAGCCAGTTCGTTTGCAGTTGGACACTGCATCAGATATCACCATTCTGTCGAAAAAGACTTGGCGAACCTTGGGTCAACCTCCCATCAAACCATCCTCTCAGACAGCCGTCAGTGCCTGTGGGGGTCATCTCCGCCTTCATGGTGAACTCTGCTGCTGCATTTCATTCGGAGGTACAACCTTCGATGGGACATGCTATATCACCAATTCCCCGCTCAATCTATTAGGTTTAGATTGATTCGAAGAACTTGGTCTCGCTGATCTTCCTATTAACGCTATCTGCAATCAAGTCCAAACTACTGCATCGACACAACAGCATGCTGAAGACCTTCGAAAACGATTTACTGAACTATTTCAGCCTGGTCTCGGACTTTGTACCACAACTGAAGCTGCTACTGTATTAGCGAATGCCATTCGAGCAATGCCTGTTACCGCTGAAGATGAAGAAGACAAGCAGATTGTCGACTTCGTCAAAAGATGCTCGCATTGTCAAAGAGCTGCGAAAAATCCTCCTAAGTTGCCTCCAGTACCCTGGCCAAAGTCAGAAAAACCCTGGTCGCGAGTGCATATTGAATTCATCGGACCCCTAGATGGTACCACATATCTGATACTGGTTGACTCCTACTCCAAATGGCCGGAGATATTGCCAATTGCGCCATCCTTTACAACTCGAACCATCAAACTCCTTAATCGGATCTTCGCTCAGCATCGTCTTCCAGAAACAATAGTAACAGACAATGGTTCACAATTCACATCTAGCCAATTCCGAGAATTTTGCTTGCAAAATTCGATCAACCATGTCCGTTCTCCGCCATATCACCCGCAATCTAATGGTCAAGCTGAAAGGTTCGTTGATACATTTAAACGATCCATGCTTAAGTCACGAGGGGAGGGGACCACAGAAGATATCATAGAACGATTCCTAGTTGCGTACCGGACGACCCCGCATGACTTATTGCCAAACTCCAAATCCCCTGCTGAGATGCTTATGGGGCGAAAGCTACGGACAGTTCATTGTGCGATGAAACCTCAGCAAGTGGCGCAACAAAACCCGCAGATGAAGAATACTCGAATTCCCTACAAAGTTGGTACAAAAGTGTATGCGCGAGATTATAGACACGGATGTGATAAATGGGTAGAGGGTGAAATCACAAAGAAACATGGGGACGTCATGTATGATGTCAAAGTGAACCAAGAAATCAGGACCAGGCACCACAATCAAGTCAGGCCAAGGGAAGCGAAGGAGAAAGAAGCAAGTACAAAAAGCGTTCCACTCGACCTGCTGTTGGACACGTTTCAACTTCCGCCAATACCTCCAACAGAGACGACCAAGTCATCTACTGAAGTAGAACATCCTTCTGGTTCTGTGTGGTTGCCTCGGAGGTCGGATCGCAAAAGAAGACACCCAAAGAAACTTCAAGTAAATCCTCGATTACGTCGCTATTAACTTTTCCAAGGGGAGGTGTTGGGATATTCAGAAAAATATCCCAAAAACAATTATCCGGTTAAGTCTAATGCTACCCTTGAACGTTAAATGGTGTCATTTTCCTATTGGTCGTTTCCCTACCAATCAATATTTATTTCGCGTGTCATTTCCCCATTGGTCAATATTATTTCACGTGTTATCTTTCTGTTGGCCAATATTTATAGTAATCCTAACTGTATAAATATGCATTTGTTTGTAAATCATTATTCGGCTCCTGACCCCATAAACAATTTTTCATCTACGGTTCGTGTTCTGATATATTGGAGATTGGGAACAGTATTGGGGTCGAACTGGGATATCTGAAGCTGGTCAATCGGTAGAAGTTAGAGTAGCCACCTCGTGATACACAATAGACACCTGTTTCTACCCGACACGGATTAACTCCATTGGTCACGGCTTCTCACCAGAACTCCGAGAATTTTCTCACGAAGCTAGTCACTAGTGAGCACATGGTAATTATCAGTATAAAGATTGTGGAGAGTGTTAAGTTTTGATTGAGATCATGAACCGACTGGTGTTATGCGTGATTAGATTGTTCGAAATGTATTGAGCAAATGTACCACATAATTCTGATAACCTTTGTCTTCAAATTGCATTATCAAAGGGACCGATTGTTTTAAATATTCAGAGTTGTTTAATAACTAACTTCAGACACCGAAAATGTTTTTTGCATTTTAAATCGACTTAATAAATCTTTAGCTATAACGATGAACAGTTCATTTTCAAGCTTTCAATTCTAGTAATGTATAGTAATCACGTGCATAACCACCATGAGTGTGTTGTGAGAAACTTAATTTGCAACTGCAGCTCAAGCGGTTTATTTCAGAAAACAGCAAGTTTCTATATATATTCGTATTCTAGGTATGTAGTTCATTTTTCCCCATCAGTATCTACAATGAAAACTATTTCATCGAAGCTTTCTGTACTAAATTCTTGTTAGTTGGTTAGTCACTATTACAAACGTAGGTTGGATCCCAGTCAGTACTCGTAACCAAGATCAGATTCGGATGATTCATGACATAAAAATGTTAAAAAGTATCAATATTTCTTATATATAGGGAACGGAATGGAAAACATGAACAGTTACTTTTTAAGTAGTCGCATAGTACGGATATTTCGATGTTTTCGAAAAGACCCATGATTATATCTTTGTCTTCTGTAAGATTTGTACATAATTTACTATTCTCCATGACTGTTTGTGGCTAAAAGTATAATCGCAAAATAAAATTCATGCTATTTGTGAGTTATTTTAATTATTTGATCGTATGTACGACTAAACACTGAATAATGAGGTTATTTTTTATTATTTAAATTTTCCGGCTGAAATGAGCTTGAACGGTTGTAGTCATAATAAAACCAAATAGTTCAAAGACAAGGTATAAAATAATACGTTTACTGTGTTTTATCTGTCAAGTATATTGATGTTAAAGATTAGAAGCATAATTTTTTATGTAGTCTAATTGATATGGATAACCAACAGTATATGGTTTCTGTATATATGGCTGTTCAAGCTGTAACCGGTATTGCACTAGTGAATTAAATTTGATGTTTGTGGTGCCACAAAACAAATGTGTTTCATCATGATGATATAGTACCCTTAAGTTACGGGTAAGTTCGTCTAACTTGTTGGATGGAAGAGCTACATTTTATATGGACTGAAATTTAGTTCTGGCGCCGGTCGTTAAAGCTACTGTGTTTGGGTGTATGACACACAGTTTCTGGGTTGTATCACATATTTAAGCGATTTTTTGAATTTTTGTGAGATCCTAAATCAACTGGGATGTAACTACTACCTATTATTTACTGGCCATTCGGCTGAGGTTATCTTTTAATCAAAAGTAGCTCTAGAGTGTATATAATCTCTACAAATCACGTTTGTAAATATCAACATACGTCATATGCATTTGGTTCCCCTTTGTACTAATATTTATGTGTTCAAATATATAAATAACATACGTCAAACGAATAACTGGGTTTGAAAGCAAATCGCTCGATTTCAACAAGTATAGTCTAATACATCTGATAATGTCTTTCAGTATTATTTTATCAAAGGTCGCATTCGTAGTAACAGTCATTTCTGTTATGCTGAACTGTCCTTTGATAATTATAAGATTTCACAGATTGAAATCATGAGTCAGTTGAAGCTAGACCACCATTGAAAACCTGGAAGCACTGGACGGCCGTTTCGTCCTAGTATGGGGCTCCTCAGCAGTGCGCACCCACGACCCCGCGCCACCCGGGGCTCGAACCCGGGACCTACTGGCTTCGCGCGCGAGCACTTAACCATTAGACCACTGAGCCGGCATTCAACGGTGTTAATTATAAGATTCACTTGTCTATAGAGTCAAAATACTAATAACATCTTGTTTATTGGTGGGACATTTACCACTCCCGACATCAAACAAGAGAACAGGATAGACAGAGAATTATTTAAACGGTTAACCACTTAGGAACCTTTGAAGTATTGCAGTCATTGTATGGAAATGCACTTTGATTAGCAAAACACTGACATCATTACTTAAAAGAACCGAATAATCGCAGTAAAATTACGTTTTACTACTATAAGGTTTGTAGCTAAGTAAAATTAATTTTGTTTGGTGTTGAATTGACTTATATCAGTAAATTTTACAAACTCAGCAGAAGTATACAGACTTCTACCTAGAAAGTAGGTTTATTCACTTAGTGTGCCACAAAATCAAATAATTTCTTCATCTAGACTTGATTTCGGTAAGCAGATCATTACTTATGGTTAACAAGATTTAATCGAAATTGATCATCAAGCAAAAAGCGCAAATCATTCAAAGACAGTCGCATCACCGAAACACGAGTTCCAAACATTAACGACGCAAATTTATTATTATTAATGAGAAAAAGAGAAGACACCAATAACGACGGATTATGGCCGAAGCGTCGAATAGCCACAATTCCATATAGCCAGAATTTTAATTTTTCACTATTTTGAATATAAATTCTTTTTCTTCCTTATGTACGCATGCATTATCAAGCTTATATCGTATATTACAAAACTCGACATATTTTGTTTATCTTCACGTCTGTATATAATCTTTTAAAAATGATACCACATCCATTTCTATCCTTTATCATTATTTTGCTTGGCTTTACAGACATGCGCTCAGATATACATAACTAATGTTTGTATACATATTAGCTTTATCTTAATTTTGTATAAGCCGATATCTCCTAATAATCGTAATTATTCTGTTCAGTTTACCATACTTTGTGCAAACACAGACCTTTTTTCATATATCTTTAATTGTAAGGGGGGAGCTATTAAAGCAACACTCCTAAGATTAGTTTCAATCATGGTTTAATTTTGTAAAACCCCTTTAGTAACTTATTTAGCAGACAATGTTATTCGGACAGTAACAATTCGTCTATTTCGTTGTATTATTATAATCATTATCTTGTCTGCATAAACATGTACGCTTAATATTATATAACAGCCTACGAGTATATCTCTCTCTAGCTTGAATGTTGATCGCTGAAATATCGTTCGAAGAGTCATTCTCTTTACCATATATATATATATATATATATATATATATATATATATATATATATATATATATATATATATATATATATATATATATATATATATATATATATATATATATATATATATATGCTCGAATCCTTTTAAAAGCTTTTGCTTTGACTTGCTGCACCTTTATGCGATTTGATTATACATTCGCCTCTGTATACTCTCGCACACACGCTAGCCACTCTGTTCCAAATTCGCTCGATGTACTTGTAACTTTGTTATCTGTGCTATTCGCTAACAAACTGTAGTCGCCGCTTCTCATTGCCTTCTGAATTCAAACACCTTTGGGGACCTATATAATAACGGTTAACAAGGTGATCGATTAATGGAGCTAAGCCACTACAATCCATTAATTGTTACCATGTCAAATTATGTAAAAAAGCTGTCTTATCTTTAAATTCAATTTAAATCGTTGTTTCTTTTAAAAAAACACATTTTGGATAGAATATTTCAATACTAAAACAATTTTTGTAAACAAATCATATGTATTTATAGGTATCAATATCATGGTTGGACTTGATAGTTTCAAATAAATTGACGATTGGGTAAAAAGTTATTAATAAATGTATCAGGACTCAGTAGCTAAGTGGATAACGCGATGGCGTTTGAAGCGAACGGCACTGGGCCCGAGTCCTAGAGTGGACATCAACTCAGATGCAGGCATATCCAGCTGACGAGTCCCAAATGAGACAAAACGCGCGTCCTGGATTTCACTACTAACCACTTTGCATATAATGCTTGTAAATTAAGGCAATATGGAGGCAATACGTACAGTATGCACATATGTCAGTAAGAGACTGATCAATTTCAGTCCTAAACATCAATGGGAAGATTCAAACTAACAATACCAAGTAAATTTATTATTTGTTGTATCCTCATTGGGGTACATATATATAAATCGAGTTGGTGGTAAGCAACAGATCATTTAGGGTCAACCTGTATCAGCGAACGAGTTACTTACTATTAAAGACATATTTGTATTTGATAAAATTTACATGAATATGTATTTTTATAAAAGTTTTGATTGTATTGAGCTCGCTGGCTTGATGGGGCATTTTGATTCAGCATATGCTTAAAATTAAAACTAAATCTTTGAAAAGTAATGCACAACTACTAAAGCAGTACTAAAACTAATGGCTTTGAATAATGTTATTTTGTCTTTGAGAATATAGAGGGCTGAAGTAGATCGAAAGGTTTTTAAATAACGAAAAGCTATAGACTGAGTCATAGATTTTTCTTCCAAATACATATATGACCAACTAAAATTCATTTACGTAGAGTTACTGCCGGTCCCAAGTTGTGGTAAAGGAGGATTGTATGGCGGGTCGGTGACTCCATCCCGTAGAAAACAACTTAGGTAAAAAAGCTCTGACCATAAAAAAAAATTAAGCCATTCAAACTCTGCCCTGGGTATTAAAGGATATTCATTTAGACGAATTATGACTCCTCGTTATGAAAAACAAGATTCTTTGAAAACCACGAGATTGATGCCCCTTTTAACAATCAGAGCAAAAATAATCTAGATATATGGAATGCTCGCACAATATGGGAGATTGGGAAGACCAGTCAAATAGCTACGGAAATGAGGAGTTACGAATTGTTGGTTGTCGGAATAAGTGAAGTTCATTGGACATCAGCTTGACGGAAAAGAATAGATTCAGGAAAGATGCTACTGTAGGCCGGCTAAGAGGATAAAAATGCTCCTTATGAGCAGGAAGTTGAACTTGTGTTGTTCAAAGAAGAATGTATAGTACCTATAGGATGGGAATCTCATGATCCTCGGCCATCAAAGCATTCTTCAAAACAAACAAGAAGAAAGTCACAATGAATTTCATCCAATGTTACGCACCCATCAATGATAGTAACAAAGATGATAAAGATCAGTTCTACAAGAGGCTGCAATCCATCATAGCAAAGTGCACAGGAAACGACCTGAAAATCCTGATGGGAACTCTAAACGCTAAAGTTGGAATGGACAACACTGGATATGAAGATATCATGGGTCAACATGGACTGAATGGGAGAAAGAAACGAAAATGGGTAGAGATTTGCGAATGTATGTGCATTCAACAAATCGGTTATGGGTGGCTCAATATTTCCACACAAACATATACACAAAGCTACATTGGTTTCACCGGACCACACCACAGAGAACCAGATAGATCATATTTGTATCAATAGAAATTTCAGAAAGACAATGGAAGACGTGAGAACGAGGAGAGAGACTGACATAGCTTCAGATCACCACCTGGTTGTGGCAAAGATGAAATTATATCTAAAGATGGATTGGACAACTGGACAAACAGCCTTACAAAGGTTCAACACAGCCTTCCCGCGACAGATTGACAAACTCAACCAATTCAATATAACTTTCAACAACAGGTTCCAAGCCTTGACAGATCTAATCGACCAAGAGAAAACTACTATGGATGACAGTTGAAAAGGGATCAAAGAAGCAAAATATGAAATATATCTCTATATAACACTAAGTATTATGCTATGTAATTCTGTCATTTCTATAGGTAACCTATAGATGAGTGGGGTGATGACACAAAGACGCAAAATTGAATGTTCTATATGAAAAGTATTGACGTTTAGCATATTTAGTAATTTGTTTTTATATTCCTATAAATATAAGAATATCATGTAAAGTGTTCATGAAGAAATTTCCCAAACTACTCGAAAAGTCTAGTAATTCTAGTAAATGTAATAAAGTTGACCATCTTAGTCGATTTTATTCATTGTAAAACTCCAATGAACTGGATTTTAAATGAAATAAAAAATGTTATATTTACCTAAGCGTATTGGTATGATTAAAACATCCGATTTATTCATGTATTTTATACAGAACTGAAAGATTTCACAAGTGAATCTAACCATTTTACGTTATCATGACTTGGGAATATAAGTAACTCTAAATACGAGTTTTTTCAAACTAACGTCAAAAGAAATCGAGTTGACTGTTTGTAATCATCAACGTAACACTTTCAACTTCTAAAAGCTTATTAATTCTCGTTATTCTTACATGACTGAATAAAATGAATGATGTTCAATACTGTGACTCTGGTCCAATCCCATACGATATTAGTTTGTAAAATTATTATGAGCTAACTAACTAAAATAAGGATTTCGTAACAGACACATACGATGATCCACTATCGTAAAGTTTATTGCGATTTTATTCGAAGTGAAAGACTTTATCCTTTTTTAGTCGATAAACTAATTAGAATGACTGATCGAACAACAGATGTTTAGTTCTTTGTACAGAGAACAAATGCTGTGAGACTTAAAGCATTTGGGTTCGATAGAGTTGCGGATACACTGTGTTAGGAATTCTCGTGCTTGAATAAAAAAACATCCATTATATTCTTTTTGAGATCACGAACTGATCAATGTTAGACTGCCATTGAAAAATTAGAAGCACTGGATGGCAGTTTCGTTATCATTTGCTCACCAGTGACTAGCTTCGACAAGAAATTATCGGAGTGACTGGTGGATTTCGAGCGTATCGGGCATGAGACAGTTATCCACTGAAGATAATGGAAGTTGGTAGCGCAATACTGTGGTTGATTTTAGACACTAGCAACATTGGATGCCGGCTCAATGGTCCAGAGGTCAAACGGTTACGCATAGGACATAAGGCACTGGGTTCGATTCCCGCGTATGGAATCGTAGATGCGCATTATTGAGGAGTCCCATACTAGAACGAAATGGCCTTCCAGTCCCTCCAGGTATTCAGTGATGGTGTAAAACTGATCGGTTCACGATTTCAATTAAAACTCAATAATCTTTACAATCATATAATGAAAATTGTTCTTGATTTTCATTGCTTTTTTAGTTACGAGTAGTTTTAGATGTAAATAAAAGAAATCCAAAAATCTTCATGAACCTTTTTAATATTTTTTAATCAGATTGGGTTAACTACAAAATTCACTGGGTGAACTTACAAAAGTCTGTGTTGTTGTTGTTTCCGTGAAATCCCGGAGTTGTACATTTGATTTTTTATTCTATAATAATTTGTTATAAGAAAAAATAACTCGACTAGAATTTTACGTACCAGTTGTCGAATATAAGTTATTTCTAGAAGAATATCTAAATTTATTATCATAAGTAGAATAAAAATAATCCATTTCATTATCTTTATTTTTCCACAAGTTAACCACATCGCTGTTCGATAATCAAAATGTCTATATCATCTTTATTTATTGGTAATAAGTAACGCTGTTGATAACCAATCAAAAAAGAGGGAAATTGTTATGTTATTACCTGGTTGCTTCAATTGGTCAATATGCTGCCAAACGAAATACAGGGCACGTTATAAATAATATTTATTAATGAAAAAGCAAGCGACATACAGCATTTAATCTTATCTTCCCAGTTTTTATTCGTCTTAAGTCGACTTATCATAAAACGAGTTAAAATAGCCGTTTTTTAATAGTTGAGATCATGAGTCAATTAAAGGTAGAGCATCATGAAAAACAGAAGTATTGGACGGCCGTTTTGTCCCATTGTGGGACTTCTCAGCAGTGCACATCCACGATCCCGCCCCCAGAGATTCGAACCCATGAACTATCGTCTGACCTCCACATCACTGAGCTGGCCGCCATCCAACGGTGTTAATGTCTAACATCAACTAATCCACGAATTTAACACCGTTGGATGCCGGTTCAGTGGTGTAGAGGTTAAGCGTTCGCGCACGAACGATAGTTCCTGGGTTCGAATCTCTGGAGGCGGGATCGTGGATGTGCACTACTGAGAAGTCCCACAATGGGACAAAACAGCCGTCCAATACTTCCGCGTTTTTCATGATGCTCTACCTTCAATCGACTCATGATCTCAACTGTCAAAATTACTATAATATCCACAAAAACGCCTTTCCATATTAATGAACGTTTTCCGCAAGATACTGTTCAGTATAACTGCCATTCTGATGATGAACTGATGATAAACTCCATAGTTTTACAACCAACCATTGCTTAGTATTTAATAGACTATTGCATTTCACATATATGTGTATTTAATACCTTTGGTGATATGACAGTTTTACATAAGTATACTTTACACAGGTGACGATTTGTTTACTTAATTGTCAGTCTGGGGTTGTGGAGATTGTTGAATTTCATTGAAATAAAGAACCGATCTAAGTTAGATCACTATTGAACACTTGGAAGCACAGGACGGCCGTTTCGTTTTAGCGAAGGACTCTTATTATAGTCTGATAAATATCAGTTCTTAATTTAAAATGTATGCTGGTTCTATAATCAAACGTTCTTACTTCATGGCTTTAAGATTATATTCCGTTCAGTTTTCTAATCTCCATAAGACCTTCATTCACGGCCCTGTAGGCAGGATACGAACTTAGGAACTTCCGTCTTGCTCGTGAAAGCTTAACCTCTAAACCAACTGAGCAGGTATTCAAAGATTTTAATGTCAAAGTCTAATCAGTCTACGACATTTGGTTTCCGTCTTCTATTGTCTTCAGTGGGTAACTGTATTGTACTAGGCACAGATTGCCTATACTGGTTATGGCTTCTTACTTGAACTCCGGGAATTTCCTCTCGAAGCCGGGCCTTAGTGATCACATGATAATTGTGAGTATGGGGTTATGGAGATTGTTGGATTTCATTCAGATCGTGAACAAATCTACTTAAGACAAACCTTTGGATTATTTCTTCGAATATGCTGTACGTTCTGAACGCCTTCTACTCTATGTCAAACATCCCGACCATTCAACTAAGATTGGTCTGTAGAGATTTGATATGTCCGTTATTATTTTCTTCACAGAACATAGTTCGGTAACTGTAAATAAGCTGATTTCCAGTGTCAAGAACCACAGTATATGTTGATACAAAATAAATAAAAGGGTTAGGATGTTTTTGTGGGGTAGAGTTTGTGGAAATACCGTACATTATAGGAACCTCTCATAATTTTGAAAATTTTCTGTTAACAAGATGAAATCAGTCATTCATGGGGTGATAAAGAAGAATCCACATGAACGCGAGCTCAAGGTTCTGGAATTACTGATCGTTGTTAAGATTTTGGCCTAATGGGTAATTTCATTATATGTATGCATTCTTTAGAATAGTTCACACACAAATCATTCCAAACCATGATGAAATAACTTTTCAGGTTTTCTTGAACTTCCACTTTCCTCCCAGTGATATTTACTTTTGAACTAGGCTGTATTACACTATTTAATATAGTCGTTAGAATTGCAGTACCCAGTTTGACCCTCATCGGAAAGGGGTAAACTTAAGAGAACTATAAGTCAACATGGGATCCAAACCAATTTTATCCTTTAGTAGTACAAATTATCAGTGGTCATTTTTCTAACCAAAATTCACTGGTGTTGTATCTAAAAGCCCAGTTTATTCTCGCATGAATTATTCGCCAGTCGGAATACGGCTTATGCAATCTTCGCACTGTGCCAAACCAATGACGTTTGGCCGGTATGAGCCGGTATATATATATATATATATATATATATATATATATATATATATATATATATATATATATATATATATATATATATATATATATATAATAGTTCTTGGAAGTTACTCGTAATTGAATCTTCACTAGGATATAACAACTGGAGTATTTTCGAGCCTCATTTTATTTGCCTAAAGAGTGAGATATCTTTTTAATACGAAGTGATCAGCAAAAAGCCAACGTCAACGACTTCCTGTCTTGAATACTTCCCACTACCCACCGTACAAAAACGTTCATTGTAATATTAAGTCACTTAACTTACCGGCCAGTTCCAACTAGATCGATTAAATTCCGTCAATAGTGAAGATACTGAATACTACTGAGTGACAAATGATTATATAGATTTAAACTGTCTACACACTATTTATTTATTTTAAATATTCTTATTTTAATATCTAGAAGAACAAACCCTGTTCATTATATCAGTCAATTGTAATAAAATATTGTTGATCGATTGATGACTAGGTATGCATAAGTAAATTTTATGTGAAAAACCAACGATCAATGAACATTTATTGTTTATATGTTGTTATCTGATAACCGAACTCCATCTATTTTTAACCAATTACACTCATAAAAACTTGATTTAAATGAGAATTTTTTGAGGAAAAAGAGGGAAAAGCATCTGTGAAACCATCTGTTGATTGAAAAAATTTTTATTCCCATGAAATTCTATTTAGTTTTTATTACTCTTTTGATCAATAAAAAATGAAAGTAAATTTCAATTGCCATTTTGGATAACTGTTATCCTAAGAACTGTTTGTGAAAAAGAATTTAAATATGGGTTTTTAAGAAGTGACAGATAATTACCATTTAAACACTAAAAGCACAAAGTTCAGCGAAAGGATCTCTTTTCAACGAATTTATTATCAAGCTGTACAATCATATATATATATATATATATATATATATATATATATATATATATATATATATATATATATATATATATATATATATATGAGAATTTTTTTTAAAGTACTAATTCCGTGTGGAAATGTGAACACAAATAACCAAGATAATGTAATAGAAAGATCATAATCGATAGCATTCGATCTGCACTAATAAGGACTAGACAAGCATGACATTGATCACCACTCAGTGATCAATCAATTGTGATTAGATCATAATACTAAATTACGTAATACGAATAATAACATTAGATTTAGTGAATGTAATGTTTTTTTTGTTACAATAGTTAAAGGTCATTAAAGGTCATAGAGGTGTAAAAATAAACAAGGTGACATGATGAGTATTTATGAATAAATTAATGGGAATATAAGACATAAATAAAGGGGTATGCGGTACTACTACCAATAATAATGATAATAATAAAATAATAATATTAATTAGGGTCAAGGTAACGATATCGATAAGACGTACTTCTTTTGTACGCATAGTTCTGGTTTGAGCTCATGGTTGTTAAGAGCTTCAACTGTTTTTAGGAGTTGGATACGAAAAGATCTAAGTAGGTTTGAACGAATCATATAAACAAACTTAAAATCAAACTGTGGATCCGTAGAATGATTACAGTAGATTGAGTGTTCAAGTATAGAACTCCTAACTGATTTCCTTTCATCCTTGTACAACCAAAATGAGACATTTTCCGTATCCAAGTTGAAAGCTAGCGCAGGCTACGGCCAATGTACCTTGCTCCTTAAGAGCAGGTGAACTGGTAGATGCACATGGAGTCGACCAGATGCGGAAGCTTATCTTTTACGGATACAGAAAATAAGTTTTTACTAGTGAAGGTTATTCGCAGTTTTGCCGCATTAAATGTTCTTTTAATCGCTGTTGTTAGGCGATTTTTGATTACGTCAGATGTCCGATCCCCTTTAAATTCTAGACTTATATAGGGGTTTTTGGGGACGGAACAACTAGATTTCCTGTCGCAACTACTTCTAATCATATTCTTCTCTGTGGAATGGTCTGGGTAGCCATTTTTCGTCGAGGTTTTCTTGAGGAATGCAAGTTCTTCCTCATCCGCATCTGGTGATAAGAATGTAAAATTTAGACCTATTGCAATAACTTCACCCTTCCTCAAAACCATGGAAAAATTATTAATACTTCCACTTCAGCTTGTGACAAAAGGGCATACTGACCCATACCAGTTTGCATACAGGCGCAAAAGAAGCACTTTAGATGCTGTTGCAGTTCTGCACCACAACATAGTGTTCAACTTAGAAAAGGGTAAGAAGTATGTTCGTTGTGCTTTTCTGGACTATACTTCAGCTTTTGACTCTATACCAAGACAACGTTTACTTAACAAGTTAATCAGCGTCAACACTGACAGCTGGATAACCAACTGGCTATGTTCCTACCTCTCTGGAAGGGAACAGTACACTGTGTTTGGAGGAAAGTGTTCGGAGTCTCTACTGTCTCAGGAAGGTGTACCACAAGGAGCTGTTCTTTCACCTCTTCTATTCTCTTTTTTTCTGCATGACCTGCCATCTTCCACAGAAAACACTTTTGTGAAGTATGCGGATGATCTCACTGTATGTATGCCTATATCTTCCTCTTTACATCCCATAGAAATGAATGAGTTTTTGTCTCGTATTGATTGTCGGTCTGTTGGTAATGGTCTCATACTTAATCCGTCTAAATGTCAAGCTGTTAACTTTAGCATGAGACATGGACGGAATATAAACACTTTTTTGAGATCCCATAATGCTTGTGCCATCGGAGACTCTTTGATAAACTCAGTGTCGAAGGTCAATTATATTGGTGTCACCTTTTCCTCTGATCTGTCTTGGTCTTCCCACGTTTTATCGTTATCGAAGAAGGTTTTCCGTCTGACCTACTACATAAAGAGATTGCATGCTCTTGGGATTACTCGTCATTTACTCTTACAATTTGTCAATTCTTGCATTTTACCTATTATTCTTTACTGTTCTCCATTATTCTTTCCCGGACTTTTGAGAAAAGACTTTGCTGTATTGCGAAGAGTGCTGAAGGCAGTTAGCAAGATGTGTGGTGAATCTTTCGAGGCCATAATTAATATGGTTGTGGACAGACATTTAAAATCATGCAAACTACTGGCAGGTGTTATCAGATACTAGCCATCCCCTTCACTCTTATCTTTCTCCTTGTATATCTTCTGGTAGAACGAGACGTAATTACATTAAAATCCATGCACGCAAGCAAAAGTATAAAAGTTCTATAATACCTTACCTAGCAAATATACTCTGTGACGAACAGGTTGTTAGAGTTAACCTAGTCAATAACTTACATTCTTAACATGTCTTTAATTTTAAAAAGTTTGTACAGTTTTTTTGGTTTGTTTTATTTTTTAAAAAAAAAACTTTTTTTATTTCTTTTTGTATTTGCTAATGCCTTTTTGTTCGTTGTTCAGTAAGTAACTTGTTGAAATACCCTGTGCTGAGAATTCTATATTGTACCAAAATATAATATTGAATAAAGCCATTAATAATAATAATAATAATAATAATAATAATAATAATAATAATAATAATAATAATAATAATAATGCATTCCGTACTGCATATCCTATGTATTGGATGACAAGAATTAACATTTACTGAATCTTGGTAATTTAATGATAAGAAATATACTTGGACTACATATGATCAATGAATTTTTCTATTTGTCAGATATCCTGATTTGGTTGTTCTCTATGTGATGTTTTATTAGTAGAAATTCGACGTAAGGCTTTCTTTGAATACCAAAAGTTTGGAAACCTAATAACCTGATTACCGGACCACAAATCATGAGTGATCTGTACAAAGATCATATCGGGTGCTTGGTAGTTATCCACTCACACATTAGATGGTAGTTGCGTAATATCGTGGATCGACTGACGTTGGACAAGTAAACCAGCTGATGTTGGATCAATGGTCTAGTGATTAAGCACTCATTACCGGATTTCAAGGTCTTAGATTTAATTCCTCTCAGGGTTTATCTATGGACAGATTCATCGAAAGACCTTGTTAACCACTAAAACATAATTATGCTGACCGGCTAGTTTGGTAACCCCAATGGTTGTGACGCTACGTGAAGCAACATTGAAACTCATCAGTTCCGTACATGTTCCAGATACATCATATTGACGAGTTCCAACAAGCTGGAAACTTAAGCGCAGTGTTTTCTGCAGATTACTCGCAACCACTTAATATGGTTGAGCACTGTCAGGTATTCCATGACTTCAGACGACTGTTCAACTAGTATCGAAAGTTGATTTTGAAGTACTGCTTATTTTTGCTAGGACATTTAATAAATGTAAAAAGATATTCAACTTTAACCGGAAGACGTTGCCAAATAATTTAATAAAGTACAGCATTATCATTAGTTCATAGAGACCATAGTTATAGGTTATAGGTTTCATGTTGTCTATTGTTTTTATATAATTGAATTCTATTGATAATTATTTTCCCAGTTTAGCTAACCCAGTACATGAGCCGATTTGTCAGTGAACAATAATTGGTATTTAATGACATGCAATAAGAAACCGTTTTTCTTGAGTTCGAAGATCCGCACTAAATACCACAAAAAAGTAACAAAATTCTAAAATAGCTTATGATGTTCATAAATGTGTGAAATAATTCAAAGCTTACAAATATCTGTCTATCTATCTATCCGTTTATCTGCCAAAGAGCTTTAGAATAAATACGTTCTTTTAATGATCATCATAGAGACTATTTTCTTAGAACCATGTGGTTGGCTTGAAAAAAAGTTAGTCAACTTTGTCAAACTATAGTTAAATCAACTGATCTTTAAAAAATAAGTAAATATCTTCGTAAGTACTTTTTTGACAACATACATTCTAGTCATTTTTAATTAAAATTTAGAATATCATTTTCATTATAATGATGACTTTTGGCGATTCCACAATTTTTCTAAAATGATAACAGTTATAATTAAACTACGAATTTAAACTGAGTAGGAGTGACTCGACTAGATACATCTGATATTTGAATACCTAAACGAAATTATTGTCAAACGGCAATAATGCTCATATTAGGTTGTTTAACATACTTGACAAGAAGCTCGTGATATAAATTTCATATTAATAGACAACTGAATAAAAAGTATAACTACAATTTTGAGAAAACTAATGCTGACAGTGGGACCCACAGACATTTTTTGCCATGAAATACCAACTATCGCGAAACCTAGGTTCGGGGTTTCTTGATGACTACCGCCAATCACCTAACTTTTCACCATAGTGACGTCAAGTTACGTGAACAAGTGGCCAGATTGAAACTTCATCGGTGAGATTCGATAAATATCGAAAAAACCACTTAAAAGTGTTAGTAATCACTATATAATGTTTAATTAGTCGTAAACAAGCTTTATGTTGGATCACTTCTAGTAAAATCTAATGATATGCATGAATTCGATACTCGAGGTTTATATCGATTAAATAATCCTTAGAAAGCAATCAGTTTTACGAAATCGTTGTATATATAATCAAACACTCAAATATAGTTAGCTTGTCACATCTATCCAGGTTAGTTCATAATATTTACAATGTAATGACAGATGCTATAAATTTATATGTAGCATTGATTTTACTACTGCTGGTTAAATTTCATTACATTTTAGGTACGTTCTTGCATAAACCTAGTACAATCAAAAGTTTCTAACATTTAAAGAGATGAATTGATGAAATGAACTACTATTTTGAGATAAAATATCATAAGATTAAAGATTTGTTAATGCTCGTTGTTGAACCATATGTGAATAAATTAACTGACATTGAATAAACAACTAGACATAATTGGGGGAATCAACTTTAAAAAAACAGTTTTTATGATTTGTTATTACAAACTTGGGTACCACTTCTTAATACACTATGATAACTTGGTAAAATAATGACCCATGATTAATTTCATACTCTTCTTCTTACTCCCCCATTTCTCCTTCACTTTTGTTGGTTTACTGAATCATAAAGACATACACATCTGACAGGAAGCGCAGAATAAAATGGACTGCTTGGATGCGACTAGACGATTTAGACTTCTCAGATGACCTGACCCTTCTATCCCATACACATAAACAAATGCAGGCCAAGATAGTCATTGTAGCAGCTGCATCTGCATCAGTGGGCCTTAACATATACATGGGATAAAGCAGGATCCTCAAATACAACATGGAGAACACCGACCGAATCACAGTTGATAGAGAAACTCTGTAAGAGGTGGAAATGTACGTGTACCTGAACAGCATCATCGGTGAACGATGAGGATTTGATGCAGGTGTAAGTAATTAAGTAAATCAACCAATAAAAAATTAAATAAGTCTTCGAAAATTTTTACGTAACTGTACTAGAAGCCAGCATAGATGCTGACGTTATGTTTTCCAATCACCACCCCTCTTTACTTCTAAGAAAATAGTAGAAAGTAGCTCGAAATACTAATTCTTTTTTGAATAGAAAATGATCAAATTTAGAACTACGTTAAGCATCTCTAAAAACGTCTTCAGCTATAATATCGCCTATAATCCTACAAATCCTCCTATTTTCTGTATTTAATATGATCTTTGGACGTCCTAAGTTAGAGTCGTTGAAGAAGTTGAGAATTCAATGTTGAAAGTGTTCAGAGTATAAAACTTGTTCATATTCATTTTGTGAATGGTCTGGCCTGTTGCACTGGTATTTGAATTTTAATACTACAATAATGTAATATATGGGTTCGGTTATAATTAACTTTCAAATAGTTTAGTTTGGAGACAATAGTTTAATTAATTAACGCCAAAAAATAAATAACAATAGAGTTGAATAAACTGAATTCTATTTACACGATCCAGGTGAGGCTTATCTACTATTAATATTCATTTAACTCGTAAATACCCGCAAAAGTATTCTATAAATTCATTTAGTTTATTTTAGAGTTCATTTTAATTTTGGCACCATTCCCTTGACATTAAATCGATTTACGTGTAGGTCTTTTAAGGGCATGTACAATGTCCAATAAAAATGCTCCAATCAATTCTATTTCTAAAGAGTATTCCCATATTATAAGTAAAACCATTTATTGATTTATTTAAATAAATCATTTAAAATGACAGTAAAATAGCGTAAGAATTCTTCGTACCCCAGTATAAACTATGTAAAGTGCTCAGTAGGTGAATTAACACTTATGAATAGTTCAGTGTCTAATTTCGTAAGGCTTAGTTTATATGACGATATTGAAAATTACCTACCTATACCATATCACCTTGATGAACGAACTAATTTCAGTGAAAGATATCCAAAGCAACGTGATGGAATCGTTACAAAAGGATATTCTGAGAGCTTAAAACAAGTGAGTTGATTAATTGTAGCAATTTATTTCTATGTATTTTCAAAAATATAAAGATTTCGCCACCAACTTTTATTAGATGAAGAAACACTAAAAAATGTCACACTGAATAGTTTTTCAACCTTTGTTTAAGATTACTTTTCAATTTACGCCCAAGACACTGTACAAGATTGACCAAGAAGACTTCACACCTCTCTATCTTAAAACTAGAGTCAGTATCTTAAACTCTACGTTTCTTGATTTAATCGATACACAATATTTTGTGACCTGGTTTCAATACTATATGTGATGTCGGTTTTACTCTCAATATGGATGAACTCCAATAATTAATATGTATTTCCAGATTATAATATGAACTATGTGACCTAATCATAAAACAACTTTCAAGTTTCTGTCCTCGACTAATATGTGAGAGACGTGCAACTGTTTGTACATCATCAGATTATATAATTATTCATTAAATCTTCCTTACTTAAACTAAGTTAATGATAATAAACTAATGGTTCAATGTAAGGTGCATTTACCTATCTGAAACATTCGGATAGTATTTTACATCGAATTGTTGAGCCATCAGTATAATTTTCATCAAATATTTGCCATGTCATATGAATTGGGCTCACATTGAAGTATTCAGTACTTCTTTTGAATATATTACTCAGTTGTAGTTAATTTAGAGTAAACTACTAAGGTAAATTGTATGACAATATTTTAAGTTGTGTAGAGTCTACTTCTTTTGTTCAACAACAACCACAACTGCTACTCACACTACCACAAATATAAAAGCTCAATGTTTAACACTATACAGTTTACAGAGGTAGATACATTTGTTTTCCTTAGTAACTTGACTTAAAAACAAATTTCTTTACAGAAATTGTCCTTTATTGCCAAAGAGTAGCTGACTAACGGTATGAGGCATTAAATAGAGTGATATAATTTTCCTTAAGGTTCTACAATATTTTTGAAATAGGTAAAAAGAAGTACAGTGACCTACTGATCATTATCATCCACTCACTAAATGATTTATATGCTTAAATAAATATACTTAAATAGTTGGCTTCTGGTTAAACTACTTGACCATTTAGGGTTTTCTATGCTCCAAATGATTACTGCCAGACTAACTCGACTAGTACAACACTTAATCGATAGCCATTGAGCTACACTTTCAAATCTCAGCTCGTTTAACATGTTTCAGACAGTCGGGCATCCCCATCAGCCTTTAAGCAAACTCGTATGGTTCTAAACAGGCTACATAAATTTGCATATCGTCACTGAAACGCATGTATGCTTAGATACATATACTATCCAGTTATGAGTTTATGAGAAAATGTTTTTGTAAAATGTTTTTTACTGTTTATATAAAATAAGTATCGTCAACGGGAAATGATAATGTCTAGACATTTCTATTAATTGACTGGTACTAAAATCGTTGGCCATCGGAAACCGAGTTATTGTTCCAAAATTAATGTGCAGGGCAAAGTATTTGAGGCATCCTCGTTTGATTTTCGATAAAATTTTGTGTACACTTTCATGAATTGTCTTATTTACTTACTTACATACTTACGCCTGTTACTCCTAATGGAGCATTCTCCAACCCACTCTGTCCTGGGCCTCCTTTTCTAATTCCATCCGATTCCTGTTCATTTTTCTCATGTCCATCTCCATTTCCCGGCGTAATGTGTTCTTTGGTCTTCCTCTTCTCCCTTGGCCTTGATGATTCCATGTGAGGGCTTGTCTTGTGACGCAGTTGGGTGCTTTCCTCAATGTGTGTCCTATCCACTTCCAGCACTTCTTCCTGATTTCTTCCTCCGCTGGGATCTGGTTTGTTCTCTCCCACAATACGTTGTTTCTTATAGTGTTTGGCCAACACATCCGAAGTATTTTGCGTAGACAACTGTTAATAAACACCTGTATTGTCTGGATGATGGCTTTCGTAGTTCTCCAGGTTTCCTCCCCATACAGTAGAACTGTCTTGACATTTATATTGAAAATCCTGACCTTGGTGTTGGTTGACAGTTGTTTTGAGTTCCAGATGTTCCTCAGTTGCAAATATGATGCTCTTGCTTTGCCTATCCGCACCTTCACATCAGCCTCAGATCCACCCTCTTCATCGATGATGCTGCCCAGATTCCGTCAGGGGTCACTCCAGGGGCTACTGCCCATCCCAAACCCAGATGAAGGAGGAGGGTCGGATATGGGGTTAGCGACCCCATCCCGTAGAAAACTAACTCGCTAAACAAACGCTAACCAGAAAAAAATGAATTGTCTTATACTAATACAAAATATCCGACCAGCGTTTCCCAATATTCAACAATTCCACGACTGATATCAATTATTAGAGAACCATTTATGTCCAAAACGATCTCAACTGAAATTCATTAGTTACATTATGGTTACTAATTTTACCAAATTTTATTCAAGATCATCAGTACTCCGAGGGAAATGAGAAGATATGTTCGACCGCCGTCAATTAACAGAAATGAATCACATCCACAATTGATTGTTCACAGAACAAAACCGGTGAGACAAACAATGCATGAGGAAGGGGATGAAACATATCTTATGATGCATAAATCATGTGGACACTTAGAAATTGTGAAATCATCCAAGGAATCGTAAGTGATAATGACCTTTTTGA
This sequence comes from Schistosoma margrebowiei, assembly GCA_944470205.2. Taxonomy (NCBI): domain Eukaryota; kingdom Metazoa; phylum Platyhelminthes; class Trematoda; order Strigeidida; family Schistosomatidae; genus Schistosoma; species Schistosoma margrebowiei. Next base: position 16,542,313 of record OX104026.1, on the reverse strand, counting down.
GAAAACACAATGTGAATTTTTAATTCCAAATCTTGTTCGTGTAAAAGATGAGTTCCAAATAAGCTATATTATACTTTGTGCCATTTAACGTTAGATGATTACAGATGATTATCAGATTTTCTGCGTATTATTACAGTTTTGGTAATTTTAAGCAGTAATATCTACGCTGCTGACTCTGTACAGCATAAAATCTAGAAACCATGGCTGGAAATATGTCACTATTCTTGAAAACAACGTAGACATAATGAATCTACAACGGTTGGTTTGTATTCAAGCAGGAAGTGGACCATCAAAACGACTCCGAAAATTTTTGTATCTTTACTAAGGTAACTAGGCATGAAACCTCAACATTTACATTTTGAAAGTAGAACATTGATGTGAAAAGTTGAAATATCAACGACTAATGTAGGTAAAGTAAGTTTTGATCAAAATTTCCAAAAAATGATACACCTCGGAAAAAGATCAGGTAATCAGAATAAAATTAATGGTGCTTCACGAAGAATGGTATGATGAAACTTGAATGTAAGAGGTTAAGCACTACGTTGCAGCTATCAGCAGCATATGCTGACCACATTAATGACTAAATAGAACTCAAACTACTAACTAATTATAAGTAGTATAGTTCGAAAACACAAGTAATAGGTTCCGGATAAATGAGGCTACGGATTAATAGGTAAATAGTCCTGTTTGCTGAATATGTCATGAATCTCATCAATATTCTGTCAGTCCATCTTTCAAAACTTAAGAAAATAATTTAAATACTTTTTGAATGTCTCAATATGAGGGTGACACGAAACAAAGGATTTGATGTGTTTTTCTTGCTTTAACGAATTTTCTATAAAGGAATACATTTCTTGTGAACTGTGTTACCAATATGTAGTGTAAGTTTAATAATCACTGAATCCGCTTATAAAAACACCAGTTACAATGATATTTAGGTCAAACCATTATAAGAGTTGTGTATAAACTGAAATTAGACTCAGAGATATAACAAAATATTAATTCTATAAATTATTTTTTCACTTATCTGAACATAATGAAGATAGTACTTTAATTAAGTGACAAGCACTTGGATTGGTAATTGCTTTGTAGTTTGATCGATAAAATTCAATCAATACTTGACGATACTAAAAGAAAAACATGACATCAACACTACTCATAAATGGCAACTTTCCCTTTAAGTCGGTGGCTGTCCGGATATTTACGATAGCCTGAACATTTAAGATGAAGGCTGAGTAATTTTTTATTGCAATTTCATCTTTTTGGGTACTGATAATCATAAAAGTATCACCATATGTTAGACATTAGTTGTAATAGAGTCCCTTCATTTCGGTGGTATATATACTATTTATCAAGGTCGAGTATTCTTACTTCAATACTTATTGATGACTCTTCTATCTAGATATATAGCTTTGTTTCTTTCTATCGTGGATTGGTGCTTGTTAGCAGCTACCATCAAAATTTTATTCATGGAGTTCTAAAGAGAAGGTGTGACCAGTCATCAACCATATCACATTTTAAACAGTTAACCACCCCTTGCAAAGGAAAATGGTAGCACCGTATCACAAACTCATTGAAATCAGATATGTACACCACTAGATGCCACTTCAAAGGTTTGGAAGTTAGGCGTTTACGCGAGAGATTGAAGTTTCTGGGTTCGTCCCTTGTAGTGGGGTTGGGTGTGTGCATTGCTTAGGAATCCTAGACTAAAAGTAGTAGGTGCTCAGTGCAGGATGATTTTAAACAGTGATATTACCAAGATTAGAGACCTCTAATACACTGTGAGTTTGGATAATTTTAATTCCTAAGCCTCGTTTCTAACAGTAGTAAATATTACTGGAGAAGGACTTGTAGAAACTGTAGAAGTTTTATAGTTTAAACTGATCTTAGCTAGAGATCTAATAATAGTCTAATAATAGTTCTTGTTAGGGACTCCTCATTTATCCATATTCATAGCCCTTAACTTAGGAAACGAACTTATGGCATTTGGTTCCACGCACGAACGTTTAACTTTTAGTTAATAACCCTACATGACAAAGTTATCAATAATCAAATTAATGCTAAAAAAACAATCCAAGAAGGATGATAATTTAAAAAATCTATCTCATCTACATGAATTCAATTAGTGCATGATTTACAAACTAAATTTTGCTTTGATGAGAAAACAACGACAACAATATTTTTATTAAATTGCTTACGTCCAAAAATACATGTCGTTATTTCATTGTAATAAGTAGACAGATAAACAAACAAACAATTATTTTGACTTTATTTCTATTGTTATATGTGGTTTCTTTTGTTGTTTTATATAATAGACTAAATAGGAAATTCGCTAGTACAATAATAGCGTTTGCTCATTTTGATTCATGAGGAAACGACACAAAAACAATCTGAGCATAATATATAAATTTTCGAAATTATTTACCTACCTGAAGTATTTATAAAGAGTTTATTAATTCATTTCCATTACTGTTTTATATTGGCATCAATTTAATATAGTATAATGTCTCAGTTGTTGATGTCTTTATAAGTACCTATAACGTAATTTATTCACATAATACTAGCTACATATACATCGTAAACTAGTTGTAATTTTAAGTTTTCTCATCCCATTTTCATCAAGTTATATTTGAATATTCTATTAAATAATCAATGTTAATTATTATTTATTGTTAACATTTAACAATGATACTGGCTAATTTAAATTTGTTGTTACATCGCAATTTCTATTATGAGACAATAATAATATGTAGATGATTTGTTTCGTATGTTAAGTTTAGAAGTATGTTTTATTTTATGATATCCTAGGTTAAATGATATTTAATCTAGATTTTACATCTATCAAGTAACAATAATCTGCCATTATACTTTTTATAGTAGGATGAATCATAGATGCAATAATATCAACAAAGTTAAGTCCGTTAGTGAGTTTATTGCTTCATTTCTCACTAATATTAAGTGAACTTTTGCTTATTGTACGAAGCCTAGACTCTTCAATAGTAAGTTATTTGAAAGGATACATTTACTCTGGTGCTATTCGCTTATTTTCTTCTTTAATAGAGAAAATCAGTCATTAAATGACATGATGTGCATTGGATTGTTTTATCAGGAATCTGACATACCGATTCGAATAAAATATTTAAATATACAAATCAGAGTAGAAGTTAAATTTTACACCGTTAACTGACTATATATAAACTTGGTGAATAGTATTAAGTTGAATGTCAGAGTATCACTAGTGTTGCAATAATTGTTAGTTCAAATAGATATCAGTCTTACTAGTTTATCTCTTGTGGAAGTTTGTTGAATTTCTACCTGTTACTATTAGGCAAACATTCGTAAAATTAAATGCTTAGTTCGAACCGCGGTTATCAACAAATCAACAAAATTTCCGAAGCATATTGTATTAAAAAACATATGATCTATATATGCCCCTTATGTCAGGAGGTTATTTTTATAATCATTAACATTACATAGCTAAATGCTTAATACACTTGATATTGTTTTATTTGAATCTTCCCATTGATGTTTTAGGACTGAAGTTGATCAGTCTCTTATTGACATATGTGCATACACTGTGCGTATGCCTCGATATTGCCTTAATTTACAGTATGCACATATGTCAATAAGAGACTGATCAACTTCAGTCCTAAAACATCAATGGGAAGATTCAAATAAAACAATATCAAGTGAATTAAACTTCACCCCATTGCACAAGCAAGTGGCTATCAGGACTCAGTAGCTAAGTGGATAACGCGATGGCGTTTGAAGCGAACGGTACTGAGTTCGAGTCCCAGAGTGAACATCAACTCTGAGATGCAGGTACATCCAGCTGACGAGTCCCAAACAGGACGAAACGCGCGTCCTGGATTCCACTGCTAGCCACTATCCATCTCTGCTTATAATGCTTGTAAATTAAGGCAATATCGAGGCATACGCACAGTATGCACATATGTCAATAAGAGACTGATCAACTTCAGTCCTAAAACATCAATGGGAAGATTCAAATAAAACAATATCAAGTGAATTAAACTTCACCCCATTGCACAAGCAAGTGGCTATCAGGACTCAGTAGCTAAGTGGATAACGCGATGGCGTTTGAAGCGAACGGTACTGAGTTCGAGTCCCAGAGTGAACATCAACTCTGAGATGCAGGTACATCCAGCTGACGAGTCCCAAACAGGACGAAACGCGCGTCCTGGATTCCACTGCTAGCCACTATCCATCTCTGCTTATAAATGCTTAATAGTTTACTTTCTCTTTTCTAGAGTGTCAGGCATATCATATATGCCACATATATTGCTAGTTAATGAAATCTCAAGAAAATCTCAGGGAATTCATTTATACACAAACATTCACTTTCTTTTATATTGTTTATTTTACCAATAACGCAAAAATCAATTATGTAAGTAAAAATATTTCACACAATTAGTGAGCACTGGAAATAACCTCACCTGCAAAATTTCTAATTCGAACAACAGGAAGTCAGATAAGTGTCCACAAATACCGATATTTTCTCAGTTTTTTTCCCATGAGACGTGATTATAGGAATAAAAATTCAGACGACATCGTATCCACATTTATCACCATAATTATGTAATTAACTGAGACGATTTTTCCAGAAAATGAAGTAACTAATGAACAGTTAACTGACTGTAAGTTTTTGATCGATTGGGACTTATATAGTTTGATATTTGAAGAAACTGCATCAATAAATAATAAATGGTTTTTTTCAACATCACACTATAATACACAACTATAACTGATAATTCTTCTAATTGAAGCCTAGGTTCGGATTCATAAGCTCTTATGGTAACCCACTAGCTAAATCTGCACAGAGACATGAACACAAAAGAAAAGGCGCGAAATATGAAAGAAACTTCAAAGGTTCGTTTATGTACAGAAAATCTAGGGCAATCATAGTATTTAGGATGACTTTGGGCTTCCGGAAATTTCTGAAATATAGCTCCATTATAAGTAAATATCCAATCAGAAACGCGATATGTAATTTTCCACTTCCTAGATGTTTCTGGCAAAACGTCTATTGAATGCTGATTGAGTAAGATGCTTCTCAGCGTTTTCAGAGCATTTTTTGACTTTTTTCGAGGTGTTTACTGGATTTCCCCAATAATAACTGTGAGAGCTGACCTTTCTAAATGAATAAACGTTAAATGGAGTAACTGGATTAATTTTGTGCTAAATACGTACTTTTGTAACCATAATAACTTCAGGAACATTTAGTTTTCAATAAACAAATAATGTTTTTGAGATTTAAAAAATGTGTATTTACTGTAATCAATCTATACAAATAACTAATCCATAATTGATCAGCTATCAGCTTTATAACTATTTCCACATACACAGAATACAAAATCCTATTTCACTCCGACAAGTTAAATCAGTAAGTACGGATACATTAGATATGAATATGGAAGATAATTTAAAAATGAACAATTTAAAGAGGGAGAATATTATTTTAGAACAACAGAAAGACGTAAGTCTATTTGGAATTAAATTTCTTTATTGTCGAATATACTTGATTGATGATCCTTGTGAATGAAAAATACAACCTAAGGATTGTAATAAAATATAAGAATGGAGTTTTTGTTGAAAATTTTCTCATTTGATGATAACTTGCATTCTAGACTAAATTAATTCGGGCAAATGATAAAATCACGATAACCATTAATAGTTGTTTTGTCTTGGATTTTGTTTTATAATTTTTTATAAGTAAAGTCTCACAACTCAGTTATTAAATTAACAAATCACCATTATTTGAGAAATTTCATACACATAGTTCCCTTTATCATTTTGAAGGGAATAAGAACAAAGATTCTAGCAGAATAGCATGAATTCATTTAATTTGGTTTAGTTCTCGTCAGCTTTTCACAACACGCAAGCACAATCAACAGGAGTCTTAACACCGCATTATATAAAACTTACCTAGCAACCAAACTATTATTTCTGTTTGAAACAACATGTTCAATAACCTGATCAAAGAACGACAAGCAATTATTACATATTACCGCCAACTGAGTTTATAGATTTACGTGTATCTGCCAAAGCAGCTACATTGGCCGAACAGAAAAGGGGCCATATCTTAGATTTTTCGAACATGTTCCAACAAGCCTCAGAATAAGACTCTAAGACTCTAAACAGTTCAATCACCAAACATCTCCTTGATACGAGACATCAGGTTGATACCCTGCAATCACTCAAGATGATCAGTAAGCAGCCAAACTCCAGTTTTCTAAAGCCGTTGCTATCAGGTGTCAAAAACTGATTTATGTGTTCAAAAGGAGATGGTTATTAATCTTTCCTTGCCTTGATGACAAATATTCCTTCATTGCATCTTAAAACCTTTATTTAACTCTATCTTGTATTTATTACATCATTGTGCTTTTATTTCGATTGTCTTCCACATTAGTAATCTTATTTTATTTACTGAGCTTTACCAATTTTATTCCTATCAGCGTTTATTCGTTATGTAATCACTTGATTTTGGCCGTTTCAACTGTTGTCACAATCAATGTTTACAATATTCAGTCTATTAAATTTATTTACACCCTTGCTATACTATACGAATAGGTCTTTATTAAAACTTTCAACCAAACCCTCTCATGTAAGTAATTTAAACCATTTATGTAATTGTGATTTTAAATATTAGAGGTTGTAAGCAGCTGACGAGAACCAACGAAATAAAATGAATTCATCCTATTCTGTTGGGATCTTTGTTCTTACTCTATACAAATTCAAAGTTAGACCACTGTGTAAACGTAAAACGGTTTGAATTTCGTACTTCGGTCAGCTTTTATTATTGTGCAACCGATATATATTGTCATAAATGATAAATAATTCACTCCAAGAACTCACTATGTGTTAGGATGTTCAGAAAAATATAGCAATAATTATCGTGTTAAGTCTAATGGTGCCTTGGACTTTAAATGTGCACTCCCTATTGGTCGATATTTATTTCACTTGTTAAAAATTGTGTAAATGTTGTTTTCTATTTTATGGTACGATGTGGTTTGTTTGGTTGGTATATAAACAGAGTATGTCTGAAATATAATGATTCATATCTCAGAGGCTGTGACTTGCGTTCTGAACTCAACTGGCTGGGCTAGACAGCGAAGCAGAGCCAGTCGGGACTCTAGGTCGTTCATTACGTGTTTACGTGTCACTGAATCGATCGATAAATAGTCTGCGCATTAAACCTGCAGTCTCACACGTTACAACACTATGATTTAAAAAGTTCTTCCTAAACTGGTATGCAGTGAGGAAATCGTGAATCGACTGAAGTTAGTGATGTACATAGTCCGAATTTTTGTTCAATGGTCTGTAGATTAAATGTTCGAACGAGAGACCAAACGTCCGGAGTTTTACTCTCGAATAGTTGGCAGTAAATTGACACAGCTGAGAAAACTCATACGTGAATGAATCACCCGCCTACTGCTTCCAGGCACTTGGTTAAGCTATGATCAACTCGTTATTTGACATTTGAAAGTATGATAAAAGTTTATAGCAACGCACGCAGACAAATCTTAGAAAATGTCAACTGGTTGAACATGTGTCTTTATTAATGTCCAGATACCATTGATAACTGATCAATCAAAGCTAGTTTCTCATTGACAACTTTGAAGTAATGAATACAACCATTTCGCTTTCGTCGGGTACTCTTTGAAAGAATTAAAAAAAGTATCAAATAAATGAATCAACGAATCCATTTCATTTTTGATTTACTAATGTAAAAATAACTACAAGGAGTAGAACATCTGTAAAAAATACACCATTGGATACTTCCTCCTGTGAATATAATAATAGTTACTTGATTACAGGCAAACCTACAATACATTTATGACCAGCAGCATACAGGAATCTTATGCACAGAAAAAACATCCATCCAAGAGATACCTTCCGGAGTTCGAGTGAAGTGACCCATGGCGTTCAGCCGTGTCGTGTGACGGGGAGTTATCCACCTACAGCACTTTCGTAAACCTGGTGTACAATACTTGTAAAGCAACTCATTTGAAAGATATTTTCAAAATAATAATCAGTCGGTGTATGAAATACCCCTTGAAATCAATATTTGTTTATATATATATATATATATATATATATATATATATATATATATATATATATATATATATATATATATATATATATATATATATTCTATTTGTGTTCTTTCATTAATTCAGTTATTAAATGTCATTCGAAATATTTTCTCCATCCAATTTACTCATTTAAAATAATGTAGATTGCTCAAGTACAAACACTTGTATTTTATCTAAGTGAACAGTTGATGCTCAATAAATTTACTGGAAACATTACTTCAACGGAATGTGAATCTTTACTAGACAACCCATTTCATCATCATTGTAATCATCCTCAACGAAAAAGACAAGGACAATTTCCAGTTCAACAACGAACTATGTCAGATGATACTGAAAATCAGGAAGATACTCGGTCACAGAATAGTAGTTATCTTAAATTATCTAGTGATAAAGTAATTGGAAACTGTTTATGAACAGAAAGTTGAAAATTATTCATTTTTATAAATCATAACATAATTCCAGTGATTAGTTTTATTATTTAAAATCGTTTGTCAACAAAGGTATTTGATGAAGTAACTGACGAAATATAAACCATCGCTTATCAACTCAGTGGACCAATGATTAAGCTGTCAAAGAGGTGCATGAATCTCATGGGTCTGATCTCTGATATGATTGTAAGTGCGTACTATCGGAGAGTCTCACACCATGGTGGAACACCTATGTTAGTGTTTACTGGTTTGTCTTACTTAGATAATTTATTGGTTTAAACTGTAAAATGCATTTGATGTTTCTATTATATTTCAAAAATCACAAATATTCAAATGTAAAAACATTTTAAATGTAAGCAGAGATGGGTGGTAGCTAGCAGTGGAATCCAGGACATACTTTTTGTCCAATTTGATGCTTGTCAGATGAGTGTATCTCCATCCTTGAGTTGACGTGCACTCCGGGACTAGAATCCAGTGCCGTTCGCTCCAACTACCATCACGTACCCATTTAACTGCTATATTAGTCCAGATAGCTACTAGCTTGTGCAACTAGATGGATTTTATTTCATACATATTGATCGATAATGCACACAGGATGCACGTATGTTAAAGGAGAGTGATCATTTGCAGTCCTAAAGACCAATTGGAATATCCAAACAACCAGTCTATATGGATTTTAAACGTAATTCTTATGAAATTTAAGCAAATAGTTTAAGTGGTGTGAAGATAACAATCCTTTTCTCAAAGTTCAATAAAAGTGAAACATCCGCCATCTCAAAGTATTTTTCTCTTTCATTTATTGGGTTTGTACTCTAAATAAAAGCACCATTTTCATTAAGGATTTCTTTTCAATCATCTAAAGTCATTCACATGTCTATCATGAATAAGTCGCTGTAGCGCATTCCAACTAATCGGATAGAAAAAGCAAATAAGGTGAATGTTAGTAGTTGAAGTGAAATCATTAGTGAAAATTATGCCCTTACACGCAGCATACATCTATTTAATTAACTGAAAATGCACGAAAATCCTCAATACGATATATAGATCGGACACGCACCTAACCCCATTATGTATCATTCATTAGTATTTAAAAAAGTATTCAAATTCCGTAAGGGATAAAACCAATAAAACTTGATATTAATTCATTTCTCCAGTTTGCTTTTTATTGTACTGTGTATTCTCTGATGATAGCCTGTTAAAATCGTATGAGTTTGTCAGTTTGGGAAATGGTATTTTTGTAAACGAACACTGGTGATATTTTAAATCAACACTCCGGATACTTCGTCGACATAGTTTACATAGATTAATTGGTGATTAATTACTAAATAATTTGTTAATTCTTCAGTTTTCATGTAAGACGCATTAGATATTCATTAAAATATGCTGGAACATAATTTTAGTTCAAGTATAGTGTCAGTTCAAATTCACGTGTTCCATTCAAAGAAACTCAATAACAAATGAAATATTCTAGATAACCGGACACTTCCACTTCGATGTCATTTTTGATATTGATGAATAAAATCAGAAACCTTTAATTCAGAAATTATTCTATCTGTTACACTAACCAACTGTATTATAAAGTCACTAACCATTCAGTTTGAAAGACTGTGTAAGTCTATGTAGATCTTATTTTTGATGACGTGATAATCAAAAACTTAATAAAAACTTGATTTTCCTTACACTCTGAACACTTGAGTATCGATCTCCTAGCTGCCTCATAAGCAACGTAACTTCACAGCTCTTATATACACATAACCTGTTATGTCAGACGCGAATAGAATAGGGTCAAAAGATGGTGAGTGTAATTCCCTTTACCCCTTACTGTAATTCAGTCAGTGAATTAATTATGCATTTGCTCATAAATGGGTGATTAACTGCATATCCGTTATCAATCTTTATCCTTTCTCTTATCAGTTGTCAACACAGCAAATCAATAATACATTACTCCAGTAAACATTGCGTGGATATTCTAAGCACATTCTATACACATCCTCTCACTGTGTGTCTGGTCTAACTGCTAGCATATGCTCTATTGAGTTAGCTCACTACTAATAAAAGTCGGTACCACCTCAATTTTTATTTGGCTTCTAGACTTATCGAGTGGTGATAAATCCAACGGTGAAAGATGGTTGCGCAGTATCGTGGATTGGTTGAAATCAAACATTAACACCATTGGGTGCCGGCTCAATGGTCTAGAGTCTAAGTGTTCGTGCTCGAAACCAGGGGTCCTGGAATCGAAATCCGCATGCAGGATCATGGATGTGCATTGCTGAGAGGTCTTCTAGATTTCTATTGACGGTCCAACAATGACTGGTTTATGATCTTATTTAAAACGCAACTATCTCTACATTTCTATACTGTTACTTGTTAATAATATGAATCGGTTAACGTATTTACTTAGTGAAGGACACATCACCAGTTATTTTATTATAAATTAATTTTATCATTAGATAACGTATCTTTTAAATATTGGAAAAAAGTTGTGGAAATTTATCGTCTAATAATTTTTGGACAGTGCAAGAAAAAGAAAACATAGTTTGCCAAAAGCATAAGATTTATCACTCGTTTTATAGATATTTCTCATTAGCTGAGGACGGTCATTAGATTAAAGACGTTTCACATAGTTTAGTGAACCATTTGAAAGAGATAAAGACAACGAACTTCATAGTTTAGAATGTTGGTAAGTATGAGTGAATAGTTTGATGATGAATCTGCAAAATGGCACCTTGAGATATTCTAGAGTGTTGTTGATTCGTCAAGAGTATGACTTTGGTTAAAGTCACCAATAAATTGCCGCTGAAAAGATAATATTGAAATTTCAAAGAAGAAGATATATGTATTAGGTCACAAGAGGCAGTTGACAAGAAACCCTGGATATTTGTGTCATGTTAGTTGGTACTCGTCGGCAAAGGGTACGTGTAATCGTGAGATGAATGATGCTCCTTGGTTGGTTTTATTGACAGAACTCAATCAGTATCTGGAAGAACTTGGTATATATATGATATTGGTCAATACTCAGTCAAAATCGTACAGAAAGTCAGCCGCGGCCCTGATATCTCACTAGTAACATCTTGAACTGTTAAGCTTTGTGATATGTGGTCGAATTCTCCAGGGAGCATGTTTCCTTCAGATAACAGGTAGGCATTGCTAATGAGCGTTAAACAACACGAAACTTAGGCTAAGCAGGGTTTCATGTCGACCACTTCGAATCGCTCCTTTAGATAAATACTGATTATCACCCCACTTCTGAATAACTCTTATATTTAAATTTCAAATATGCTCTACAACATGATTTGACTGTTTTGTAAACTACAGCTGAAGTTTTAATTGTACAATTAAAATAATCATATCATTTAGAGATAATTTAATGAATGATAACATGATTAAATTGGTTTTGAAAAGTAGTTGACTTTGCACGTTACTTAAATTTGGAAAATGATGAGAACTGTTTTTTTATTTTAAGTATACAGAAACTAATGAACAACTCTCAATCAATACAATAGCATCAGTGCTTAATTCACAAGATAAATATGGCGCAAGAAATCTTAAAGCAACTTTGGTTACGTTGGATAATACATGGTTAATTTCATGGGATAAACCAGAGTCAATAGATTCTGAGGAGACAACACTTTCTACTATTACTGGATATGTTGTAAGTGTTAATAAAAGACATGAAATAATAGAAAATCTACTAATATTAATAAATAGTCCGTAACAAATGACTGCATGTGCATAATGTTTACATAAGTTCAGTTGGAGGCGACGTAGTTCAGTAGTCACTTGTAATCACATGATTATTATTAATTTAAAGGGATTTGTTGAGATTGCAAAATTTTTATTGTTTAAATCACACACTGTTGGAAGCCGTCTCAGTAGTCTGGAGGTTTGTCGTCAGGCCGGAGGTCCTAGATTCCATTCTTGGACATGGAGTCGTGTATGTGCACTGCTGAGTTTCATACTAGGAAAATTTGACAGTCTGGTACTTCCAGGCTTTAAACGGTAGTATAGCTAAAATCAGTCCGTAATTTAAACTATGGAAATTCTCTACAAATACACTGCATTAATAATACGTTTGTTTTTCTTATTTGAAGAACTAAAGAACAAAATTTTGTTTTCATTGAGAGGTTGTTGATGAAAATCAACACGTCTATTTATATATATTATTCGGTTACTAGCTAGTTTATCTTGGATATCATTCTCTAATTATTTTAGTTCATGCAAATCGACAACACGTTATGGTTTAATGCGATGAGTACTAGGTTTTAGTTCCAGTAGAAAATCAACAACTGGATGCAAATACATACTCCTGATGAGCCCAAAGTGTTACCATACACTAATGACGGATTTTACTTCTAGTTTCTCTCCGAATTTGCTAGATTAATATTAATTTACAGAACTATTCTTAAATCCAAATGTTACGTTTGATAATTAACATAGCATTTCATCGTAGGATTTCTAATTGTTCTTTCTTTTTACCATAGCTGTCAATTAATGGAATTGAAATGAAGCGTATATCAAGTGTGAATGTTACCAAGTCAATAATTAATCTGTCAGAATCGGTCAAATATCCTGTGATATTAAAAATTCAATTGACAGATGAGAATAACTGTTTATCTGCACCAGCATTGATAACATTGAATGTCTAGCGTATTTTTTAATTTTTAAAAATAGTTGATTTAATTATTCGAAATTCCTTGGTTAATAGTTATCAGAGTGTTGTAAGTATTTTCGTCAAACGTCAACGTGAATGAAAAAAATTTAAAGTTGAAATTAATTGGGTATGAGAAACACTTTAAGTGTAAGGGGTTCATAATATTACTCGTCTGGTCAAATAGAAGTATGAAGATGGGGAATCGAACATGAAACTTTGTGGTTTGAAGTCGAATGCTTTGACCCCTAAGCCATTGTTCTAACTACAAAAGAAATGAATTATACGGTGAATGATGACTGCTTGCTAAAGGCAAAATGATAATGCGAGCTGTTAGGTAAACGAACATTAAAGAGTAAAACAATTGACCTCGAAAATATATAATAAAATATATAATAATATATGATAATAATTTTTAATAACTAGATGTTGCTGCAAACATTTTTAAATATACTAGTTAATCAGTACAAATAGTGTTAATATGGAACATCACAGGAAATTGTTCTATTTGTAGTTTATACCGCGTCGCAACTTTAGATAAATAAACACTGGGTGCTGTGAAGCAATAAACAATTGTTTCATCCCAATATAAGAGACTTAATTAGTGCTCATACACAACAACACTAAACACTGAACATAGTACCTTCACTTGCAATTCAGAACACTAATTTGACGTTCAGTGATGTACGGTAATATGTTTAGCTGGTTTATAAAATTGAGTGATAATTGTCTCATAGATGACAAACTTGTACTCCACTAATCGGAGATTCTTCAAAGAATTCCTAGAGTTTCTGCTTGAAGTTAATTACAGTCATAGAATAACTCAAACTGTTACTTTTTTCTCAAGTAATCATGATCTGTTTTATCAGTTGTTTCTGATATGTCTAGACTGAACCCTGAGCCATATAAACTATGAGCAGATTAGGATGAATAAAAAGCTAATATTTTTCTTCTGTACTTGACTCGGTATTCATACTTTGCTGTTGAATGAAAACATTTGGTTTTTTCACCAGGAAACTGGAGAACGGACGGTATTTTTAAAGTTTTCCATCACCATCATTGATTTTATTTGGTTAGTTGTCAAAAAAAGATTTCACTGAATGGATTTAGGCTCCAATTGATGCGAAATTCATAGTATTAGTTACTGCAACGCAACATGTACCGGTAGGATTTGATCATCACTTAGGACTGTGTTGAAAATCACAAACCGAGTAATATACATTTTAGATTTTTACCTAAAGGCATTTATCTCTGATATAGCTTGACGGCAACACTTTGAGAAAACTTCCAAAAGGCTTGAATTCTAATATCCTGAAAAATAATCTGTCAATTTTCGCGTTTTGAAGCGAATTTCAATAGAAAATCGTCTTAGAATATTTCCTATATTAAAAACTTTCTGTCTACCTACTACAAACATTTAACATAAATATGAATTAGGAAAAAACCACTTTAAGTGAAGCCACTTGTCTACAATATGAATCATGTTTTAAATGTCAAACTAATCAACTGTAAACACCAACAAAATTTATTCCCTTTCCTTCAAATAACCAAATAAATTATTAGTATCCCACTTATCTCTAATTATTTACCACTTAAACAATATAGAAAAACTTTTATTCTATCTTACATATTTTGTCAGTGATAGAAGACATATTTTATATTTTTAACAGTTAAAATGTAGAAGTAATAAGCCCAGTCAGTGTAATCTACATTTTGTAAAAATACTCTTGCTTGTATGCATAGAATTGTTTTTTTCAAATTTAAACACACTTTCTACATCAAACATATTTATTAATACTAAGATATTTCAATAGTTGAGACCTTGAACCAATTGAAGCTAGATCATCATGGAAAACCCAGAAGCACTAGACATCCGTTTCGTCTGATTGTGGAACAAAGACATTTAAATCTATATTTTCTTCTTTACTCTTATCTTATTCATAGTTGAATGCTTACAAAATATATAAACATTTTAAAAATTAATTAATACACATATACACAATTATTACAGTAGTGAAAAAGCAACTTCATTGTATTTTTTTTTAAAAATAAACAAAGAATTTACCCTCTTTTTATAGTTCCCTCTGTAACTGGTGTTACCGCCCGCCCATTCGAACAGGCGTTATTTACAATGAGTTTTGCTCATCATTAATTCATTTTTATATTGTTAATTTATTGTTGAAATAAAATCAGTATACAAACACATGTTGTTAAATACAAAACAAACAAAAAAAATCTACTTTTCATTGTATATAATAAATGTGTGCATAAACATTTGTTATGCATGTTATGTATGTTATAAGTCATAGTGGCTGTTTTGTCCAATTGTGGAACTCCTCTACAGTGTGTACCCACGATCCTACCTCACGTGATTCGAACCCCAGATCTATCAGTCTCGCGCCCAAAAGTTTGACCTCTAAACCACTTGGTTGGCATCCAGCAGTGTTAATGTTTAAATTACTTTCATTAAACAGACGTTATTTGTAAGTAACATATTGTACATCGAATTTCGATAATTCGATAAGCACAGCTTTGGAACTGATTTTATATAAAGATTACTCAAGGGAGTAAGAGTTGATCCAAATAAGTTATATATTTATTTCTCATAGAAAATGTAATGTACGAACTGATGAATTTATTCCATATATGATTCAGTTTTAAAAATTAGTTGCACATTTATTTAGATATATATAAGCAAAAATGGATAAAACAGACACTTTAATATTGAATTTTTTATTTATCTGGAATTATTTTGACAGTTATGATGGAATCTTTAATCTCCACATCTTGGGACGATCGCAGCTGTCACGTTGAATCCTCGCTTCTAAGGAACAATGCACAAAAATAAACTAGCTAAACAACTTTCAGTGCGTTTTACAGATAAATCAGTCAATGAAGGCTAAAGTCTAATTTAACTAAACTTAGGAAAAATATACGCTAATCAGTGCCGTGACTCCATTTTTGCCATGATAAATTGCATCAAATTCTTAAAAGAGTTAACCACTTAGTTACGTAGATAGAAACCGTTGTCAAAAGTTCTGTCACCATCTAACTGAAGAAATTCAGCAAGAAAGTACTGGAGAACGCTTGATAGAATAATTAAAATATCGTTATGGAAAAATTCAGTGAAGTTACCCTTGAGATTAAGGCAACAGACACAACCAATTAAAAATGTAGACTGATATCACCGCTAACAAAATAATTGACAGATAATTCCCATTTAAAAAACTTTAAAATTAAAACACGAATTTCAGCGCTTATATGGACTACCAAAAATACATAAGCCGGGTTTACTGTTACGACCAATTTTGGACATGTCAAGTTCACCATACCACAGAATCGCCAAATGGTTAGCGGAAAAATTGGAACCGGTTAGAAGGCAAGTATGTAAACATTCTATTCATGATACTTTTCAATTTATTGATCGTATTAAGGACGTTAATACTTGCGAAAAACACATGTTCTCGCTTGACGTTAATTCTTTGTTCACTAGTGTACCTTTAACCGAAACAATATGTTATATATGTGAGTATATTGATTCTAACAATATAGATCTAGGTTTGCCAACTGAACGCTTGAAAGAACTATTGTTACGCTGTACTTTTAATGTCCAGTTCAGATTCAATAATGAAATACATAGACAAAGGGATGGGATCGCAATGGGGTCTCCATTGGGTCCAATTTTAGCAGACTGTTTCATGGCAAAAGTAGAAAACGACCAACTCCGTTCAATGATCAGCCGATTCCACCTATACGTGAGATACATGGACGACACGTTTGTTGTTTGTGACAATAATATTGATTTAGATGATATTCTACACACCTTTAACTCGTGCCACCCTTCACGTTAGAAAGGGAACGAGACCAATCAATTCCTTTTCTCGATGTACGTCTGATGAGAAAGAGTAATGGTTCTTTAAAAAGATCCATCTTTAGAAAACAAACATGGAATGGCCAGCTAACCAACTTCTATAGCTGGGTTCCGTTAAGTAGGAAGAGAAACCTTATCCATTCTTTATGCTATCGCATACATCACATATGCAGTACGGAATGCATTAACGAAGAACTCGCATTCCTCAAGAAGACTTTGACGGAAAATGGTTACCCAGAACGGTTCATAGAAAAGAATATGAATAGAAGTAGTCGCGAGAAGAATTCTAGTTGTTCCGTTCCAAAGAAAAACCTTTATATAAGTCTGGAATTTAAAGGTGATCGAACATCAGACGTAATCAAAAATCGTCTAACAACAACTATTAGAAGAACATTTAACGCGGCAAAACTGCGGATATCCTTCACTAGTAAAAACTTATTTTCTGTATCCATAAATGATAAGCTTCCGCAACTGGTCGCCTCCATGTGCATCTACCAGTTCACCTGCTCTTGTGGAGCAAGGTACATTGGCCGTAGCCAGCGCTCGCTTTCAACTCGGATACGAGAACATATCCCAGCTTGTTTCTATAAGGGTGAAAGGAAAGCAGTTAGGAGTTCTATACTTGAACACCTAATCGACTGTAGCCATTCCACAGATCCACAAATTGACTTTAAGGTTGTTTATATGATTCGTTCAAATCAACCCAGATTTCTTGGTATCCAACTTTTAAAAATAGCCAAAGCTCTTGCCATCCAGGAGCTTAAACCAGAACTATGCGTACAAAAGAAGTACGTCTTATCGTTATCGTTACCTTGGCCTTAATTAGTTTGATTATCCTATTATTATTATTATTATTACTCCATTCCCCCTTTGCTTATGTCTTATATTCTCATTGTTTTATTCATGAACGCTCATCATATCACTTTGTTTTTTACACCTCTATGACCTTTAATTATAATATCAAAAACATTTTAATCATCTTATTATATTCACTAAATCTATTATTATTATTATTATTATTATTATTATTATTATTATTATTATTATTATTCATTTTACGTAATCTAGTATTATAAACTTTTTATTAACTGTGTTCACATTTCCTCACGGAATTAGTACTTTTACAAAATATGCTTTTATCACTGAAATCGAATCATTTAAAAACTAATGTGCGGTAGTACTTCATAAGTTCATACATATATATATTGTGAATGAATTCAACTGGTTGATGAAGATGTTATTTGTGCAACGTTCGATTTACTAAGGAATTATTCAAGATCAAACTCTTAACTATGATCAATAAAACACACGTCTCGTCAATAGTTTGAGTAATTTTCAATAACGCTTGTCATATAAAAGGCGACTTATCACCAGAATAAACATATTTTCGTTGATATTGTGTTACATTTAATCGTAGTTTTTTAATAATCTGGTAATTAAATAAGATACGTAACTACGTTAACATAAACAGCTATTAGTTTGTCTACCGTGTTGCAAATTGACGTCTACTTTATTTGAAATCATTTTATTTAAACTGAGTGGGATGTACTACATGACCTGCAGATATCTTTGTCAAACTTTCAGTGTGTTGGTAAGTGCACGGACAAGGACAATTATTTCTTGGAATTTTACTTAATAAATTTATCATGAAGATAATATCAAGATAACAAATGCTAATCAAACTTTTTAGCAAATGTTATTTAGACATTTATGAAACTTCAGGTTTGAGCAGAACTAGCCATTTTAAAAAATCCTATAAATTGATTCAACACCAATTATGGTTGTTGCCATCACATGCCAATCCCTTTTTTCCGCTTTGCGATTCTTCACTATCTCAATATTTGTATTCTTCTTATTAAGTAACTCCGTTTGGAGCCCTTCTAGGGAAACTGCCGGTCCCAAGCCTGGATAAAGGAGGAGAGTTGGGCATGAGGTTAGTAACACCATCCCGTAGAAAACTAACTCCATAAAAAACGCTAGTCAGAGAAATTAATTCAAAACATTTAAACACTGCTCTGGGAGTTAGAAAGTCTTCATTTAGAAGAGTTATGACGACTCATGGTGAAAGCCGAGTTCCTTCGGAAGTTACGAGTCTGATCATGTACAATGAATAATGTATATCAAAAACTTATGTAAAAATAAAATTACAACATTTGCCGGAACTTTTTAAAGTAACGTTACCATAACCCTGAGTAAGACTACGATTTATATATTTAATACACTGAAACAAAAAAATATCAGTGACATAGCCTGATATCTAGTAAAATCATATTCTATCTTATTTCATCGAGTATCATTTCGAGATTTTAAAAAACATTAATCAAAATTACAGTTAAGTATTAACTAGTAGATATACGCTTTATTTCCTAACAAAATATGTAAACAGTAAGCCAACATTTTATTATCTGAATTGAGATATTTGATGATTATCAACCACTATCTTCGTTCAATATTCGTTTGCTGAACAGTCATGTTTACTTTCAACGCTTAAAAGATAAACCTGCTGCAGTAAAAATGAGAACAAAAAAGTTAGACTTCACCAACGTGTCCTTGTATTGAAGATCAGTGCAGAAATTTATTATAAAGTATATCACTTGTGTTTACCTCATCCATAAAATGTTTCAAACGATTGCAGGATATTATTTTGGTGAATCATTGAGATAAGATAACAAATTATACCATTAACAGTGATATTCATGACATTATTAAAAGAGAAACCTGTATAAAACAATCTCGAATTGGAATATATAATTTATATGAACTCTGTTATTTGTTTGTAAATATAATCTGCTAAAAAGTAGTAATTATAGTTTGTGAACTTATATTGGTGAGTTATTCCAGTTCATAAAACTGCTTACAATCCAAAGATAATGATTATCGATCATACGTCTCTTTCAGCTGATCAATCACCCGTTGACAAAATCTAATTTTATCCAGAAAATCAATCTATTTTCTTAAAAAAATTCTGACCTTTTTATCCCGTTTTTGTTTCAAACATACTTTGTGAGGAACATATATCTACATAGATGACAAATAAATGCTTACTTCATTCGTTCACTTTATTACCAAATTCAAAACGGTAGATTTATAGGCATCAATGTTAAAGAAAGAAACTATTAATTTTATTAGAATACTTGAACTGAATAGTTATAATATTCACGATATCATTTCTTTAGCTTTTTATTAAAATTTCTAAATAACAAATGAAATAGTTTAAATATTTAGATATTGAGAGGTTTAATTTTCTAAAGGATAAAACTTTAATCAGTTCAATCCAATAAATGAATTATCACATACAACTACAGATAGTAGTTCATATTATTGTACGATTAAACTTTGAACAATAAGTATAAAAATATGCTGCTGTTTAGGGTAATAGAAAATAAACATAATTTTACGTTTGCATTCTTTTGGATTTCATAATCATATCTTAAATCATATTCGTTGCATTGACTTGTGAAGTTCTTCAAACAGTTTTTGTGGTCATTCATCATAAGAATTACCGCTGAAAGTATTTTAAATGGACAGGTTATAATCATACACGAACAAATGCAGATGAAACCGACTAGTGTAGCAGCAGCCTCTGCATCCTTAGGCTTCAACATACACAAAGGAAAAACCAAGATCCGCAAATAAAACACGGAGAACACCGACCGAACCACAATTAACTTTGGAAGATGTGAAATCTTCCACGTACCTGGGAAGTATCGTCGATGAACATAGAGGGTCGGATGCAGACGTAAAGGCAAGGATTGGCAAGGCAAGAGTCGCATTCCTACAATTAATGAACATATGGAACTCAAAACAACTGTCTGTGAATCAATACCAATATCAATACGAATATCAAGACAGTTCTAGTTCTGTTTTGCAGAGCTGAAACTTGGAGAACTACTACAACCGTCATCAAGAATTTACATGTATTTATAAACGGTTGTCTACGCAAGATACTCAACATCCATTAGCCGAATACCATCAGCAACAGCTTTCTCTGCGAGATAACAAACCAGCTTCCAGCCGAAGAGGAAATTATGATAGGACGATGGAAGTGGATAGAACATACATTACGGAAATCACCAAAGTGCACCACTAGGCAAGCCCTAACTTGGAATCCTGAAGTGAAACGGAAAAGAGAAAGGCCAAAGAACACATTAAATCGGGAAATAGACCGGATATAAAAAGGATGAATGACAACTAGAAAGGACTGGAAAGCATTGCCCAGGACAGGGATGAATGGAGAATGCTGGTGAGCGGCCTATGCTCCTCCACGAGGAGTAACAGGCGTAAGCAAGTAAGTAAAGTTACAATCAACACGTCACATATACATATGTCATTCTGTCATTAACTGTTGACGAATAACATTTAATTTCATTGTTCCTGAATAATGCCTTTGAATAAATCTTCAGTGACACAAAGGTACTAAAACATATTACTATAACTAACAATCGTTTCAGAACGTTTAAAATATTCAACAGAAATTATTAGAAAATAAACTTCTAAATTAAGATCATTGTAAATTGACACAGCGACCATCTGAGAAACATTCTTAACACAAAATAATATTCAGTTTATCTAAGAATAGTGGTTGAATTTCTCATTTTTATTTAATATTAACATTGAAATCTTCAAAAAAATTCATTTAAGTGAACAAGCATTGAGATGTCAATAATGCGTGAATTTCAATTGAAAAACAAAGAAATTTAAACTCAGCAAAATATTTTGAACTGTCAACTGATCGTTGATTCTAATAGTTCGAAATACTGCAGTTATTTAGTTGACAATGCCGAAAACATTCTTACACCAGTAAGCCTGTTAAGCTAATTTAGGTGTTATGATTATGTAATACACCTGAATATTAAATTTTTAAAACTCACTATATATCAAACTTACGTTGCTTGAAATCGGTAACTTATCTCTAATACTTTGTTTGTAAAAAGAGATCTTGAATACAAATTCAGTTCTCTAATCACGCAAACAATAAATGTTTAAATTGGCGAATATTGATTAATGCCTTTAGTGAATTTATTTAAAGGATAATTATACTTCAATAAACCGAGCACGACGTTTACCGATGGGAATGTAGTTTACTAGCTAAATCATTTTTTTTTCCAGAGTTAATGGTCTGTATAGGTTGCATTCATTTTTAGATGGCCACATGAATACATTTTTGGGTTTGCTAAACGTCCACCACTGGTTTATTTGAAGAGTTTCGAGAATGAATAAAATTAAGGATACGGTGTTAATAACAGCAGATATCTTGTGATCCATCATTTAATTATGTTAAAACTGTAATCAAATTTGAGTACTGAATGAGAAAAATAGCTGCAAAACAGTGACAAAATAAACAAAATAAACATTCATCAAAATACTTATACGATATGAAACACCTATTATCAAACTCGATCTATCATCAAATGCTTTATCAGTCACTGTTAATTCTTCTTTGAATCCATGACATCATGAATTTTGAAATTTTTCTGACAGTAGATTAAGAGAACGTATTATTGTTTCGATGATATTTAAACTTTTATTTCCATGATAATTAGTGGAAAGCTAGTGACCAGAAAACAGCCATATTTTTATCTTAATAAAATTAAAACAAACTCGTCAATGTTGCTGAAGTAATGAACTACAAAACTTTTTGATGAAGCATCATTCACATTCATTCAATAGAGCCAATTTAATATTTCAATAAATGATCTAAGTATGAGGTTAGTGAGTGTTATGTGAAGTGAATGGAACTGGTTAAAATCATAATGATTACATGCTTTCGTTATGAAGATACAACGAGCTCAAGGCTAACAGCTTTAGTGGCCCAAGTTCTGACTCCAAGTAGATCATATGAATGATTGTTATTGAATGATTGCTGTTGAAATTTTTATGTCGCTACAATTTTCTATTGATAATTTTCTACTATTTTCAATATTAGTCATAACTCTTCCCCTTCATTGTATACATACGGATTACTAAGCTCATGTTATGCACTATAAAACTCGGCATATCTTATGTACTCTTACGCTCATATGTATAACGTTTTGAAAAAAAACGATACCACATTCCTTCTATTTCTTACTGTTCTTTTAAATAACCTCACGGATAGACACGAACCAAATACATAGCACACACTAGCTTCATTTGAGAAAACAATTAGTGCACGGCCATTTTTGTATTTTTTTTTTCGAGTGCAATTTTTTTTCGTCCCTTTTGAAAAAAATTTTCATCCCCATCTTCCAATAACTTCCATTCTGTGTCGTCCAATCAAATAGCTAGTTTTGAGTTCGTTATAATTGGTCGTTCATTTCTTCAAATCGATATAAAATATCAGGACATGAAGACAGAGCACATTTTCTTACAATTATGGACGGTAGTAACTTGCGAAGTATAAGCTCCATCGTTCCTCACGTTGTCACAGAAACCGATAACCTGTTCGTTCTTGAGCACATTGTATCTCGTAGCGTTCCAATCTTTTGAAGCGTTGAAGAGCGTCATTAGAACGTATGAAAGAGCCACGTACTGCCATTATGTGGTGAGGTATTCTCATTTCCATAGAGATCGGAAGCCGTATATTAAGTTCGTATGTTGGAGAAATGGCCGTAGAACACCTAGCGGTTCCTCACAGCCGAGTAGACGAACGAGGTAATTTGATTAGTGTTATTATAATTTTTCATTAAGGACTACCGTGAACACTCAATGTCTTTCCTCCATATTTTGTAAGTTATCAACTATCAAAATAACCTCAATATGGATGCAACGTTAAGCAGTGACGAGGGAGAAATCGTTTCGACGAACTCAGAGGAGTTCACTGAACGAGATGACGACAATGAAGAAAACGCATATGACAACAGACCTTGTGATATTTGCAATCTTGCGCAACCGCCACATGAAACTGTTGCTGGAATTGCCTGGATTTTTTGTCCATGCGAAGCAATGATTCATTTATTTTGTGCCTACGACCCATCACCACACGTTCATGGAATCCACTGTCCCATGTGCGACGCTATAACGGAGTCATAGCAAGTCTTTCGTTCATGAAATTCGGAATTGTTAAGAGAACGAGTAAAGGCCCTTTTCAGGGCCACCCACAATTTGATTTAAATTCTTTTGTTTCAATTTCTTATTTCCATACCAAAGGTTAAGTGATGAAACCATCAATATTCATTTAAGATTAATAGTCATTATGTGATTATCGTCCACGTATTCGTAAACGCTTTTTAAGCTTTATCAAATATAGGGTTTAAGTAAACGATTTCGTATAGTAAATGTCATCTAATGAACATTCATCTGTCTAACAATAGTACATGAAAAACTGGTTCAGCATGTTTCAGTGTTTTGTCATATAGTTACGATAGGCGAATGTAGTACTACCAGTTCACTAGTACAACGACATCATTTCTATAGGAAAGGTCAACTGAACCAACAATGATGAATTCTAATTAAGCCTTAGTGATTAAGCAATATAATCAATTGAGATTTATAGAAATTTCGTGGATTAGATCATTTAAAGAGGATTTTGGAAAAAATTTTATAACTGGTTTTAATAGTTGATGATAGTAATAACTGACGTTGAAAGGTGGTCAAATTTTTAATACACAATTAGTAAAGAAATCATTCATCGAGGTATTCCCATTAGTTTTTTTCTTAACACATCGTATGTTATTTTATTAAACGTTATATGCGTAGCAACATATCCATAAATCATCATGATAAAAAATAATGAATAGGGCATGCATAAATCACGCTAATCGTT
This sequence comes from Schistosoma margrebowiei, assembly GCA_944470205.2. Taxonomy (NCBI): domain Eukaryota; kingdom Metazoa; phylum Platyhelminthes; class Trematoda; order Strigeidida; family Schistosomatidae; genus Schistosoma; species Schistosoma margrebowiei. Next base: position 16,517,505 of record OX104026.1, on the reverse strand, counting down.
AATGATCGGTGAATGAAGCAAAATAGTAATAACTTCTCTTAGAAAATAGCAAACAATATTTATGTGATTGGGTTCTTTTCCAAACAGTAACTCTTAGTATAAAAGAATTGTCTAGTTTCGCCGGAAAAATGGTGTCATAAATAAATGGAAGATTGTTAATTGTGTTAGTTTGCTAATCCATTAAAAGCGTTACTTGTTTTTACCTGTACATTCTTTGTAGTTGAGCAGTTTAAAATTATGACAAAAAATACTTGTCTATGTAAGTAGTCATGTGATGAATAGATTATTGTGCTCGTCAATTGGGCTTATCAATTTTTGTCACGTAATGTCAACAGCATATTTACAGTTGAAAAATCTCCATAGAATATTCTATATTGTTGAATAACAATTTTTTACAGGTATTTGAAATATTAGTTACATTAAGTATAAAAGAACAAGCCTACGTCTGAGGAAATAAGTATCTCTCTGAATTACACAGCTTAATACGAACAAAGTGATACATTTATACGTTTTATAAAATGTCTTTATTATAAGTGAATTGAAGATAGAGCACCATGTTTCAATATAGTGAAATTGGTAAATAAATATAGAATTTTATTTATTACAATGACATTAAACGAGCGTATACCCAAATGTCATTTGATACAATTGACTTTGTTCGTATTAAGCTGCATCATTGAGATAGACATTTATTTTGTCAGACGACGTAGGCTTGTTCTTTTATACTTAATGTAATAAGAATATTTCAAATACCTGTCAAAAATTGTTATTCAACAATATAGAATATTCTATGGAGATTTTTCAACTGTAAATATGCTTTTGATATTACGTGACAAAAATTGATAAGCCCAATTGACGAGCACAATAATCTATTCATCACATGACTACTTACATAGACAAGTATTTTTTGTCATAATTTTAAACTGCTCAACTACAAAGAATGTACAGGTAAAAACAAGTAACGCTTTTAATGGATTAGCAAACTAACACAATTAACAATCTTCCATTTATTTAATTTATGACACCATTTTTACGACGAACCTAGACAATTCTTTTATACTAAGAGTTACTGTTTGGAAAAGAACCCAATCACATAAATATTGTTTGCTATTTTCTAAGAGAAGTTATTACTATTTTGCTTCATTCACCGATCATAAACGATTAGCGTGATTTATGCATGCCCTATTCATTATTTTTTATCATGATGATTTATGGATATGTTGCTACGCATATAACGTTTAATAAAATAACATACGATGTGTTAAGAAAAAACTAATGGGAATACTTCGATGAATGATTTCTTTACTAATTGTGCATTAAAAATTTGACCACCTTTCAACGTCAGTTATTACTATCATCAACTATTAAAACCAGTTATAAAATTTTTTCCAAAATCCTCTTTAAATGATCTAATCCACGAAATTTCTATAAATCTCAATTGATTATATTGCTTAATCACTAAGGCTTAATTAGAATTCATCATTGTTGGTTCAGTTGACCTTTCCTATAGAAATGATGTCGTTGTACTAGTGAACTGGTAGTACTACATTCGCCTATCGTAACTATATGACAAAACACTGAAACATTCTGAACCAGTTTTGCATGTACTATTGTTAGACAGATGAATGTTCATTAGATGACATTTACTATACGAAATCGTTTACTTAAACCGTATATTTGATAAAGCTTAAAAAGCGTTTACGAATACGTGGACGATAATCACATAATGACTATTAATCTTAAATGAATATTGATGGTTTCATCACTTAACCTTTGGTATGGAAATAAGAAATTGAAACAAAAGAATTTAAATCAAATTGTGGGTGGCCCTGAAAAGGGCCTTTACTCGTTCTCTTAACAATTCCGAATTTCATGAACGAAAGACTTGCTATGACTCCGTTATAGCGTAGCACATGGGACAGTGGATTCCATGAACGTGTGGTGATGGGTCGTAGGCACAAAATAAATGAATCATTGCTTCGCATGGACAAAAAATCCAGGCAATTCCAGCAACAGTTTCATGTGGCGGTTGCGCAAGATTGCAAATATCACAAGGTCTGTTGTCATATGCGTTTTCTTCATTGTCGTCATCTCGTTCAGTGAACTCCTCTGAGTTCGTCGAAACGATTTCTCCCTCGTCACTGCTTAACGTTGCATCCATATTGAGGTTATTTTGATAGTTGATAACTTACAAAATATGAAGGAAAGACATTGAGTGTTCACGGTAGTCCTTAATGAAAAATTATAATAACACTAATCAAATTACCTCGTTCGTCTACTCGGCTGTGAGGAACCGCTAGGTGTTCTACGGCCATTTCTCCAACATACGAACTTAATATACGGCTTCCGATCTCTATGGAAATGAGAATACCTCACCACATAATGGCAGTACGTGGCTCTTTCGTACGTTCTAATGACGCTCTTCAACGCTTCAAAAGATTGGAACGCTACGAGATACAATGTGCTCAAGAACGAACAGGTTATCGGTTTCTGTGACAACGTGAGGAACGATGGAGCTTACACTTCGCAAGTTACTACCGTCCATAATTGTAAGAAAATGTGCTCTGTCTTCATGTCCTGATATTTTATATCGATTTGAAGAAATGAACGACCAATTATAACGAACTCAAAACTAGCTATTTGATTGGACGACACAGAATGGAAGTTATTGGAAGATGGGGATGAAAATTTTTTTCAAAAGGGACGAAAAAAAATTGCACTCGAAAAAAAAAATACAAAAATGGCCGTGCACTAATTGTTTTCCCTTCATTTGAATTTTGTATAAGCCTATTTCTTCAAACGATCGTGTCTACACTATTCAGTTTAACATTCTTTGCGCAAACAGACATTTTTTCATTTATTTTTGTTTGCAAAGTGAGCTGTTATAGCAACTCACGTGCAATTGACTTTATTCACATTTAATTTGGTTAAGCCCTTTTGTTAACTTATTTAACGGACTGAGTCATTCTTACAATAACAACTTAACTATATCATTGTACCTTTATTACTGTTGCGAATGTATGAACATGTATGCTTGAGCATTGCTTACTTCCTACGCATATATTCATTGTTTGCTTTATTATTAACTGTCTAATCGATCCGATGATCCATGCCTTTCCCTATATATATACCGCACCCCACGGGATTCGAACCCAGGACCTACTGGATTCGCGCGTGAGCAATTAACCTCTAGACCACTGAGCCGGCATCCAACGGTGTTAATGTCTAGCTTCAACCAATCCACGAAGTTGCACCACCGTACACCATTGTCTTCAGTGACCTGGTATCTCACAACAGACCTGGTTGAACTCCACTGTTAACGGCTTCTCACTAGAACTCCTGAAGTATTTCCTGAAGTCAGTCACTAGTGAGCAGTTGATTATTATCAGGATGGGTTTTGTGGAGATTTTTTTAGAAATTTCACAGGTTGAAATCATGAGTCAATTGAACCTAGGCTCAGTGGTCTAGTGGTTAAGTACTTGCGCGCGAAACCAGTAGGTCCTGGGCTCGAATCCCGTGGGGTGCGGGATCGTGGATGCGCACTGCTGAGGAGTCCCATACTAGAACGGAACAGCCGTCCACTGCTTCCAGGTTTTCCATGGTGGTCTAGCTTCAATTGACTCATGATTTCAACCTGTGAAATTCCTAAAAAGATATACCTATTCTGATATATATATATATATATATATATATATATATATATATATATATATATATATATATATATATATATATATAATCCTATACACTATCGATTCACAGACTCACTCATTCACCACTCTGCCTTGTGGTCTGAGCTATCTGCTAATAATCTGTAGTCTCTGCTTCGCTTTGCCTTCTGATTGCTAACACCGTTGAAGTTTATGTAGTAACAGTTACGAGTGTGATTGGTTAACGAAGTACAGCCACGACAAAGAAATAAATAACATAGTTTTGTAGGACATCAACTGTACTTTAAAAAAGTGCTGGACAAAAGTTGTATCCTAATTTTGGCAACAAAATGTCGTTTGTTTAAATAGTGCGTAACATCTCAAATCGATTTGCGACGAATCGCTAGTTACTATACAATAATTGAATGAAAATAAATTCAACAATTCATTGTAAAACATTTAACTACAATAACATATAATACCATAATATGTCTAATTGAAAGAAACTGTTTATTTTTAGAAATACCTTAAATGTTCAGTTGTAATAATCATAGTGCTATAACAAGGAAATACTTTCGAAAGATACTTACTTCCGTTACACTCTATATATAACAAATAATTTCTATTTTTATTATAACATCATTTGCATACTTGAAATACGCTCTTAAATCTTACTCGATTATATCTCACACTGTATTAATGATTGTTTTACTTATTATTATTGTTATTCTCTTGAATGGTAACTTATCACTATATATTCGACTTAACATTTTACAATATTTCAGTTCTTATCTAATCGTATAAATAAGGATACACTGATAATTCAATTCTTTCTTTATCTTGCTCTTTTATCAAACCATCTGTGTTTAATGATTTTCAAATCAGAAAATGAAAATGGACTATTAAATGATCAAGTAATATCTCTATCTAACAGTATTAATGTATGGAATACACTTATATATGTGTGACATTTTAACAAGTAACAAGAACTAAAACTTTTTTTTCAGATTCTTAGTGAGTAAAAAGATAAATATCAGAAGGGGTTTTTGTGGACGTTATAGTAATCTCAATAGCTGATATCATGAGTCAGTTGAAGCTAGAAATTAAGCGACACACCCACCGTTGTCTTCAGTGAGTTACCATCTCACAACATACTCGGCTGAACTTCACTAGTCACTGCTTCTCACTAGAACTCCAGGAAATACCTCTTGAAAGCGGTTACTGATAAGTCATTGGTTCGAATCTCGTGAGGCGAGGTCGTAGATGCGCACTGCTGAGGAGTCCCATAGTGGGACAAGACGGCCGTCCAGTTCTTCCAGGTTTTCTACGTTTGTCTAACACCGATCCACTCATGACCTCAATCGTGACACAGTAAATAGTTTCTTATGATCAAAGATTCTCATCAAAATTTTAAAATTGTTTATTTTTACTCTATAAACTATGCAAAACGACGTCAAAATGATCAAAATATAGTGTAGATCGACTAGTGCTTTCATAGTAATAGATAACAACGTTATATGATACCAAATTGTCCTTCACATAATTTTGTTTGAAGCGGTCAAATAATTCGAGAAATTATTAGATGATACGAAATTAGTTCGAATTTCGTTCGTTATAAGTGTTGAAGCACTAGTTTTTCATTACTTGGCAAAGCTAGATATGTGTACTAAAGAGTGATTAAATGATAGAGGTCTCAGAAGAATTTTGTTAACAAAGGCAATAAGAAAACGAGATATCATCTAAACAATTGTACCAAATATTTTATATTACATGCACACTCACTGTTCATTACAATGTTATGCAATTCAGTTTCAACCTCGTCTTAAGAAACTATGTTCCCTTTAGTCATTAACCTTGCTATATCAGTATTTTCATGAAGAATCCATCTATTCTGATGAATAAAACTATCCAAGGAGTATGTACATCACTGAAATAAAACAGAATTAAGAATGCCAGTTTCTTGTAAAGTTGATATTACGTTTCCTGAAGATACTACATTCATTGTTCATATTATATATTACTATTTATATGAGGTGACTTTTATTTTCTTACACAATAAAGCTCATCAACGTCTGGATAGTTAGTTTTCGACCACGTAAGTATTGCGATTAACACACCTCCCAACAAGCAGACATTCACTTTCAAAAACGTTTTCAAATATGCTTTAAATAATAATTAAATCGATCTTAAAAAGATACTTCTTGTAATAATTCATGGTTGATGATCAGAAGTTTTTACAATAACAAGATTTATGTTATTGAATAAATCTATTATTATCAGTTATTAATCCATCTTCAGTTTCGTTCATTTGTAGTATGAACTAGTTTGGTTAGCAGTTTTAGATGACAGGGTTGTGGTTCATTTATTAAACAAGATAATCAGTCAGTAACATTGATTGAAATGTGGCTAGTAGTCCAATCCAAGATACTTGTTTCATCCTATTTGAGACTCGTCATCCGGAAGAAGCTGAGTCCCAGGGTTGATGTTTACTCTATAACTCGAATCCAGTACTGTTCGCTTCAAACATCATCACGTTATCCACTTAGCTACTGAGTTCAGAAAGCCGTCAGCTTGTGCAATTATGTGAAGTTTTAATTCACTTTTGCATTATTTGTTTGAATCTTCTGATTAATGCTTAGGACTGCGACTGATCAGTCTTTTATTGGCATATGACATCAAAAGTTTATTAATTTTCTTCTAAGAATTATAAACGACGATCGCCATTTTGTTACTGGGAGATTTTCAAAAACGTAAATTGACTGGACTATAATAGATCATTTTTTAAAAATTCAGTTTTATTCAGCCTAATTAGTACATTCAATTTGGAAAATATCTTACAGTGCATAATACTTATAAAAACAATTTATCAGCATTAAATATAACATGATTAGTTATCAGTAAATTGCGAAAAAGTAAAATTCAGAACCAACATTTTGCCTAAACACGATGTTCATTTTTATGAATAAAAATGAGTTCCTAAGATATTGAAATATCGCCGTGGTGCGTTAACGCTCTAAATAGTCCAGATGACGTGATTCGGAAAATGAGAATATTTATGTAGAAAAGACACTGTCAGTAAACCAACTTTAACATGATTTCAAATGGTAATTAATACATGATTTCTTGTTTGTAACTGGATCTATTACATATCATTTATTATAATTTTCTCCTAGCTTTAAATTTGTGATAAACTAAGTATATTTTCAATTCATAGAACTATTCTCAGTTTAAAGAACTCGAATACATTAAGTTAACTGATGTCCGATAGTTTTACTCTCACTTGTTACAGAAATTTTATTACATATGACGTAGGTTCGTCATCAGGTATTCCACAAATTGTTTTGTGCATTGAACGTATATTGAGAAAATAATTGTCCTTCTATTTAGTTCATGTATCTGAATACGATTGGTCAAAAATAAAAATAATAACAGTTATAATATAACTGATGAAGATGATATGCAAAGAAGTCCGATGGTGAAATCCAAAGTGTAAAGTTTATTACAATGAAACAGGGAGCATATTTGGTTCATAGTTTTATGTGTTTAAATAAACATAATACCTATGACGATATATTTTTATTGCCAATGAAAATTAAAAAAAACTATCATACATTGGTGAATCGAAAATAAACTTTATTTCATTTAAGTACACTGGAACTCCGGTTACATTCAACATCGTGATAATCAAAATTTAAACTGACTTGCATCAGAGCATACGAATCTTGATTTTCGAGATTATTTCACTTAAACGTGATCGTTTAGTACATGTGTAAACTCAAAAATGATAAATTACTTATTATACCTGTCAGCCCTCGTCGAGAAGCATAGGTCGCTTACTAGCACTCTTCATCCAACACTCTCCCAGACAATCCCTTACACTTGTTTCCGGTTGCTATTCAACCTTTTGATGGCTGCCTCCAATTCTCCACGAAATGAGTTCTTTGACCTTCGTCTTTTCCATTTCCCTTCAGGATTCCAAGTAAGGGTTTGCCTCGCAATGCAGTTTGATGATTTCCTCAATGTGTGTTCTATCCACTTTCAATGCCTTTTCCTAATACCCTCTTGAGATGGTAGATGATTTGTTCTCTCCCATAATAGTAGACTGTTGCAGATGGTATCCGGTCAATTGATATTGAGTATCTGATGTAGACAACCGTTTATAAATACTCGTAAATTCTTGGTGATGTTTGCAGTAGTTCTCCAAGTTTCAGCTCTGCAAAACAGAACTAGAACTGTCTTGACATTTGTATTGAAGACTCCTACTTTGATATTGCTTCATAGACAGTTGTTTTGAGTTCCATGTATTCTAGAATTGTAGAAATGTTGCACTTACCCTGGTAATCCTCGCCTTTACGTCCGCATCAGACACTCTTCGTTCATCGGTGATTCTGTCCAGGTACTTGTAGGTTTCCATCTCTTACAGAGTTTCTCCATCAAATGTGATTCATTTGGTGCTCTCCGTGTTGTATTTGAGGATGTTCCTTTATCCCTTATGTGCGTTGAGGCTCACTGATGCAGATGCTAGTGTTGCTACACTGATTGTCGTGACCTGCATTTGTTAACGTGTATAAGATAGAAGGGTCAGGTCGTCTGAGAAGTCCAAATCATCTAATCGCATCCAAGCAGTTCATTTCATTCCGTACTTCCTGTCAGATGTATAGGTCTTCGTGATCCAGTCAACCAACAGAAGAGAAAGAGAAATAGGGAGAGAAAGCAGCCTTGTTTGAGACCGATCTTCACTCGGAATACATCTGTGAGCTCCATTCAATACATGGGTTTTCAGTCTGATCCGTCGTATGAATTGCGTATGATGGTCGCAACTCACTCATGTACACCATAGTGTCAGAGAAGGTCCCATAACGTTCTCCTATCCATGATGTCAAATGATTTAACGTACACAGGAAAGTTGATGTATTGTGACGAGTTGCATTCAATTGATTGTTCAACGATGATCCATTGTGTCATGATTTCATGGGTGCACGACGGATACTTATGGGATCCAGCCTGTTGATCTCGAAGTTTAGCGTCTAGTGAATCTTTCATCCGATTCAGCAACACTCTGTCGAAAATGTTTCCTGGTACTGATTGTAGTGTGATGCCTCTGTGTTTCCCAAACTTCCTCTCAATTCGGCATCTTGATAAGGTGTCTTTCTTTCCAGTCCACCAGAACCTGTTCTCCCTCCCAAATCGTCCAGAATAGAACGTTAAGCATACTTGCAGTTGCTTCTATGTCTGACTTCAGAGCTTCAGCTGGTATATTGTCAGGTCCTGTTGCTTTCCCACTGTTGATTAGTCTAGTGGCCACCCTGATTTCTTCAGTCTTTAGTGGAGTGCCAACTATAGTAATGTCTGTAGGTCCTGCTTCAATATCCGGCTACATTGAACCTTTGTAATGCTGTTTGTCCAGTTGTCCAATCCATCTTTAGATATAATTTCATCTTTGCCACAACCAGGTGGTGATCTGAAGCTATGTCAGTCTCTCTCCTCGTTCTCACGTCTTCCATTGTCTTTCTGAAATTTCTATTGATACAAATATGATCTATCTGGTTCTCTGTGGTGTGGTCCGGTGAAACCAATGTAGCTTTGTGTATATGTTTGTGTGGAAATATTGAGCCACCCATAACCGATTTGTTGAATGCACATACATTCGCAAATCTCTACCCATTTTCGTTTCTTTCTCCCATTCAGTCCATGTTGACCCATGATATCTTCATATCCAGTGTTGTCCATTCCAACTTTAGCATTTAGAGTTCCCATCAGGATTTTCAGGTCGTTTCCTGTGCACTTTGTTATGATGGATTGCAGCCTCTTGTAGAACTGATCTTTATCATCTTTGTTACTATCATTGATGGGTGCATAACATTGGATGAAATTCATTGTGACTTTCTTCTTGTTTGTTTTGAATTATATTGTGATGATCCTGGATCTGTGACATTCCCATCTTATAAGTTCGTTTCGTGTATCATTGGAGAGCATCAAATCAACTCCTTGAGTGTGTGGAGTACTGGTTATTGAAATACGTCATCAATTGTTGCCTACAAAATTTTATCAACAAACCATTGCAGTATTGAATGTTAGTATAACCAATGTGATATCAGTATTTTACTAGTGTATATGATCGTAATTATCTATCAACAAATTACTTTAAAATGAATTCAAACCATATATAAGGACTTGTAGAAGTAAAAAATTATTTGTTTGTTTATGTTTCTTATTAATGTTCTTATTTAACTACTTTCTATATAAGTCGTTGACTTCATTGAGGTGGAAGAAATTAGTTCAGCGAAGAAAACTTTTTCGACGATTTCGTTTACTTAGGTTGAACAATCATATTTATTATTAGTTTTTCGTAAACAGTTCATGACAAGATACCAATTCAAGTTTTTTTTAATTATTCACTTATTTTTTTTACCATGGACTACTATTTAAACCAAAAGAGATTAACTATCCAACACGATTGTACAGTTCAAATAAATGAATTTTTTAAAAAGAAAAAAATATTTACTTAATCGCCCTCATTTTTTCATATCTCACAAGGGTTTTTGAAGGTCACTTCAATTTCTAAATGTCCATTACATCTTTTGGTCAGCAATTTTCCGAAAATTATTTTGTTTATAATTTTCACATCGACAAGTGGATCAAGGCATTAAACAAATATATATTCTTCAAATCCCGTAGAAAACTAACTCGCTAAAAACAGCGCTTACCAGAAAAAATAATTCAAACCATTTTAACCTCTGCCCTGGGAGTTAGAAGGTCTTTTTTTAGAAGAATTATGACGCTTCATGGTGAAAGCCGAGTTCCTTCGGAAGCCACGAGGCCGGTGCCTCTTCTAACAACCAGAGCAAAAAATTTTATAGGTACATGGAACGTTCGAACAATGTGGGAGACCGGGAAGACCAGTCAAATAGTAATGGAAATGAGGAGATACAACTTAGCAGTACTGAGAATCAGCGAAACCCACTGGACCCAAGATGGACAGAAAAAGCTAGCTACGGCAGAGATGCTGCTATACTCCGGTCACGAAGATGAAAATGCTCCACACACTCAGGGAGTCGCTCTAATGCTGTCCAAAGTAGCACGAAATGCACTTGTAGGATGGGAATCTCACGGATCCAGAATTGTTGTGGATGCGAAGGATAGACAAATAATTATCATGTTAAGTTCAATGGTGTCCTTGGACTTTAAATGGACATTTCCTACTTGCCGATATCTGTCCACTTGGTGAATATGGTACAAAATGTTGTTTTCTATTTTTATGGTACGATGTGGTATTTTTGGTTAGTATATAAATAGAGTATGTCTGAAATACGATGATTCATAACTCAGAGGCTGAGATTTGTGTTCTTGACTCAATGGTTTGGGGTAGACAGCGAAGCAGGGCCATTCAGGACACTAGGTCGTTCGTACGTATATACGTGTCACTGTAACACAGCTCCATCTAACCTGCAGTCTCACTCATCATAACAATTGGAGACGGGGTGGAGAAAAAAAAAATTTGAACCCTGTAATTGGACGAGATTCAGCCTAATTGTTTCGACCAATCAGCATCTAGATTGTCATCAGCGTCCTTGACCAACATTGGTCATTATCCCTACAGTTAATTTTCATTGCTGGTGCTGAAAAAAAAACTACCTTTTCAGATCAATTACAGCTTCTACTTGAGCAACAACAGCAGTGCTTCGAAAATAGCCAGTTAAATTTTTTAGAAAATTTACGCACATGATTGATAAATCTCCCATGTTTTGGAGATGCAACAAAAGTTGGCAAGTTCATTTCTCATCTGCAGACTGAGCTGGAAAACAACTGCAGAACATATGAAGCTGTCTATAATAGCCTCTGTGAATCCCTGACGACCATTGATGTAAACGAGACAGTTATTCATGATCCGCCCAGCGATCCAGAAATGTCCAACTCAATAGCATACCCTGTCGTGGGTTCAAATCCCACTGTACCTGAAACATGTGAGGTATCCAGCTCACAAGAAGAACCCTTCGTGCCAGAAAATGAGTCCTATGGATCAAATAATGGTCAGGAATTTAATACAAATTTCAAAGATGCTGTATATTTTAGTGACTGACCTATTATCCACTGATGGGATCGTGAAGAGGTCTGATGAATATGTTTCACAAGAATCAAACCTTAACGACCTCATATCTGGTGTTGCTAATCCTCATCATCTAGTCAGTTTTAGTGAAGCCTCTACTCAATGCGCGAAATATGCTTTAAATAGAATCAGACTAACTGTTACTTGGGTATATGAGGATGAACCCAGAAAATTTCAAAATCCGGATGTCAACTCCGAATCTTCCAAAAAAAAGGGAGGTGTTGTGCATGTGAAGGATAGACAAATAATTATCATGTTAAGTTCAATGGTGTCCTTGGACTTTAAATGGACATTTCCTACTTGCCGATATCTGTCCACTTGTTGAATATGGTACAAAATGTTGTTTTCTATTTTAATGGTACGATGTGGTATTTTTGGTTAGTATATAAATAGAGTATGACCGAAATACAATGATTCATAACTCAGAGGCTGAGATTTGTGTTCTGGACTCAACTGGTTGGGGTAGACAGGGAATCGGAACCAATCGCAACTCTAGGTCGTCCATTACGTTCGTACGTGTTACGTGTCATTGAATCGGTCGATAAATACGCTGCTCTCTAGTTTTTCAGTCAAGGACACAACAATTAGCACAGGGTAAAAATCGACCACAACTTAACGTCACAACAAGAATCATCAAAGCATCGTTCAAAGCAAAGAAGGAGGGGATTTTAATGAATATTATCCAGTGTTATGCACCCACAAATGATAGCAACGGCGACATTAAAGATCAGTTCTACGAGCGGCTGCAGTCAATCATAGAGAAATGCCCAAGAAAGGACCTCACCATTCTAATGGGAGATCTAAATGCCAAAGTCGGAATAGACAACACTGGATATGAAGATATTATGGGACGACATGGACTGGGAGAAAGAAACGAAAATGGAGAAAGATTTGCAAATCTATGTGCATTCAACAAATTGGTCATAGGAGGCACAATATTTCCACACAAGCGTACACACAAGGCTACATGGATCCCACCGGACCACACTACAGAGAACCAAATAGATCATATTTGCATCAACAAAAAATTCCGAAGGACAATGGAAGATGTGAGAACCAGGAGAGGCGCTGACGTAGCTTCAGATCACCACCTAGTTGTGGCCAATTTAAAACTGAAGCTTAAAAAGAACTGGACAAGTGGACAAACAGCACTACAAAGGTTCAATACAGCCTTCCTTCGAGATACTGACAAACTCAATGAATTCAAGATAGCCCTCAACAATAGGTTCCAAGTTTTACAAGATCTACTGAAAGAAGAAGAAACTAGTGTGGAGGACAACTGGAAAGGCATCAAGGAAGTATTAACTTCAACGTGTCAAGAGGTTCTGAGCCTAAAGATACACCATCATAAGGAGTGGATCTCTACAGAAACACTGGACAAGATAAAAGAAAGGAAGAACAAGAAGGCAGCAATTAACATCAGCCGAACACGAGCAGAGAAAGTCCAAGCACAAGCTGAATACATAGAAGCAAACAAGAAAGTGAAGCGGAGCATTAGAGCCGACAAGAAGAAATACGTGGAAAAACTAGCAACGACGGCAGAAAAAGCTGCTAGAGAAGGAAATATGAAACAGCTTCACGATAAAACGAAGAAACTAGCAGGGAAATACAGTAAACCAGAGAGACCGGTCAAAGACAAAGAAGGCAAGCCAATCACCGAAATTCAACAACAGCGGAACAGATGGGTAGAATACTTCGAGGAACTCCTGAATAAGCCAGCTCCAATGAATACACCGGACATCGAAGCGACACACACAGATCTTCCCATAGACGTTAACCCATCAACGAAGTTAGAAATCAGAATGGCCGTCAGACAAATCAAAAACGGGAAAGCAGCGGGTCCGGACAACATACCAGCTGAAGCACTGAAGTCAGACATCGAAGCAACCACAAGAATGCTTTACCTTCTATTCAAAAAGATTTGGGAGGAGGAACAAGTGCCGATGGACTGGAAAGAAGGGCACCTCGTCAAGATTTCAAAGAAAGGAGATCTGAGCAAATGTGAAAACTACAGAGGCATTACACTGCTGTCAATACCAGGGAAGGTCTTCAACAGAGTGTTGCTAAACCGGATGAAAGATGCAGTAGACGCCCAACTTCGAGATCAACAAGCTGGATTCCGTAAGGATCGGTCGTGCACAGACCAAATTGCAACACTACGGATCATCGTCGAACAATCAGTTGAGTGGAACTCATCACTATACATCAACTTCATTGATTATGAAAAGGCATTTGACAGTGTGGATAGGAGGATGTTATGGAAACTTCTACGACACTACGGAGTTCCTGAAAAGATTGTCAATATTATCCGGAACTCATACGACGGACTACAATGCAAAGTCGTGCATGGAGGACAGCTGACAGATGCATTCCAAGTAAGGACCGGAGTCAGACAAGGCTGTTTACTCTCTCCCTTCCTCTTTCTCCTGGTGGTCGACTGAATTATGAAGACCTCGACATCTGAAGGAAAACAATGAATACAATGGACAGCTCAAAGTCAATTAGATGATTTGGACTTCGCAGATGACCTAGCCCTCCCATCGCATACACACGAACAGATGCAGACAAAGACAGCCAGTGTAGCAGCAGTCTCTGCATCCGTAGGCCTCAGCATACACAAAGAGAAAACCAAGGTCCTCAAATACAACACGGAGAACAGCAATCCAATCACTCCTGATGGCGAAACTCTGGAAAATGTAGAATCCTTCACATACCTGTGAAGCATAATCGATGAACAAGGAGGTTCAGATGCAGACGTAAAGGCGAAGATTAGCAAGGCAAGGACAGCATTCCTACAGTTGAAGAACATGTGGAACTCAAAACAAATTTCAACCAATATCAAAGTCAGAATCTTCAATACGAACGTCTAGGTAGTTCTACAGTATGGAGCTGAAACTTGGAGAACTACAACAACCACTATCAAGAAGGTACAAGTATTTATAAATACAAGATACTCAACATCCATTGAGCTGGAAAGGATTGCCCAGGACAGGGTTGGATGGAGAATGCTGGTGAGCGGCCTATGCTCATTCACGAGGAGTAGCAGGAGTAAGTAAGTAAGTGATGATCCTGGATCTGTGACATTCCCATCTTATAAGTTCATTTCGTGTATCATTGGAGAGCATCAAATCAACTCCTTGAGTGTGTGAAGCATTTACCTCTTCGTGACCGGAGTACAGCAGAATCTTTCTTTTACTTAACCATTGCTGTTCATCTTGAGTGCAAAGGGTTTCGCTGTTTCTCCCCATTTCCGTTGCTTTTCAACTGGTCCTTCCGGTCTCCGACATTGTCCGGATTTTCCATGTACCTTTAAACATTATTACTCTAGTTGTTAGAAGGTGAATCGGTTTCGTGACTTTAAATTAATCTCGGCTTCCATCGTTAGGCGTCATAATTGTTCCTTCAACGTCCAGGTCAGATTTTAAATGATTTAATTTGTTTATTCTGACTACTGTCTTTTTTTAGCAAGGTTGTTTTACAAGTTATACTCCTGCCTATCACACGCTCAAACCTCCTCATTTACGTGGGCTTGGAACCGTCAGTAACTGTAGAAGAGCTACAGGCGAATTGTTTTCATTAAATACGCTCTTATTCACAGGATCTCAATGTCAATCTATGTATAATGTATATTCCATATATGGGAACATTTCGAAAACTTATATCATGAAAGTTCAATACATACCGCTGTACCCAAATTAAAATTTTGTCGAATATAAGTTTACCCTTTTTAATTGTACGAAGTCAAGATAAATTTTATGCAACTTTGACAATTATAACACGGCCTTAGTTACACAATTACCCTGAAATAATTATTTTTGTGATATCTCGTTGAAGCCAGATTTCTTTTAATTTTATCAATTTAATCACTCAATCGAATTTTAGGTGTAAACTGCATACATACCATTCAATGTCCCCTCGAAATTCGCAGTAAGATAATGTTAGTTTCACTATTAACATAGTGAAGTATTTATGAGCTCAAGGAATACTTGATGAAATTTTGATCAGTAAAAATAATATTTCAACGAAATCAGTAGCGTTGTAATGATAAAAGCTGTATATTACAGTGTGATATGCATGCTATACATTAAATATTAACCTGATACCAGTTTATATCTACGTACGAAAATAATAATAATAATAAAACTGAAATATGTTATCTTTATAAGTTTATTTGTATACTCTGTTATATCTAGCTCTCGACATTTATATTCGTCTGTCATGCATTATCTACTGAATTTATTATCAGCATATCAGAAAAGAACCTTTTTATTTACGTTGAATGATCAATAAATTTAGTTCCAAAATATCATCTCAATTGACTGAAACGCGTTCATTTCCACACAAAAAAATAAAACAGCGCAAACAATTGGATTTTTGTCAAATGACGAAATACTTTGAGGCTTAATGAATTTTCCTCCAGCTTTGATATATTACTATCAGCAATATGGTAAGCCAAAAATTTAGTAAAACTACGCAAGTGTATTGCTCACTGCTGATGAATACATACCGGTATCTTAAAAATTTTGAAAATGTCATTTTAGTAAAACGTCACAAAAAAGTTTTAGAAAAATATCATTATAATGCCTTTGCTCTATTTTTTGGACAAAGAACTGTATTGATTCAAATTTGACAATACACAAGCTTCTGATTATTATTGAAAACTTGAATGTGTATGCCGGCTGTAAATGTTGCCTTAGAAAATTATTTTATATATAATACCAATAATATATATTTCTTTGATTTTCTATAATTCAGGGAGAATATTACAAACTAATGTCCTTATTTTGAAGTTAAGTTACATTAGATACTAAGGTCGCATGAAGAAGTATTTTTTTAAACTAAGAATCAGTAAACGACTATTTTTTCTTTATGTGAGATTCCTCAGTAAAATTCAAATACAATCTAAATACTATTGTACCAAGATTATTCAAATCTATTACGTTTAGACTACTTGGTGGGAAACATTTAACCGTCACATAGGACGTCAGTCTGTTTGCTATATTCTGACAGAATAGTCCAGTGGAACGACAGATACTTAAATCAGTTGAAATTTAGGGCTATTCCATTAGTGATTGCTTTTCATAAGAACTTTAGAGAGATACATCGAAATTAGTTCATATTGGGCACGCGATCACAAACCCTTGGATTTGAACGAAATAGTTTTTATATCATAAACTCGTCAACAGACCTGAAGAGGTTCATTGCTTTGTGTGGGTGCTGTGTACATTTTGCTAAACAGTCTCAAATGAGGATGAATTAAATAATAAATACTTGTCAGTTTTTAATAGTTCTTCGATTGATGTAAGTTCGTGTTGAAAATTAGCTATTAAGTAAATTCGTCCATCAAACTTAAAAATAATTTCGATTCAAATCAAATATGATGGACTTGCTTGTATATAACTATCAATGACTAGTTCATAGAATTTTTTTTCAAGAAGTTACTTGTTACTCATAACTAGGATTTGTAGATCATTCCACTTAAAAAGATCATCTCCAAGATCCATCGCTTTACCTCTAATTCTGTTTATACTATAACCTCAATTAATTTATAGACCTTACTAAGCATAAATTTTGTATATTTAATACAACACTGAATGGGTTATGGATTATTGAATGATTGTTATTTTTGAATTATGTATAGGAAGCCAGGATCAATGGAGTTCATACTGGAGTCCAGAAAAGTCTCAATATTGGCCTTAAATGAATGTCCAAAACTTTAAATAATGACCAGGGAATACCAGCTCAGTGTTCAGTTGGTCACCGAGATTCCTTAGAATTTCCAGTTTTAATTTAATTAAAGCGTCAAATTATAACACGATAGTTGTACGTCATGCTCGTTAACTTTAGTTCATGGTGCAAATTAAAAATATGATGAAAACTGCCCACAATAAACGGGCACAAGAAATTACGCCGCTGAATACATAAAGATTTTCCATGAAACAATTAGTTATTAAATGTGTTTTTAAAAATAGACATACAGACGATAAATAAACACTAGACACTAATTTATGTGTTTTATATTCCTTCCTCAGTATTATAGAAATTTTAGAACTCATATCAAGCCTCAGTGTGTAGAAACAAACAGTTGTTTATTTTGTTTATTAGTTAACAATCAAATGTACTATGCAGAAAACGCCTGCCCGTGTAACAGTGTTTCGAGAGGGTAAATTGACTCATTTGAATGTCGGCATTAACAGTGAATTTAGGGCTTCCAATATATCCTGAACTAGTTACATGTTTAATATACTCTTTAGACTGAAATTGTTAAAGGTACTGTGATAAGCCAGTAACTCTTCAAAAATTATGTTCTCAGGTTCATAAAAAATGACGGATTAGAATTCTCTATTATATCACTTACTTGGAGAATAGGGACCTGATAACCTATGTTTTATCCTATCTGAAACTCATCAAAAAAGTGTGACTTCTTAAATGATTAACGAAAACGCAAACCTCCTTCAAAACGTTAGTTCCTTTTAATATTGCTACCTTATGCCTATCAAATAATTCACAGTCTATGGTCAATATTTCTTGGTTATTCCCTGTTATAATTTGATGTAGAATAAATTGCACAGTAACATTGTTCCATTGCAACTTGATTAACTAAAAAAAGCCGACAATAAGATAATAATTACCATTAGAGCAAACGTTGAGTATATAATCTTCGAAATTATTTTAATAAAGTTTATAATTTATCTTTACTTCGGTTTTATAATTGTTCGGTAAATAACAGAGACTGAAGAATGCTGGGAAGTGTGTAATTGCTTTTAAAAATTATACACTAAGTATCATATAAATTATTAATATAGATATTAATGACTGGGTTCAGATTCGAAACTCATCATTTCACAATAAGATTCAGTCTTTCGTAACGTCAATAAATAAGTAGGCTACTTCAGGACTTCAGAAGTGGTTTCAAGCTTTCATTATTCATCCAAATAGTATTCTACTTTACCATAATTTATTCTTTTCAGCAGTTCAAATTTTATGGCTTTTTTTCCCAAACTCCAACTGTTATATATTGAGGACTGCTGACCAATTTTGCTTGCTAATTCGCCAATCGGAATCCTGATTTAAAATTGGTTGGCTACTCTATAGTTTGGTGTTTCCAACTTGACTAATTACACGTCCGTCTAGCACTATCAACCTAGAGTCAACAATTAAGTCTATATTTTGCCACTATGCACAAGGTTCTCTCTACCCTTGCCTTGAATATATAAGTTAGCAACCAGCTTCTTCTACATTTATATTTCAATTGACGTTGCTTATGTGCAGACATATCGAGCAGCAACATACCGTAAAATAAAGTGTAACAGTTATACAGAATCAGGCCAAAAAGCAGCTGTGAATAGAGGAGACTGTAAATTACAGGAAGGCAGCAAAATCAAAACAGCAAATTGTCTAACCGTACCTAAAGAGTTAACCGACAACTTATGTTAGGTAGAATACACATATATAGTATTCTATTTACTTAGTAATTATACGGCAAGATTATAATTAATAATGATTTGAAAAACCAATTTCAACTCCTACAATATTCCTTCTGTTATCACCCAGTTAGTTGTTTTTTTTTCAAATACACAAAACACTTGAATTGTACTTTAAGAAAATTGTTTTGTTTTCTTGACTACTTTTCTTCTGAAATTAATTACCAAATCCTAAGAATTTCAACATGAAAGGTCAAAATATAATCTGATGTAGTTATTTAAGACGGATTTATGATTCGAACAGAAAAATAGAATAGTGAATTGTTCTGACCCGAATAGCTTGTTATTTACTATTCTAGTTGTTTTGTATCTGAATGAAGTTAATTGATACCATTTCCAACCACATATTTTTGTATGTAAATAGCTTTAGTGCTTAATCAGTGATAATTATTTGCGATGTTAATTCATATTCAGAAACTTGACGAACTAACCGATTAGATTACATATAATGGCTGAAGAAACCAATGTAGAACTTAGTAAATTAATTGCAAATAAGTAGTATGTTTGAATCGCTTCTTGCTTATGTTAAATATCAACTGTCAGATAATTTGATGTGTATGAAAAGTAAGATGTAGCTGAATAAAAAAAACCATTAAAATCCAAATAAATGGAAAATGGAACTGCTAATTTGAGAGTTAACAACAGAAATAATATGATTTAAAAAAAAACAAGGTTGGAACTACAATTTTATTTGCTCTGTGATGATATAAAACTTCAGTTTACAAAGCGATATATTATAACTACCAGGATGTTGAGAACAGTTTCGCATTTCAAGTGAATTCTTCCATTATCGTGAACTTCTACATGGTGTATTCGATAATAATGTTGCCAAGATAGATAATAGTAACACCGTAATTAAATCATCTAGCCCAACGAAATCAAAAACACTAAATGAAGACAATTTTACGAATTACTATAAGTGTAAAGTATTTGATCGTAGATGATATTAAAACAGCTGCTATCCATTCATGAATTACGAAGATCAAGCTTATTTAAATTATCATTATCAGATAATTTTCCGACGTGAACAATGAACAATTTACTTCAGTTAAGGTAAATTTAACTTCCACTTGTTAAGAAATTTATTTTTTTTATTTTAGTCATGATACATCATATTTTATATTGAATAAATATCAGATGTCTGAAATACTATTATATAAAAATTTATGAAGAAATTTAACTAAATTAGGAAATTCTTATAATGAATTAAAATTATCAAAAAACATTTACATCCTCAAATGTACTTCTGATAATGATTAAGATTTACGAAACAACAACAACCTTTGCTTTTCTAAGTTCATGTATTTAGAGGTGTAATGCAGAAGTTTGTTGCCATCTACTACACAACTCGATAAGTACGCGAAAAAAAGTAATCAAGAATTTATCTTACAGAATTCACAGGTGTATAAATTATGTCCACTTGGAAATACTCTTGAAAATACACTTGCTTCATTTCTGTTCTTATTGTTTAAAAGATCCTTGGAAGTTATAAAATATCAGGCTGGTTATCATGTTCGCAGACCGATGTTACTCTACTAGTGGTAACTGTTTCAAAGAGGATTCTGCGAAAAATTTTGTCAGATATTTCATAAAAATTTTGTGCATAGACAATCAGCATAACTTGAGCTCATCAACGTTCAGAAAAGACGATAATTTCCTCAACACACGAGAAAGATGGTCGTTCAAAATTAACAACCCAACTATCTCATGTCTAAAATTTGTTGGGTATTTTTGCATGTACTATTTTATTGTTATTGTGTATGATGATAATAATTAATGTTACTAAGGTATCGAATAATAATGTTACTAAGGTATAGAATTCCAATTAATTCTAGATTTAATTTGTTGCTTTTTTAAACACAATATTTAAATATAGCCCAATTTCAATTTGTTATTTTGGTAATTAATGTCTTTAAACTGGATGTTTAAGTCTCATGATAAAGATTTGTCAGTCAGAATGTAGACAATTCTGATATTCGTTTATGTATTTAGCATTTGTGTGTAGGTGGTCGGAATTGTTAGAAGCACAAAATTTTAAAGTAACCATTTTGGCTTTAAATTATTCAATACGAGATTATCTATCTGGAAACGTTATTATTATCTAAACATCATCCTACTTAATACTAGTTAGTTGAAGGCAGCTGACAGAAATCCTTGAACCTGAGGTTCTTATAAATTGAAAGATATCCTATGTAGATTGTTAATTATCACAGAATTCAAAGTCATATCATCCACTGTCAGACAGAAAATACTACTATGCAGCTAATTGAAAGGATGACCATTTAATCAGTAAATGCCTTATACGACCTAATTTTATCAAATACCTGACACTTGCTATACACATCAGCAATAAAATCATAGTGTTTTGCAAACCTTAAGTAGACATATCTCGTGATAACAAACATGCGCTGACTAATCCAACTAGTTTTTTTATTAAAACAAATGGAAAAGACCATTCATTAGCATACAAAATGTCTTAAACTCGAATATTTACTGTCATATGTCCAAACATTACCGGTTCCTTCTAAACACTGATAAAAAATATCTGTTGTCGTTCTTTGCTGACTTCTTTACCCAACTCACTGCATAAGATAATGAATAAGTAATCTGAATTCACACTATAAAGCATAACTGCAGTTTCTTGTACATTTATCGTGTGTAGATGATTGTCATACATAACAAAACCAAGCCCTTTATAACGTTTATTTAGTGCAATACAATTTTACATAGCAGCCGCATTCCAGTCATATGATGAATATCAAAACATTTGTTTTCGACATCTATAAAGATTGACTGGTTTAGTTCCAGCTAATTTGCAACAATATTGCCTAATGTCTTGCAAAACATAATGGCTAATTTTATTTTAAACTGAACGACCTACATTATGAAAGTCATTAAACAAAATTGTTCTTTAGAAACTACTACTGGTCATTGAATAGTTATTTTATCGTAGTATGGGATTACTCAATATTTTCCTTGCATTTACCAAAATGGGGTGAGATCCTGAAGATATGCGCCTCTCAACGAGCACTTAGCTTTTAGATCATTAAGTCGTCAACCAATAGTTTACATATCTAATCTCAAGATAATTGCACAATATATAAAGTAAGCAATATCAAATGTATCCCGACTTAGTGGTTTAGAGTTCAACCGCTCAAGAAATAATGTTTAAAGGTTCTTTGCCAGGTGAAGTCTTGGTTA
The DNA here is from genome assembly GCA_944470205.2 of Schistosoma margrebowiei. Classification (NCBI taxonomy): domain Eukaryota; kingdom Metazoa; phylum Platyhelminthes; class Trematoda; order Strigeidida; family Schistosomatidae; genus Schistosoma; species Schistosoma margrebowiei. The sequence continues at coordinate 16,495,063 of OX104026.1, read as the reverse complement.
CTGGCCACTGAGGATGAAATAGTTGACTAACACTTCTTATTTTTCAATGATTATTTATGATTATTCGTGATGTAAACTATGAAACTCGAATATCTTCACAGCAACCCTACAGTTATAATAGTAATAATTATCTTTTCTTCTATAATGTATAAAGAATTTTTTGAGTTTTTTTAGCAAAACAAACAGAACTGTAATCATTAATCTGTCAAGTAAGTTATTACAAATAGAAAACTCTAATGTTCATACCTTTGTGGGATTAGCACTAGAACGACTGTTATTACTGCTATCGCTATTATTATTATTAGTATCAAATAGTGAGTATCATAAAGCGGCGTCTATCTTTATCGTGATTATTGGAGCCATTTGAAACAGGAACATGATTACTTATCATTTTGTAATTATATAACTTGAATAGATTTCGTAATGAATTATGTATCCAATCATCCTCTCTAACAGTTAGTACATTATATTTCAAGTTAGTATAAATTATGTTGAATAGAATTTACTTTACATTTTTGCATAGAACATAAACTTATAGTGTGTAGTGATCAAATTAATATGATAAGGTATATTTAATTATTATTATTATAATTACTAATTAAAATTATACAAGCAGTTTAGTGGATAAAAGAGTAGGATGGTAACCATTTATCTAGTTTAGTTTATACAGTTAGTTAAACTCGAATAACTTCAGATCAATTGAGAAACAACCAGATTGAATGTATTTTTATTTTGCTTGTGTGGTTTAAGTAGTAATAACTGACAGAAATTACACTTTATTATTGGTACCGTTATTATTAACATTACTAGTATAATAATAATTATTATTATTATTCACGCTAACATTCATGATATTTTCAAGCTAAAATATACCTTTAAAATGTAACTTGTAAATCAGTTATTTTCTATGCAGACATTTAACTATAGAATTAAATTAAATCATGTAAAGAATGATTCTTTTACATGGTATTCAATTCTAATGGACTGGATTGTATTTCAGATGTGAATGTATTGTTATACAAGAACTATATTGAAACTAAGGCATTGAAATTTAAAAACAGAAATTATTTTATTCTGAAGCCAATTATTCTTTCTTTATCGTCAATTTAAAATAGCAAATATCACTGGTCTGTTGAAATGGATCTGAACTGTTGATCAATTCGTATAGAAGAGTGTAATAATTGAAGAATTGTTATGTATTAATCGTAAAATGATCGTAACAAGATTTACAATGAAAATTGGAAAGCTATCCGGTTCTAATATGAGACTCCTAATCAATACTTATTCACAATCCCAACGCAGAACAATCTGTCTAGTGTGTTAAAAATTAACATCAAGACCACTGAGCAAGAATTCGAAGATGTACATGTACGAATTCATGGTGTTGTACAATCACGTAACTAGAACTCCAAGAATTGCACCCTTAAACCGATCAATGGTGAATACATGGTTAATATTACTACAAAGTAGTTTGTGGGGAATGAAGAATTGTCAGAGTCGAATCACGAACTAATCTCAGCTGCGCTACCGTTTAAAATAGTGATTTACACTGCTTAGAATGAAACAGCTTACTAATGCTTTCTTGCTTTTACTGATAATCTACCTATGATCAGTTCACCATATAGATCATGAATAATTATTTTCTAATTGAATATTATATATAATGATTCACATGTAGAAACCATTTTTGGAAAACATACACTCAAATTACTAATATACATATTCACCCTGCTGACACATTAAATATCAGACGTATTTGTTTTGTAACTGATAATCATGGATTTTCACCCTCGAATTCCCAACAACGATCATTTGTACAAACAGTTTAGGAACATCTGGTATTGATATTTCTTACATCTATGAATTGACATCTGGATTAAATAATGACTCATTTTATTCATCAAAAGAGAGAAACTGTAAAGATATTATATGTATTTCTAATACAGGAAGGTGAATGTACAACAACAAAATACCAAAGAAAGCTATATGCTTATGTTTGTGTTTCTATATATACGTGTGTAAGTGAGTGAGTGGAAAGAATAGAAGATAGAAAGATCAAGAAGTGTTTGAGTGAAATAAGAAACAAATATATGGCGCCTAAATTACAAATTGAAAATTCAAATCAATTATTACAAAATAGAAATATATAATCATATATCCGAACGTGTAACGTTCATTCAGATAATATAGATGATCCTTTTAAATAGTTTCATTAAAATTAATTTGTTTAAGGTTATATGGTTTTGTGTTGGATGGAATGAAACGGTGGAATTACGTAATAGGGAATGACATAACTCGTAGTGCTTGTAGATATAAAAAAACATGAAGTGGACTTAGTTGAAGCAGCATATTCTAGGTTTAAAAATTAGATAAAGTTACATCTAGACCAATAGAATTAATAACTACGTATATATACACACTTAAATTTCATAGATTTAAATTACATTTAGCCCACGCGTCTAGTCCATCTGAATCATAACAGTTTGGATTAATATACCTTTAGTGAAGGCGAAACGGAAAGCGATAAAATTTCATGGTATTTTTCCACACTAAAAGAGTGATAGTAGTCAATGAAAGAACTTAAGGTTGACATCAAGTCAGTATTTGCAGCGTTATACAAAAGCCTTCAAGGACGTATACTAAGGTTTATTGAAGCCATGGCTATACGGAAATTAAAACCTGCCCTTGTAATACTGATTTATTATCCAGAGTGGTAATCACATTGTTTTTGTGTACTTTATTATTATTTTTCTCCTTGTTAGGATTTAAATTTAACCAGTCTAGTTGACCTTTAATTTCCATATAAAAATGTCTTAACAAGTACTTGTGTGATCAGATTGATCGAAATGTATTGCGCAAATATATCACATAATTCTGATAAACTTCGTTATTATCGAAAGAACTTATGATTAGTTCTTAGAACATAACGCCAAATTGCGTAAATTAATATTTGCTTGATTATTCAAACAAGGTTTATTAAAATAAGTCAAACAGGCAACAGGCATATTATTAAACTCGATTGCATATGAGTACTTACTTTCTTACCCAACGTCGAGAAGCATAGGTCGCTTACTAGCACTCTTCATCCAACACTCTCCCAGACAATCCCTTACACTTGTTTCCGGTTGCTATTCAACCTTTTGATGGCTGCCTCCAATTCTCCACGAAATGAGTTCTTTGACCTTCGTCTTTTCCATTTCCCTTCAGGATTCCAAGTAAGGGTTTGCCTCGCAATGCAGTTTGATGATTTCCTCAATGTGTGTTCTATCCACTTTCAATGCCTTTTCCTAATACCCTCTTGAGATGGTAGATGATTTGTTCTCTCCCATAATAGTAGACTGTTGCAGATGGTATCCGGTCAATTGATATTGAGTATCTGATGTTGACAACCGTTTATAAATACTCGTAAATTCTTGGTGATGTTTGCAGTAGTTCTCCAAGTTTCAGCTCTGCAAAACAGAACTAGAACTGTCTTGACATTTGTATTGAAGACTCCTACTTTGATATTGCTTCATAGACAGTTGTTTTGAGTTCCATGTATTCTAGAATTGTAGAAATGTTGCACTTACCCTGGTAATCCTCGCCTTTACGTCCGCATCAGACACTCTTCGTTCATCGGTGATTCTGTCCAGGTACTTGTAGGTTTCCATCTCTTACAGAGTTTCTCCATCAAATGTGATTCATTTGGTGCTCTCCGTGTTGTATTTGAGGATGTTCCTTTATCCCTTATGTGCGTAGAGGTCTACTGATGCAGAGTCTGTTTGATGTGCTCACTAAATAATGCATGAAAGCATTCTGGCATAATTAATAATGCTATTTATTCTATTATTATTATTATTACTGCGATAAGATTAACATTTTTCTTTTTTAAATCTGAAATCAAGCAATCAGATCTACTCGTAAATTTTAATTCACTATACATTGTACATGATAGAAAGATTGTTTTGCTTGTGAAATAGTGATAGATGTGTAGAAAAAAGAAAGAAAAAACCCATTTTATCAGTGATCTGACTTAACATTTATTATGTCGTGTTAATAACTGAATTATTAAATTACACGAAATAAGTGTAGATATTTGAATAAGATAAAAGATAGAAAGAGATTTAGTAGTGTGGTATATAATTTACTTCACTTTCATTCGGTGGCGTAAATTGTCGACATTTTATACAATAAATTTGAATACGTTAGATACATCGTAAAAGATAATCTCTAATTAACATTAACTCTATAAGTAGATTGTTTTAATATCTAATGATATAAGTAGCTAATTTGAAATATTATCTGAAAAAATACCTGATAAGCATACACAATGAATTTAAATTACTCAGTTGCGATCCGGTAATTCACAGGTTTAATCAGAGTTTATTTGTAAAAACGTGCTATTCTTATTTAACATCATCGATAAGTGAATTGCCTCATTCACAAATGGGTTGAAATTATGTCGATATTTGTTTCCTACTCAAGCGTCACTTGTAGTTTGTTTTTCTTTATTTGAAATGACCATATGGTGATTAAATCTTACTGATTACACAATACGAGGTAGCCATTAGTACTTGAAAAGAAACATAACTACTTTCAAAATTTCTTATAAAATGATATTTCACTGATTGAAATCATAAGTCAGTTGAAGCTAGACCACCATGGAAAACCTAGAAGCACTGGACGGCCGTTTCGTCCGAGTATGGGACCCCTCGGCAGTTCTTACCCACGATCCCGCACTCCGCGAAATTCGAACCCAGGAGCTACCAGTCTCGCGCCAGGCGCTTAACCAACTAGACCACTGAGCCGGCATCCAAAATGATATTTGTTAACGGTTTTTAATTATCACTGAAAAGTTAAATTGTATATTTTTAGTCAGAAATATGTTTGACATTCTCTTTAATAATTACCAAGAATAACATTTATGGATGTTGTCATATTCTTAATCTGATGCAAGATTCGCAATTTATTAAAATACTTATAATACTTAGGTTTTAAATAGCTAGTTAGTTTTTTTATTTCTAAGATCTCTTCATTGGCGAGACTATAATCAGGTATAAGATAACAGATCTTGGGTTTTGGCGCGAGATTCACTCATCCATTTGGCTGGATAGAGTTTTGGTATTTGGTCCTAGTTATTAAGCGAACACTCTCAATGTCACTTTAGCGCCGTTCAAAGATCCTATATAAATTATAGTCTCACCAATTCATTATTTAAAGTTATCATGTTCTATGTAAATACTAAATTTACTGCATTTGATTGTGTTTTATTTCAATCAAATTTCGATATTTATACTATAAATAACCTGGTAAATGTTGATTTTGAACAAGGTTGCTGCAATTTCAAATTGATCAATTATATTTTTAAGAAATGTGATAGTTAACATAAACGTTCACTTAAATATTGATACAAATTTTAATTTTAATTAGAGAAAGTGTCTATTTACGGTCTGTATAATGTCGAAAGTTGATTTGGAACGAATAACTACTGTTATTGAGTAAATTAATCAGTCATAAACATCGTAGAGACTGGTAAAGACGTACAATGCTCAAATTGCCACACCACAATAGCAATGAGATGAAATTAACAAAGTTAGTAGGAAAAGAATCTAAACGATGTATTGAGAATAATAATAAAATGAATTGATATATACTCGTAAACGTATTCTGAAAGGTATTGAGAGTGATGATGAGTGACTATAATTCGGATGTATACTAAGGAAAGTCCATCCATTGATGATCGGTAGTATTGAACAACAAAATTAAAATCTTGGAAAAGACATCAGTGACAAGTAACATCAAACAACTATTCTAATTGATTAAAAAAGTAGGTAAAAGAAAGGTGTTATCATTTGGACTAGTTTTGAAAGAAAAGTGGGACAATTATTTACTTTCAACCAACGAGGTTCACAGTTCATCTGGCCTCCAACTATCCTTCATTTATTCGCTATCTTCAAATAGGATAACTAGGAAATCGAGTAAATTAGCACAAAAACAACAAAAAATAATTTGGAATAATTAAATATATCGTTTTACTTAGATACGGTTAGTTTAATACTAGCCAAAATAGAAATGATAATCACTTATATTGTATTTAGCAATGAAAGATATTCAGACATAATGTTTTAAATTAGTTCAACATTAAATCACTCCATTAAATAAATTAAAAAACAAAAAAACTTGTTTCTATTTTCATCAGATAACATTGAATATGAGTAAAATTGTCTAGACAATCATGGGATATATTTACTTACCATTCTGTACATTATCACGAATTCGATAAACAAAATAAAGTTTCCATCGTACTCTAAACATATTTCTGATCAGAATAATTTATCATGTTGTCTATGCTTTCTGTTCTATACTAATATATCTAGATAGATATAAAATTTAAAATGTTATCATTGGCAAGAACAGATTATTAATAACAAATTTTGTTTACAATAACATCCAGAGATTCACTTTGAATAAATTTCAATATGAAAGGTTTTCCTGTCAAGACTCCGTGTAAAAGGAATTTCGGTTAAATATGATTTTTTTACTTTTATCAGTTTTCAAGGGGTTTTTATTATGAAAAATGTTTTTACCGAACAAATTACAAATAATTATGAAACAAACAACCCATTTTTAAAGTAAACATAACCTGTAACTTTATTTAGGGTTTATTAGTTTGTACATAATTCACTTATAGATATATTATGTAACAAGTAAGAAGAATGTAATTTCAAATTATTTTGATAAAAGGTTCATGTAGAATGTGCTTGTTACAACAAAGTTAATATTATTGAAGTTGTAATTATTAATACTATTCTACGGATAATTATTACATATATTTCTATTGCGTAATTATTGGATTCATTAATGATTACTATAAATTAATTATTGATTGTTTAGTCTGTTCTCTATCACTTTCGACTTGTTTGGATACGAACTATAATTTTTAATATATCTATATAAACTCACTAATGGCTATAATATGATAGTAATAATAGTTTATCTGTCTCAATGAATACTGAATGTAGTAAGCTAAATGTTGATCAATAGGCAATTACATTGTCTAAAATTATATTACGTTAGTTTATATGGGAATTTAATAGGATTATTGATAAATTATATTAAACAGTGCTGATTAGTCTAAAATCATAGCAGTTCAACATGAATATTGCCTTAATTATAGATATTTTTAACTGAATAATAACTCTAAGAAAGTAAACATTGTTTAGATAATTCTCTTCACTAATGGTATCATCACCAGTGTTTACCCACAATTATGTCAAGTGTTCGAATACAAAAAAATTATTTATCACAGCTAACGACTTACGTTTTGATTACTGAATCAATTTTACAAATATAGACTGTTAAAAGACAAACCATTGGTATTAAGATAATTTTCTCACCTAGAGCAACGAAAGTTCTGAAATAGTGGTTGCTCGCTCCTGAAAAGTTCTGTGCTTGGTTGAATGAGCTCTCAGGCATTCTCCAATTTCCGTTGATTATCCGCCCTATGTCGGTTCATAATGTGGTTCAAGCACTAAGATATTAAAGTATATAGTTATGCCTACAGTTTATCTTTGACTTCAAAAATCATTTTTGATTTCCTATAATATGCATATTTTGTTAAACAAAACAAGATGCAATTCACATTTATCCAAGAACTATCCAACCTTATGAGAAACTTATCATGGATTCTGAACATGGTTTTCCTGAAACATTAGGTCTGGTATGAGATGTCAGTTTGGATTCTTTGATTTATTATTTGCTCAACGTAATCGTATAAACTGAGTCCTCATGCTATATCTTGACATTTCTAAAGCTTCTTACATGATAAACCACCGGCTTCTAATAGTATAATAACATCTTACGGAGTTAGAATCCTGCATCTTGCTATGCTTAATTCTCTACTCAGTTGCTGATACCATATTTTCAAAATAAATTGCTTCTTGTCGGACTGTGTTCCGGTCAAAAGCCCACTGGTGCTCAAAATGGAAGTTGGTGTTTAACGCTGCTAACCTGGAATTTACTATAAACAATAAAGTGTTATCCAAGTGTGGACTTGCGACTATGTATTCCCACAAATTGTCTTTCTCAGAGCTGGTATACAAACGAACTTCCGATTCTCAACGACTTCTCGGTTTTGTACTTCAAAGTAACTATGACAGCAAGTCATGTACAAATTATAGACTCGACTACTCCTAGAACACTGCACGTTCATTCAAAGTGGTCTTCAAATAAAGAATAAACTAAGGATGAAATCATTTCAGAGGCTGTTTGCACTTTGCACTCTTGGACTGATTGTACCCTAAACTAAAAATCCCGATACATTAAACCTGGAACCAATCATTTATAGAATAAGACTTAAACTAAATCTAATTTTTTCATCAGAATACTTAATAAACTAACTTTTACATCCAATGATGCAATTCAACATGCGGAAACCTATATTTATATCATCCGTAACTGTTCATCATTGGTGAAATGATCTCATTCCTAATCTTTTCTCCATATAAATCACTTTATCCGTAAAGTTTCGAGTCTCTAGAATAATTTGTCACAATCAATCCATGAAATAAAATCACTCACTGTTTTTGTTCGCTGTATTGTTCTTCTGTGTCCTCTGTTATCGTTGTAGATGACCAATTTGTCATGGCACTGAGGATGATCTTGTAAACACTGTTCAGACATCAACAGGATATCTACTTAGACAAAAATTAATGGTACTCGACTGATACCTTGCATTGTTGGAATACATGCGAAAGATGTACTATCAAACAATTTTGGAATCATAAGAGGTCAAACAATCCAACATCAAGCATCGACCCATTACGTTATCGTTATCCAGATATATAGCATGAACTCTGTAATTATTTGAGGAATATATATTTGTTTAATGCCTTGATCCACTTGTCGATGTGAAAATTATAAACAAAATAATTTTCGGAAAATTGCTGACCAAAAGATGTAATGGACATTTAGAAATTGAAGTGACCTTCAAAAACCCTTGTGAGATATGAAAAAATGAGGGCGATTAAGTAAATATTTTTTTCTTTTTAAAAAATTCATTTATTTGAACTGTACAATCGTGTTGGATAGTTAATCTCTTTTGGTTTAAATAGTAGTCCATGGTAAAAAAAAATAAGTGAATAATTAAAAAAAACTTGAATTGGTATCTTGTCATGAACTGTTTACGAAAAACTAATAATAAATATGATTGTTCAACCTAAGTAAACGAAATCGTCGAAAAAGTTTTCTTCGCTGAACTAATTTCTTCCACCTCAATGAAGTCAACGACTTATATAGAAAGTAGTTAAATAAGAACATTAATAAGAAACATAAACAAACAAATAATTTTTTACTTCTACAAGTCCTTATATATGGTTTGAATTCATTTTAAAGTAATTTGTTGATAGATAATTACGATCATATACACTAGTAAAATACTGATATCACATTGGTTATACTAACATTCAATACTGCAATGGTTTGTTGATAAAATTTTGTAGGCAACAATTGATGACGTATTTCAATAACCAGTACTCCACACACTCAAGGAGTTGATTTGATGCTCTCCAATGATACACGAAACGAACTTATAAGATGGGAATGTCACAGATCCAGGATCATCACAATATAATTCAAAACAAACAAGAAGAAAGTCACAATGAATTTCATCCAATGTTATGCACCCATCAATGATAGTAACAAAGATGATAAAGATCAGTTCTACAAGAGGCTGCAATCCATCATAACAAAGTGCACAGGAAACGACCTGAAAATCCTGATGGGAACTCTAAATGCTAAAGTTGGAATGGACAACACTGGATATGAAGATATCATGGGTCAACATGGACTGAATGGGAGAAAGAAACGAAAATGGGTAGAGATTTGCGAATGTATGTGCATTCAACAAATCGGTTATGGGTGGCTCAATATTTCCACACAAACATATACACAAAGCTACATTGGTTTCACCGGACCACACCACAGAGAACCAGATAGATCATATTTGTATCAATAGAAATTTCAGAAAGACAATGGAAGACGTGAGAACGAGGAGAGAGACTGACATAGCTTCAGATCACCACCTGGTTGTGGCAAAGATGAAATTATATCTAAAGATGGATTGGACAACTGGACAAACAGCATTACAAAGGTTCAATGTAGCCGGATATTGAAGCAGGACCTACAGACATTACTATAGTTGGCACTCCACTAAAGACTGAAGAAATCAGGGTGGCCACTAGACTAATCAACAGTGGGAAAGCAACAGGACCTGACAATATACCAGCTGAAGCTCTGAAGTCAGACATAGAAGCAACTGCAAGTATGCTTAACGTTCTATTCTGGACGATTTGGGAGGGAGAACAGGTTCTGGTGGACTGGAAAGAAAGACACCTTATCAAGATGCCGAATTGAGAGGAAGTTTGGGAAACACAGAGGCATCACACTACAATCAGTACCAGGAAACATTTTCGACAGAGTGTTGCTGAATCGGATGAAAGATTCACTAGACGCTAAACTTCGAGATCAACAGGCTGGATCCCATAAGTATCCGTCGTGCACCCATGAAATCATGACACAATGGATCATCGTTGAACAATCAATTGAATGCAACTCGTCACAATACATCAACTTTCCTGTGTACGTTAAATCATTTGACATCATGGATAGGAGAACGTTATGGGACCTTCTCTGACACTATGGTGTACATGAGTGAGTTGCGACCATCATACGCAATTCATACGACGGATCAGACTGAAAACCCATGTATTGAATGGAGCTCACAGATGTATTCCGAGTGAAGATCGGTCTCAAACAAGGCTGCTTTCTCTCCCTATTTCTCTTTCTCTTCTGTTGGTTGACTGGATCACGAAGACCTATACATCTGACAGGAAGTACGGAATGAAATGAACTGCTTGGATGCGATTAGATGATTTGGACTTCTCAGACGACCTGACCCTTCTATCTTATACACATTAACATGTAGCGTCAGTTATTATGGCAAGCCCATCTACCTTATTCTAACTTGTGGACATTCTATTTAATTCATTTTACTTGAGCCATATTTTGACCTTGTCAATCATTCGCTTGTCAGTCTTGATTGTTTTTTATATGAGCGCATATGTGTGTACCCTTCTTATCGCATTAATCACATGTCTGTAGCTTTATTCTGTCTGCCTATAAATATGGAGTAACTCTTGACTAAAATGGAGTTGGCTTCCCAGCCATCTTCCCTGCGCTCCATTTTGCTCTGTTCTATCACATTCGCTTTACATACGAAATATATGTATTCAACATCACATTCTCGTTATTCGACTTATTTAATTCCGTTATTGGATAACGCGATCTAAGTCGACAATGATATACGAGAATAGGCGATAGCAAACACTCATACAATCTGAATTGGAGTCAGATCAACGGGCCTCCCACATTGGTAAGCCCGCCGACGACGAACGCAACGCAGCAAGCTACGTCGATGAAGGAACTTCTGCATTCTATACGTTCGGCGAACAAATTCAGCGAAGCCAGCGCAATCTCCAATCCGACGCAACCAGCACAGCCTGTGCAACATGACATGGACATGCTCAAGTCGTATTATCTTATCGATACTTTGTCCTCATGTCAACTATTCTCATTGATCCATTCGTCGGTTTGCTTCATTACTACTCGAATTATCATTATATGCTTATTATTACATGATTTTCAATATCATGACCGAATGTGGAATTAATAATCATGTTCATGCTGTCATTAAATTATGACATTTTCGCAATCATATTGCTCACCGAACAAATTATCATTTTATGAACACTCCACTTTATGACATTCAAAACTCACTGGAATATTTTTACTATTCAAAACATGAAAATTTGCCTGCTTTAAGTGAGTTCGTTCCAATTTTTCTATGTCATTTTGACCTAATATTACATTCATTCACTTAGTCGAGGTCATTATTTTATGTTATCATAACACACATTCTTCATTTCAAAATCGCCTCCTATTATGTCTGTGGATGCATCTAACTAGCTGATTGGAAACGATTACGTTCATCTTATCTATTCTTTCACATGCATAACTGCACGCCGCATCATTTATCAACCAAAAACGTTATTCGAGTACTGCAACTACTATTCTATACCCATCGCACGGTATATCAGAACATAGAGTTTAGAGCTAGTCTCTCAAAGATACACTCTTGTTCGTCACATCCAAGTCAGTCTCATACGTCGCCATCGCTAATCATATGTATTGGTATTTTTGTCATGCCTTGGTACGGTTTTGTAATAAACGAGATCGAGCGCATCTCCCTCAAACCACACAAACCACTCTAGGCTTCATGACCAAAAAGGAATAAGACTCTACGTACTTCGTCTACTCAGTCACTATTCTGTTCCTCTGGTCATTCTACTAATACATATTTAACGATAACTCAATGCATCTGTCATAACGCAGACGACAACGTCCACTGACTTCACATTTTATGATTATTATCAATTGCAGTACAGCAACGAATATCACCCGTCAATGCAGTTATCATTTCACGACTTGCCTATTGTCATTCTACGAATGGGGAACTACTCATTTAAATTCAAATCCACTCATCGCTAGTCGATGCTACCTATTCTACTGCGGCTCAACAGAACATCTATTTAACATATCTCACTATTTTGTCAGCACCACAGACTAATTACTGTCATATTCTACTGTACTCATTTTGACGATTTATTTCGCTGTTATACCCATGAACAATTTATTACTATTTTCACGCTATTTTGAATCGCTCATATGTGTGTTATTTTATCGTTCAGACAGTCACAGCATTATTAGATGTTAATTTTTGTACGCTCATTAAATTGCTCATATTCGCATGTTAACGTTCCCATTTTTGTCCGCGACTTTTCTATATTCATGTATTCTTTTACATAAATATGACATTTTATAATACACTCACCGCTCATGTGACACTACTGTACTTTATCGAGTGTTGTACAATTTTTTTTCGCTACTTGTTGCTAACGTTAACTTCATATCACTTCAGTGTTATTTTCGAAAACAGACATTTTTTAAATGTGCTATTTTCTACAAGGGGGCTAGTAGCGTCAGTTATTATGGCAAGCCCATCTACCTTATTCTAACTTGTGGACATTCTATTTAATTCTTTTACTTGAGCCATATTTTGACCTTGTCAATCATTCGCTTGTCAGTCTTGATTGTTTTTTATATGAGCGCATATGTGTGTACCCTTCTTATCGCATTAATCACATGTCTGTAGCTTTATTCTGTCTGCCTATAAATATGGAGTAACTCTTGACTAAAATGGAGTTGGCTTCCCAGCCATCTTCCCTGCGCTCCATTTTGCTCTGTTCTATCA